>BLFK01000890.1:255336-257836 GCA_014634185.1 Astreopora myriophthalma
GTCCTTTATGGGTAGCTGATAGCAAATAACTTTGTATAGCCGAAAATCTCTAACAGGTCTCAAAGCGGTGAGTTCACGTGACGTGGTTCGGAACTAAAAGGCAAAGAGCGAAATCTTATGCAATAAACTAACTGTCTAGGACGGCGATAACAATCGCGAGTAACTTAAAGAAACAATTTACTTTGGTCCAGCCCCTTGAAACAATACGTAGATAGTTTGGCATAGAAATGTATCCACAGCGGTTTGCTGGGGATTAAAGCACTGTGTTAAAGCTGACAACTACTGAGTGTCCTGACCAAAAGGTGAAATTTGAGCGCGCCTTAAAAGCTTAAGCCGATTACACAATCATCGCGGCCGCTAACCCCTATTACCTAAAGTAACTGTTAATCAACAATGTAACGGTAAGCAACGAAATACGGGCAAGCACGAAAAAAGGACTCTCGAACCAACAGGGGAAAGAAACTTGTTGAGCTGGTGCAACGGATTCCTCTAAAGGGAATGGCCCGGACCAGTTGCGGGGCTTATCATCAAAAGGTTTGGTCCGCCATATGATTTAGTTATAAAGACAGAAACGAAAGCGGCAGTCGCTCAATTTACGAAAAATATGGTAAGGAAATAAGATAAATGAAGAGACGCAAGTTGGCCACTGGCAGAGTTGTAAGCTTAAACATTTTAAATATCTCTAGGCCTGTCATGTTATAATCAAGATCTTTTCTACCGCAAACTAACTTTTACTCAACGCAGGAAATTTTCGCGAAAAGAAGGAAATCCGTTGTCAAATCATTTAAAATTTTAACGCTGGAAAATAACGCCAAAGGGCGGAATCTTATAAAATGCGGCGCCCAAGAATTTTAACTTTTAAGCCGAGGGGCTGTCATAAAATGCGTCGCTGAAGCCCTGTATCTGCAGATAAAAGTGGGCTTTTCCTTCTTAGTTAGACAGCGTAAAAACAAAATTAGCCGTTTTTATACTAGAGACGCATAATCCGTCCAGACGAATTATGCGTCCCTCATTTTATTCGTGTAGTATAAAGACGGGACGAACTATAAAAGACGCATAATCCGTCTGGGACGAACTTGGGCAAACAGTTTGTTCTGCGTTTGTTAAGTTCGTCATGTGTAAGGACGGGCACTAGACACATTATCTGTCTAGACGAACTATCTTTCGTTCTGCGTCGTTCAAGATGCAAAACGGAAAATGGTTCGTCTCGACGGATAATGACTCTTGTGCCCGTCTTTATACTAGAGATGCATAACCAGACGAACAACAAATGTTTGCCCAAGTTCGTCCAGACGGATGATGCGTCTCCAGTACAAAAACAGCCAATGTCTTTTTAATTTTTTTTCCTTTCTTTTCGATCTTCGAAAACACTAGTTGTTTTAACGTCTAATGTAAATGACCAGCAGCTGGTCGAGGTTTTCAAATCTCTAAGGAACTTTTAAGCCTGCTCATACAGCCGTTGTTCATCGGCACTCAACGTCCTTGGGGTGACGCGGGTGAACGATAAAGAAAGGTTCTATTCGCAGGCTATTAAACAACTAGCAGTCGGATGTTTTTGTTAAATTCTAAGAAACAGAGAGCTTCAACGATACAACGTATGCTATCTCGATAAGGAAATACTAAACCTCAAGGAAAATACCAAATACGCGTCAAGGCCACGTAATTGATCACTCGAAGATTTGTATATTGTGATCTCGATTTAGTGGCTTGCGCTGACCCCATGCCAGCGTTTTGACTTCACATCACTCAGGCACTCCCTTCGGGTATTTCCTGTTCGACGTCATCTTTACCTGCAACTTACTTGCGTGCACTTGGTGATGAAACGTTATCATTACCCATAGTTAGGTTAGTTCTGGCGATTACTGGATCGGACCTGTGGGTGCCAGACCAAAGGCAGTAACCGTGACTGACACTCGTGAGATGTGGCAGCAGGTGGGCAACACTGAAAACCCGAGGGCTTTGTTTTGCACAAACTTCGTGCACGCTACCTCACGACGGTGCGACAGTGTCGCTAGACCACAGCTCACGAGTGCAGCTTCATAAGAGAGCGCAAAAATAAATAAATAAATAAATAAAAACAAAAAAAATGTACGCAATCCAGACTTCTGTTCATGCTCTATAGAGTAATCTAAGATCATTTTATGTTAGGTTAGAGTCCAGTCGTACGCCTAGCTCATTTGGCTGATTTAGTTGGAGTTAATTCTTTACCCAGTAAGGACACGTGCAAATTCAAAACTTTACTGACCATCCGTCTGCTGCCAAAAGCATAACAAGTTTTACGCGGGTTAAGTAAAAGTTTGATATTGAAGGTCCAACGGCAGATTCTCTGTAGATCTCCATTCATTTTGCTACCGACTGCGTATGGCTGATGTTTCAAGCAAACGTCGAAGAGTTTAGTGTTGGCAACGTCAGTAGGCTTGCGCAGAGTCCAGTATTTAGGCATCGCAGGAAGATCGTTTGTACATATGATGATAAGGGGCCCTAAAATGCTCCCTTATAA
>BLFK01000890.1:262836-265336 GCA_014634185.1 Astreopora myriophthalma
AGCTTGCAACACTAATGAGTTCTATCGTTCGTATATATTTGGTATAACGATTATTATTAAATTCTCAGCCTGGGATAATCCAATTCTAGCTTTCTCATTGGTTCACTGGATCTCGGTTAACAGCCATGATACCTGCATTTGACCTTATATGGAAATGAATGCAGCAAATGTCGCTCAGCATAAAATTGTTCGCGGGAAGCTAAGTTTCGTCGAGAAATGAGAAATTACCAATGAGAAAGCTAGAATTGCATTATCCGAAGGCTGAGAATTTAATAAAACAATTATTCCATTCACGCTTGTTGGATATGAGACTGGTTAAAGCCAACTCCGCGCTACGCGCGTCGTTGGCTGTTTACCATCTCATGTCTAACGCGCGCTCATGCAATAATTGTTAACTATCCTGTGAAAAGCATTTAGTTGATTTCATGCTTTGCATTGCTTTCTACTTCTAGGGATCTCAGTGACAATAACATAACTCGACTCCCAGAACAGGTCTTCTCCGGACTGTACAGGCTATCGGAATTGTAAGTTTGTGATGTAGGCCGTTCCTAGTAGGGAAATTTACGAAAAAAGCATACAAGCGAATATCATCAATGTTACTAAATTTTAAGGTAAAACTAATGCTCTAAAACCATAATGCAAACAATATAAGACTTATATAAAAATTTCGCCTGACTGTTCAACAGAGAAAGTAACAAGTCCGATCAAAAGAACTCCGCAATTGCGCAGTTAAGTTGGAAGTCTTCCTCGATGTCCCTGCTTCGGAAAGGCACCCTGGGCCCCTTGATACTGATGTCAGAACGCGACTTCAAGATCTCAAAAGATAAGCGGGTTTGACCATGACATGGAAATGGCGTACGGCTGCCTTTTCTTTCTAGAGAGTTTCTCTGAGAGGTTTCGCCGAGACATTTGACACTCAAACCCGCACCCAAATACTAACCGAGAGAACACATTGTTGGTACTTCCTCTTGTCCTCGACCTCACCATCGTTAAAAATAAGCGATGTGGGTTTGTTTTGATTACTCGAGGAGTTTACATGCTTTACTAGTACGTCACAAACATATGCTTTAACTGCACGCGACCAGAAACCTTTTGCCTTTAAGTCAAGTCTTGCCTCTGGGCTTGTGACCGCCGACCTTAGTTCAAATCATTCACTGTCAAGAAGCTGTAGGCGTGGCTTAGACTCATAAGGTCAATAGATCTCGAATGCCATCATGTCTTTGCGCTACAAACCCTTCCTTTTTACATGAAAGTGCGTGGTTGATGGTAAAACGATCCCCACATGCGCAATGACTTGGTAGGTCGGGCTCGACTGGAGGGAGCTGATAAGAATTTGAGTTCCAATAAAAATAGAGGTCGCATCCCTGTTTCGAGCTCGATCATTGGTCGAGTACGATCGTGCAGTCGAGCTCGGACTTGATTGAACTCCTCTTTGGGACCTGGAATCAATTCGAGCTCAGTAACGGAACGAGCTCGCAAAGTCGGTCGTTCGCAACATGGAGCTCAGTTGTTTGCAAGTGAACTTGATCTCGCTCACCCAGAAAACTAAAATGATCCCAACAATGTAACGGTTTCGACTAAACTGAAACTTGAAAAGATGAAACGACGAATGGAGGGACACAGAACAGATATATTTTTCAAACGAAACGCGAAAACTGAAACTAGTAACGTATGTGCATGCATAGTGGTTAGCTTAAAAACTTGAAAACAACTCGAAAACCTTCTTCGTTTTGTTTTGCGTTCACATATCGTCCCATATGGATGTGAACCTATGCCGGAGACTATGCTATAAAAAAGAATAAAAATAAAAACGACACATCACCGTATGTTGACATGTGTGGTGTCAGCCTTTTTCAAAAACGAGCAACCTTTACAGGTTTACATAACCCCTTTTGATTGAAAATTAACGTATGCAGAGCTAAAATTTCCGGTTGAAAGTATGACATGGTATATATTTTAATATAACCACGGAATTTGCCAAGTTGCTTCACGCTTATAGCTGTGCGTCATTCGAGTTATAGCAATATCATTACTATTGTCAATGTTTATTCCTCTTGTGGTAGGATTTACAATGCTGAAGTATAAGAGGTGTCAGTAGCAAATGTATTAGCCATAAAATGAAAAAGAGCACTACTAGATTTACGGATACTACTTAAATGCCCAAATTTTACTTCTAAAGTGCCTGTACTACAAACTCCTGGCTTAAACTCAAGCTCGTTCCCAGGGTCTCTCATCTTTCCGAGAGCGAGAGAGGGGGCGGGAAGATGAGAGACCCTGGGAACAAGGTTGGCTAAAACTATGCACGGCGTCAGTTATGATCTTGTCCCAACAAATTTTAAGAACTTATTCCTTCCTACTGCGAAAATTTATTCCTACAATACACGATCGTTACTCTACCAGGATTTTTACATACAAAAGTCGAGACTTGAAATCAAAAGAAATTCGTTTTCAAGACTTGAGGCAAGAGTGTGGAATGAGATACCGACAAAACTCCGAACGC
>BLFK01000890.1:325756-360552 GCA_014634185.1 Astreopora myriophthalma
TAGTATAATTTTGCCTTGTTTCCTGGGAGCAAGAAAAGAGTGATCTGGCAACTTCAGCGAACTGTGTACGTAGCCATGATTCGCAAGTCGTTTGTTTTTACTAGCATTTTTTCGTATTGTTCCTAATTGGTCTTCCTGTTCTTTCCTTAGTGTTTCGTTCGTTTTTGTTTCCAATTAGTTTCGTTTGTTTCTACGCATTATGCAACTTGTAGTACTTCACGTATCGTTTCTTCAGTCGTTTTGTGTAATTTTGGTATAAAAGTGTTGTTGCGTATATTGTAATCAGTCGTCGTAAAACTGGAGTGCCGCACAGATCTTTTAAGTGTTGTAATTTTTCCATCTTCAGCTTAGACTTCTCTTCGTTTTTGTAGTTCCTGTACTTTTCTTGTGTTCTTATGTAGGTCTATATATTATCTTATGCTTACTTGGGATATATGAAAAAAAAAATGACTGGTTGACTCTTCTTGGCTATTTCCCAGCAATGGTACCAACTTGTGAAAGGGAGCTTTCTGGTAAGACCAGCGATAGCTCGGGCTCCCTCTTACCTTCTGCTGGAACACAGCAATTAGCACCACTCGACAAGATTTGCTGTGTGGTCAGTCGTTTAATCGGTAACTGGTTCACCTGTCCTTACAACTTTCTACTGTCCTTTACAACGCCTCAAAGGGCGACTGAAATCAGCTTTTCCACCATACAACTGATGGTCGGGCTAGCGTCTCTGGTGTGCACTCTAGCTGGTAATGTCACAACTACATTTTGAGACTAAAACGGAACGCTAAGATATCTCTGGTCCAAACAACGCGCTGTGATTTGGTGAGAGAATTAACTAGGCTTAGTTTTCAGTAACTCAAAGGAGACGGCGGCACTTTGACCAGCTTGGGACTGCGCCCCCATTCCCGCACGAAAGGTATCGAACGTTACTAACTTTCGGTGATAATTGTCAAAAGCACGAAGTACGGCCTACTGTAGAATACAACTGTTTAATACCGATCACGGTTGGTGGCCCAGCACCACTGTATACGTACTTTCTGGACGTTACCCTGTTGATCAATGACTTGAGAAGAACAAAACCTAACCTAACAAGGGCTTAACGGATTACGAACACTCAATATTAAAGCGCTCTGCTGTCGCACACGATAGAAACTCGTAGTATCCTATTTTTGGTTTGGTAGTGTGGCTATGATGTTCTAATCTTTACGTTACGGTGTTAAATGTACCAACAGCGCCGAGTTAGAGTCGCAAATGGGACCTTACTGTTACTGCTGCATTACGTGCAAAGAGCACTTGTAACTACTTGTACTTACATTGACCGCTTACAAAGGTACTTGTTACATACCTAGACTTTCACTCAACAAAACGAGCACTGTGACTGGTTGATGCTTGGTCACTTGCCGCTGATCAAATTCAAATATATCCCGACCGGGGTACAATTCAGTGCGCAGTTATTGCCCGCGCGCCGAATACAACAGCACGAATACACAGGGGGAAGTCTAAATATGTAACAAAGCAGTTAATGTATGTTCCCTCGGGAAACTAGTTAGTTTTGTCTTCCCTCGAGTCCTTTTTTGTTTCGCGTCATTCCAGACCTATATAAAGAGCACTCCCGAGTAAATTTGGTCAAACTCCCGCTTGCAACCACTCGAGCAACAGCAAAAAGCAACTGACGAAGGAAGCCACCTAAGTTCCCGAAACCGGTCTTGCTGAAACAAAACAGTTGTTATCAGAACTCGATGGCCAACTTTGATGATACCCAAATCATCGCAATGCTCGCAGAAATGAGAGACAGCCCACCGCCTATCTCGCCGATCAAGTCTCCGCAGAAAACCCACTCTGACTCGGAAGACGATATTCCATTGTCCCAACCAGCCTCCACACGTCCAAATGCGACAGCAGGCACCAAACGAGCCAGCCCCCAAACGTCCCAAGACGGAAGAGGGTTTCAACAATCTGCGGAACAAGATTGCGTACCTAAAGACAAGGCGCGCTAAGACAAGAAAGTCCTTCGCTGTTCTTCGAGAACACGCCAGCAAGAGAATTTGCCCAATTGGTCTACAATACCGGCCCGAGCCACACTTCAGACCAGACAAGGACTTTCAGACCAGTCTTCACCAGATCTGTTCCAGAGCTGAACAGGACCTCCTGCAACTTATGATCCGTCAACAGGAAAAAAACGTTAGTGCTGATACGAAGGCCCTTGCAGACCTTAAAGAAACGCTAGCCACCATGTTTCCTGACAAGAACAAACGGGAACAAGCAGAACGGAGGATCCAGCACGTCACCAACAGATCCACTCTCAGAGGTAACAAGCCCAAACCAGCTGGCAGACACAAGCAGAACACAACTGACGAACTCGCTTTATTAAAAGCAAAAATGAACGAACTTTCAACTCTATTTAGTGTATTTTCCAAAAATGAACATAAAGAAAGAGTTGCTATTTAACAAAATCCTGGATATACAAACACATTTTAAGCCAACGGAAACCTTCCAATACACGCACTTCTCCTCATGTCACCCTCTCAGCGTCAAGAAGGGCTTTTTAAAAGGAGAAGCTTTGCACTTACTAATAACAAACTTTGTTAAAGAATCCTTTGAGTTAAAGAAGAAACAATTCTTAACTCGCCTTTTAGAACGGGACTACCCTAAAAGCTTCGCCGAGGATATCTTAACCGAAATAAAATTCTCAATGCGCAACACGACTTTACAAAACAAACTTAAACCATCCAAGAAAATTATTCCTTTCGTCACCACTTTCAATCCTGCTACACCGAATCTTAAAAAGATTTTGTTGAAACACTGGCCCCTTATAGCGGGCAACCACAACCTCGCGCAAATATTCCCAAATCCCCCAATGGTTGCTTACCGGAAGGCCCGGACAACTCTCTGAAAGACTATCTTGTTACGTTAGAGCAAAAACTCCTTCACTTAAATTTAATAACAAGGAGTTATTTACGGTGGGGGTCGAGTGACAGCGTTATAAAAACTAATTGCTTCAAGAGGGACCATGCATTAAGTGTATAATATGCAAAGGGGATAAGTGACATTCCCCCCGCATATTAATACATAATCCCCTCGCATTTTAATTCGCTCTTCCCTCAAAACAATCAAAGCCGTACCCAACTTTTCAGACAGTTGATTCGGAGTTGTGTAATATGTTCCCTCCCGAAAGAACAAAGGAATCCGAGCTCATGTAAAAATAATCGGCACGGTTGGTGGCCCAGGACCACTGTAAGTCTCTGGAGGTGACCCTGTTGATCAATAACTTGAGAAGAACAAAAGCTAAGCCGACAAGGACTTAACGGATTACAAAGATTATTAAAGCACTCCGTTGTCACACACGATAGAAACTTGTGGTATCCTATTTCTGGTTTGGTATTGTGGCTATGATGTTCTAATCTTTAAGTTACAGTGCTAAATGTCCCAACGGTGCCAAGTTAGAGTCGCAAATGGGACCTTACTGTTACTGTAGCGTTACGTGCAGTCAGCACTTGTAACTACTAATTACATTGACCGCTTACAAAGGTAGAGAAAAATGGGGCCCTAAAAGCTCCATTTAGGGCTGCCCTTGTTACCGGAAGGACTGCCCTTGTTGCAAGGACTGCCCTTGTTACCGGTTACTGGTCTGAGATAGAGGCATGAATTCTCATGTCTTGGTAGCGTGATAAGAAGTAACTTTTAATCCACTGTTGTTTCTGTTGTGATTTGCTTTTACTGCTACTTGCGCTTAAAATGGTATTGCGTCCCATCTTTACAAAAGAACAAAGACACAAGCAAACAAAAAAAACAAGAAAACGTACACACCCAAACGATAACTTTAATACTACGATAACTTATGATACATTAATTTGAGTGCGGCCACACCATTGGAAGCCTTTTATGTCATGATTGCCGGACGGGTATGTTCTAATAGTATGATCAATAAAACTCATAAGCGCCACGGAGAAAGGTCTTGGAAGAGACCGCCTCTTGCAATATTCAAACGTTTCCTAGGTCCTGGGTGGATGTAAGGTGCAATTCATGTGATTCACACAGATGGCGGACAGGGCGAAAAGCGGCCAACAGCAGTAACAACATAGCCTTCGAACACAGCCGCACTTCGTCGCTCACCGCCACTCGGAATGACGGGACGCGAGAAGGACTCCCGTCCCTCGGGGTGGCGGTGGGCGACGAAGCGCGGTGTATTCGAAGGCTAATAGGAACAAGGCTGATCAAATTTTCCTTCCTTTGGTTTGTCTTTGTATGGAGCTCGTCCCTTAGAACGAATCTCCCACAGAGATATAAAACACACAAGAATAATCAGTGAACGGGGAAAATCAAATAAAAAAACAAAAACTAAAAGGATAAAAAAAGCAACAACAAAAACAAAACAACAAATAACAGGTAGCCCATCCGCGACACTGGGATTTCCCGTAGATCGTTGGTAACCGGTTCATCTTTCAGCGTGTGATTGATGCCGTATGGTTATGTTTTGTTTAACTTGTAGGTCCCTGAATAACAACCAATTAAAGGAACTGCCCAGAGGTGTCTTTGATAATAATACTGAGCTATTGGGCCTGTAAGTGCAAATTTTCTCCCGAAAAAACAAATCACTGCCAACGTGATTAGTGTTGCCTGTGTAAATAATAAGAAGCTAAATGGTTTTACATTCAGCTTTGCTTGGGATACATTCACAGTTTCGCAAAGAAAGCTTCAATCAAAGAAGCCCTGGTTTATTCTTCTTCTACAAAGTTCAAAATAAATTTCGTAGGAGTTTAACTTTTACGAAAATTGTTGACAAATTAAAAAAAAATGCATAGTAGCGGATAACTTCTGCTTGTCAAATAAACCAGAGACATAGTATACTGAATGATCCGTACGGTTTCAAACAATCATAAAACGAAAAAACAAAAACAACAAACAAACAAACAAAACAGAAACAGCAATTTTTTTCTGTTTTGCAAAACAGAAAAGAAAGCTTCTGAACGGATACTGTCAGTAATATATTTACAATGATTGAAAGGTTACTTGAGAAAAAGGTTAGTTGAGAAAAAAGAATGTGGACAGTGGACAGGGCTTATTCGCTATAACAAAGCAATATAATAAAAGATAAGCAATAAAAAGTCTAGCCCACCGGTACCCGAGGCTAATTAAAGGATGCGCTCAGCTTAAGACGACTTCCCCAAGCACAAAATGTCTGGTCGGCAACTCGATCAGACGTTTTGCACCTAAGGAAAGTGGACAGGCAGAGGTGGAGGGAATCGGTGTTTAAGGCTACATTTTAATCTTTAAGCTATTCGGTTGGGATGCCTAAGCAAAACTTTTGATGCGATTGGATCATCATCCGGTCCATGGTGGGAATGTGGTTAGGGCTAGCATAATGTTCACCAGGTGCAACTGGCGGCTTGGACTGAAGAGAATGGCCCAGACCAGTTACGGGGCTTATCATCAAAAGGTTTTGTCAGCCATATGATTAAATTATAAAAACAAGAAAACAGCTGTTACTCGATTTAAGAAACATAAGAAATGAGACCAGTAAATTGGCAAGGTGCACACAGTGAGATCAAAATGGAGAAAACACAAAAACCTAAGCAAAAAAAAATGATTAATTTCAAATCAGGGCAGCACAGCAATTCTTACACGAGGACAATGACAATGGCTTTAACATTCGATAAAAAGACTGAAAGAAATGATCGTGAAGTGCGGTTTAGAGATGAATTGAAGGAATGATCTTCACACTTCCTAGACAATTTAAGCAATTGTCTCATATATGCACTTGAAAAATTCAAGTGACTTCAATGGGATTCGAACCCACGACGTCTGTGATGCCGGTGAAGTGCTCTTACCAACTGAGCTATGAAGCCACACAGTTGAGAGCAGGTAAAAAAAAGGACTGCTGAATAACATAATAATTAAATGAATAACTTAACATAATAACATGCTGAATAACATAACTTAATAACATGCTGAATAACATAATAATTAAGAAGACTGCTGAATAACCACACAGTCAAACATTCAAATTATTTGCATATGCACAGGCACCTTAATGATGAAGATGTATTTGTGTCAAAGAGTCTTGTTCCAGCCAGGGGCAAGGCCTTTGTTTGTAGCCAAACGCTTCGTCCACTTCTTTACTATGTCAGGTCTGGTCTCACAGTGCATTTTACATTTTACCCCCCCCCCCTCTCCCTGGAGCTGCTAACTGTCTAAATCGGCTGGCTGTTCAAATCCGCTAGCACATGTGACCCAGCTCTTACTGATTCAGTGTACCTTTTTCTAACAAAAATTTGTAGTATTTATGGTTATAAATTCGTCTGCCAGTTATTTCTAAGGTTTTGAAATGGCAAAACACTAATGCACCACCAACTTCTTGTTTTTTTTTTCGAGTAATCTTCAGTACCAAATTTAGAAGAGCACTGCGTGGAGTTTACATTATGCAAATGTCATTGCCGTCCTCCTTGCTAAAGCTCCCTATTAATAGGAATTTGCATGAGGGCGTCATTTTACTACCAAGACCAGGATGCTTTGTGAAAATGCTTTCTTATGCAGATTTTTTTACTCTTTAGGTAATAAAGAGACAATTGATAAAATTTGCCTGACAATAGAAGCTACTTAATGCATTTTGGTCTTGGTAGTAAAATGACGCCATCATGCAAATGGCCTATTAGGAGATGACAGCGACGAAATGTAACATATTGTAAACGCACGTGCAGAGCGTGCAGAGTGTGCAGACCAATCTTTTTTCTCATACCTATTTTTCTGTTTCATTGTCCTTGCCGTCTCCCTAATGACTGAGTGGGAGGGGCGGACGGGAAAATGTTTGGCTCGAGCCCAATGGTATACGGACCGTGGACTCGGAAGACGAAGTTTGGAAAAAAAAGCTAGAGATTTTCATGGGGAATATACTGATCTAACTTCATGTGTTGTACCGAAACGCTGCGATTATTAGCACTTTTCTTATTGATAATACCTAATTTTCAAACGAATTTTCACGTGGAGCCCTCACGGTAATAGGATAAATTGCTTTGTGATTTATTCAGTTTCCTTCTTCCTTCTGCTATTTGCCATCACACGTTCATTTCAATCAAGAATATTTGGATAAAATGGCCATGTGGGTAAATTTTACACGCTTTTACGACCTTAGCGACAGCTTGATAATAACATTTAGTTGCTAAAAGTGCAAGGTTTGCGTAGTCCCAAGCTGTTTGGGTGCCTTTGGGCTATCAATTTTATCGCAAATGTCATTTCTGTGTCAAAACTTCGGTTGATTCCGGTCTAATTTTTCAAGGATATGAATTGTAGTTGTCGTTCGAGTCACTAAGGGGACTACTCGTAATACAGCTTGCTTTCCTTCCTTTGTGTTTCTCTCTGGGTGGGTTAATTCTTCCTTCCCTAGATAGGCATTAACCGACTTTTCGGAAACCGAACCTAACAGTCCATTGGCGAGATTTCATAACATGCTTTCCTGAAACAGGGGTATGGGAATAAGGCTAAGGCTACAAAGACGAGCTTTAAACACATTGGGCCGGTTATTTAAACGAAGTGTAAGTTAGACCGCGGTTTACAACAATCATGTTACCTCCAGACCTTTCTACAAGTGAGCTGCGTTAAGAATATATATGCTTTTCTCCCCTGCTCTTGCCTTCTCGAAACTGTTTTCGACAATAAACAGCCAAAATGTACTAGTGTTTGAGAAAGTAAAAGTGACTTGGAACGCGGTTTTGTTAAGCGCCGGCTAAACTCTGTCTAAATAACCGACCCATTAATTTTGGCAATATAAGTATTTCGTCGTGAGCGAAAACGTTCTTTTTGTTTGCTATTTCTGCAATTAGAGTGCTTACAATACAATACTTTATTTATACACGTGACACCAAAGAGCTCCTAAGTACTCGTTAGAACATGTACGTGTGTACTAATAACAAACGGAAAGGAATAATAATAATCAACTAAGTAATATGCACTACCTAAAGTACTAACTAGTAAGTAATCTAGGTAAAAAATTTACAAACTAAAACAAAATTAAAATTTTACAAACCTCTACTGGGGGCCATCTTACACCTTTTTACAATGGGGTCACATGATCGTATTTGTTAGTATTGCTAACTATGCGGGCAGCAAAATTTTTAACACTTTGCAAATTCCTAATATTTGTATCGGTAGTATTAGACCAAATTGAGGAACAGTAGTACAATTTAGTAAAAACTAAAGCATTTATGATTGTTATTCGTAAATTTTCCTTGAAAACATGTTCTACACGACTCATGTGTCCTAATGCTGGCATGCAAAAAGAAACAGTGTTTGCAACATCATTACTTAACGTTAAGTTTTTGTCGAAGGTCACACCAAGGTCCTTGATAAACTGACTTGGTGCAAGTTCTTTACCTAAAAGCGACAGATGGAATTGAGGAAGTGTTTCTGCCATGTCCGCTTCCATATATGATTAATTTGGTCTTATGAAAACATCAGCTGCAAAAACTTAAAAGTCTTCATTCATAGCAGAAACGGCGTTCTTTCAATCATGTACAGCAAACAACATGCACAATTTGGTATCATCAACATAACAATCAGTTGAACAGGTTTGAGGGACAGTCCGTAAATTGTTCACATAGATGGTAAAAAGCAATGGCCCCACGAAATGCTCAATTCCTTGCGGGATTCAACTGGTCAATGGTAACGCATCCGAAAGTGTGGAGTTAATGCGTACAGTCTGGTTTCTTTCATACAAATAGCTAGTGAACCATCTAAGAGCTGATGTTGAAGCACCAACATCTTGTAGTTTATCCAGCAAAATGCTATGGTTGATGCTATCAAAAGCCTTGCTCAGGTCCAAAAAAACAAGAGTTGTTTTCTTTTGATCAATTGCCCTTAGAATAGCATCAGTTGTATGTATCAGTGAGGTGAGTGTGATTGCGGCTTATTCAGTATGCAGCATGGGAGTTTTTGCTTTCAGATTGTCAAATCCATTCACACACTCCATGTTTAAGCTGGTGAGTAAATGACCTCACTTTCTCCTCGATCCAGCTCTCTGAGACCATATTAGTTGGAATCGCACCAAGTAATGGCGGATCGTTAAATAAAAAAAATTATGTCAAAATAAATAGTCTTCCTCTTGAAATAAATGCATAAAATCCCGCGTGCCGAGTATTCAGCACAGCTACTTTCAAAATGTGAAGAAAAACGAAAAGTGATTTTTGATCGTAAGTAGTGGTAGGTGGGACTTTGGGGTGGTTTTGGTGGTTGGAAAAGAAGGCTTCTGATTGGTCCATTCAAATTTTCCCGCCCAAACGGAGCACGCTGATTGGTGGATTTCAAAACACCGCCATTTTGAATAATTAACACCAGGGATGACGTCAGGACGCTTGACACCGGAAATGACGTCACGAACAAACCGGAAGTCACGCTCAAAATCAATACAAACGCAAATTTTTAATGAATTAAACCTAGTTTGACAAGCGGGAACGTGGAAGGACTCCGACCGAGTCCTCATCCCAAGCAAGAAAAACGAATGACAATGAAAGGTGGGGGGCGAGAAAACCTGGTGGTCGCCAAAAAGGGGTGTGTCACACGACCGTGCAGGCCACGACGCCAACCGTCTCTGACACACCCGACCCCTCGGTGCCAACCCAGGTCACCTCCGACACCCCAAAACGATTTTTTTTACAAAAAGTCCTCGTTGTCGGTGTCCGACAGCAGTTCATGGAGGAGATGGACGTTGTCGAGGTCCGTCTCGGCCAGGATCGGGTCTCGGTAGCCGTACGGGTACGTCATGGCCTGGGTGAAGGGATCCAGCACGCATTTGCTAAAGACCAAGCGGTAGTCTTTATCCGCCGGCCGGGTGTGCAGCGTGTAGGTCTTGGGTTCCCGCACGATTTTTCGCACTTCGTGAATGCGGGTCTTGTGTGGTGCCTCCAAGGGGTGGTGCAGTTCGTTAAAAGTGTTTTGATGTAACACCTGGTAGTTCAGTTGCGCCAACCCTTCCACATTGAGCGAGAAACCTTTGACCTTGCACTCCGTCTTGCCGTCGTTACAGACGTACCCGTAATTCTTGGGCCCGCTGGAACAGAATTCCACAATGTGCCCGCTGGAACAGAATTCCACAATGTGCTGCGCGGGTTTCAGTTCGTCTGTGAATTTGCCGAGATGCGTGCCGAGGGTGACGTCGGGTTGATCCGGGCGATGCACGTAGAGGACCGAGTCCGTGTCGTAGTAGAGGACCCGATCCCCCAACAGTTCCAGAGCCTCGTACAACCACAAGCGGGCCCAGCAGGTGGTGAAGGCCGCCACGAAGACGTTGGTGTTGACGTTGAGGCCGGCACAATGGTCTTGGGCTCGGAAATGCACTTCGACTCGGTGCTCGTCCAGACAACTCACGTAACGAACGTCGTGTTGGTCACTGTCCATGAAAAGGCAGAAGGTCTGCGGGTCGATGAATTCCTTGACTTGCATCAAGTTGTCCCGCTGCCCAAATTTGCCCCACATGGAGTTCAACATGAGCTTGGACAAAGACCGCTGACCCGGATTCTTGGCGATCTTGGCCGGGTCCAACTGGATGCCTTCATGTCGGGCAAAGTCCTCAAGGTAAGCTCGACGTTGGGCTTCCGTGTCGTACCCGGGCGGTCACCCCGATGCTTCGGTCTTGACTTGCAGCCAGGTGTTGCACTTATGTCCAGAAATGCACGCATTGGCGAAAATGGCAGAAATGGCGCTTAATCGCCAAAATCGCCAAACTGTAAACAACAATTCAAATGAGATGGCAAAGGGGCCATTTGGAAAGTGGCGATTTTGGCGAAGATGGCGGATTTGGCAAAAATGGCAGAAATGGCACTTAATCGCCAAAATTGCCAAACTGTAAACAAAAATTCAAATGAGATGGCAAAGGAGCCCTTTGGAAAGTGGCGATTTTGGCGAAAATCGCCAGAGGGCTGACGATATCCAGAATGTGGCCAAATATTCAAATTGGATGCCAAAAGTGACCCCTTCAAAGTAGATAACTAAAGAAGTCTTTATAACTGTGAGACAACAGTACTGAAAAAAAAGTTCAAATTACTTGCCTAATAAGAGGCCCCAATAACTGTGAGGCAACATTTATCAAATACAACTGAATCAAATATATCTGACAACAACGAATGGAAGTCGTTTCAGTTAACGTTATGTATTTGTGCCATGTACTTCACAGGGTAAGTAAACATTTCCTTACTTTCGATGTCGCTTGACTTACCAAAAGTAATGTCATGCGCTCAAATATCACAATAGCATCATTTCCTTTTGTGTGGTTCATTCCTTTCAAAGATTTACAAAATGGACAGAGAGAGAGAGAGAGACAGTTCAAGCCAACCAACACCAAATTTCATGACCCACAGGTAGTCCACTAATTACTTGAGGAGAGAACGACCAAGTCCTTGAAATCATAATAATTCCTTGCCATGGACACTCTAACTTTTGAGCTTCGATGTAGACCTTAACAATCCTCATTGGTTACAATTCTCTTCACATTGCTGCCATTAAATTGTGAGGCAGCCTTAAATCAAAAGCGACTGCGAAACGCATGGTTCCTGGGCAAAAGATGCTTTCACGATAACCAGTATGTGCCCTTCATTCTTTTTTGGTTCTCCACTATACACATTATCTTCTTCCGTCGTTGTAAACTCTTCACTTTCCTCTCGCACTTACTTGTTTTCCTCTTTAGAGAAACTGTCCCCTAAAATTACGGCAGTGTCCAGCAGTGTGCGTGCGCCATTTTGAAATGTGTGAATTCGCTTATTTCACTTTATGTAAATATCCGCGAAATGTCACTCGTGCCCAATACTTCACCGAATTTATTGAACATAAACATCGGATCAAAGTAATAACTTGTTTGTCTCTTTCATAAAACATATCCCATTGAAACTAATTCTGTATCTTTTCATCAACTAAATACATAAAAAAGATAGTGTACATGTTTGTCTCGTTCTTCAAAAATGTGTCCTATTTTTGCTTTATGAGGTGGGGCCAGAAATTTAGAATGACATTAATCGTTCCTGCTTACACAGAGTAATTATCCAAAATCGACTATTTCAACATGGCCGCCGCGCCAGTATAACAACTACTAAACCTTACACGTTCATGTTCTGTGAAACCGCAATGGACCAGCTCGTTTATATATACTTGTACGATTGAACGCCATTATAACAAACAGGATGGACATACAAGGCAATACGGACCATCTAATTATCTCAATGCATAGCCAAGAACCAACCTGGATTCTATTTCAATGCATAGCCAAGAACCAACCTGGATTCCTCATAACATATAATGTTGAACGGTCGCTATTCAAACAATGCCTACAAGCCTGGAAAATTAAGGATACCTATCTTGGATTTTTTGGTAAGAAAGTTGCCATGAACATTACGAAGATGAACATTTACTGATAATCGAATACAACTCGTTGGCCATTCGATTTGAATTGAGCAGGAAATTATTTAGCATTAAAAACAGATTAATGACACTTAAGTTACAGTAGCATTGTCATTATCAGTATACTATTATACTACTGAAAACATTTTTATCTTAATATGTGGTTAACTATTTGCCAATTAATAGCCATTTCAAAAGGGACCCTTTGCCATGTCATTTCAATTTGTCTTTACAAATTAGGTATTTCATCGAGTAATTGCCATTTCTGCCAAGACACCTTTTAAGAACGAGGCCAACATGCACACTATATTTTTTTTATATGTGATTGATGAAAAGATACAGAATAAGTGCATGCCATTTTCACCAAAATCCCCACTTTCCAAAGGGCCCTTTTGCCATCTCATTTGAATGTTTGTTTACAGTTTGGCGATTAAGCGCCATTTCTGCCATTCTCGCCAAATACGCCATTTTCGCCAAAATCGCCACTTTCCAAAGGGCCCCTTTGCCATCTCATTTGAATGTTTGTTTCAGTTTGGCGATTTTGGCGATTAAGCGCCATTTCTGCCATTTTCGCCAATGCGTGCATTTCTGGACATATCTCAGGTGTTGACGTAGTCCACCAACAACCCGATGCGCGTCTCGGCAAAATGGCAGACCTCGTGCACATGCTGGATGATGTAACCCATCTTCACCACTTTCAGGAGCTCTGGCGTACAGGGGCTGTGAAGCCCCATGCAAAGGCAGGGCCGTCGGCGGCGGCGGCGGCGTCTCACCCCACCGCCTCGTTGAGGAATGGCTCGACGTTGACGGCGCGTGCTTCTTTTATGCAGTCGGGCCGCCAGCTCGCAGGACGGGGGCCCCGCTCCAAAGACGTCCCCCACTCTGCCTCGACAAACCGCGTTCACCCACCCGCGTTCTCGGTCGAGATCGCACGGGTCGCATCTTTCAACCGAACAGATCCGACACGCGTCGTCATTTCTTGGCCGCGCCAATCGCCAGTCCCTGCGCCTTCCGTTTCACGGCTCGTTGGGCGGCTTCCACCAGTCCTCGCGCTTTCCGTTGGGCGGTTTTCTTGGCTCAGCCCACCACGCTCTGCGCTTTCCGTTTCACGGCCTGTTGGGCTTGTCTTTTAAGCGTTCGGGTGGCCAATCGGACCACGCCACGGGGCCCGCCCAAAGCGTCCAACCCCAATTTCAACAATGTCTTGACCCCCGACAACAAGATGCCCCCCAGACCGCGTCCAGTGTGATCGGGCATGTACCGTGTCAGACTGCCTCCTCGCATGCTGTGCTTTTCGTGCTCGGCTCAGCTCTCTCTTTTTTATAGGTCGCTCCGTTTGAAGTGCAAGGTGACGACCGTCACGCCCCATCCCATGGCCGCCAGCCAACCATCGCCGTCGGTCAGGCGCACGTCCACCACGTCGAAGAAGAGTTCATGCACCGGCACGTACTGCACGTGGCAGGGTTCGAAGAGCGTCCGGCCTCGACCCGTGCTCTGCACGTCCACGTCGCCCAAAACGTCGGTTGACCGCGTCCTTACCTGACGACTCTGGCCCTCGTTGCTGTGCACGTACCACGTCCGCCGGGACGTCCGACGGGGTCGTGGCTGCCGGCGACGTTCGACGAGCGTCTCGAACCAGCCGTCGTTCAACCCGCTCAGTTCCCACGAGTATTGTTGATACAGGATCGTGCTGTTTCCGACGATCTCCCAGGCTGGCACGGTTTGCCCGGCCCAATCTTTCTCCAGGGTCACGGGATTGACAGTCGGCCGCACGGTCAAGTGGGGTCTGGGCACGCCAGTCCAATGTCCCCGTCGCGCAACACCCGGACGATGTCGATCACCAACGTGTCCGCTTCGGGCCAACGAAACTCGGGCATGAAGGTGGCGTCGCCTTCTATCCAGTTCCACCCCACTTGCACCTTATTCCAGTACTTGCGTTGTAGATCGTCCACCACCGCTTTCACGAACGACGCCCCGTCATGGCAATGGCTGGCCACGTCCTCGATGTGCATCTCGGCCTGGATGCCCGGGCGATCGATGCGTTGCCGGTCTTCTTCGAACGAAAAGAAGTAGGTGAGACGTGCCATGCAGGCACACGCGTAACAAGGCGTCTTGCCAACTCTCGTCCTCGGTGTCATCGGCGTCGTCCGGCACGCTCAAACGGACCACCCCCACCGACCAGCGTCCACCTCGTAACCACAGGGGCAGCCTCATGCGGGTGCGGAAGGCCACATTGGTGTTGTCGGGGAACCCGGCGTCGTCGCCGTCGCTGGGCAAGGTCACGTAAAAGGCATCCATGGTCTGGGGCCCGTGTGCCCCCGATGCACTTTATACCTCCCGTCGGAAGTGCAAGGTCAACAGGGTGCGACCTTGCCCAAACCGGACCAACGTGCCGTCCGTCTCGGCCACTTGCGTTTCCATCACTTCCATGACGTCGTTGTGCACGGGATGGTACTGCACGTGCAACGGTTTGAAGTACACCGTGCCTCGCCCTTGGCGCTTGTACTGGACTTCGCGCAACAGGTCCGTCTCTTGCTGGCCCACGATGCTGCTGCCCCCGGCATTGCAATAGACATGCAAGGTCCGCGTCGGGTCGCCCACCACCGCGCGAAACGCTTGGTTCAGGTTCTGGAACCGCCAATTGCAGTTCATGCTCAGGGCCAGATAGTGGAAGCTGAACCGATTGATCCGCACCGTCCAAAAGGCGGCTTTGTTGCTCTTGAAATCGAGCAAGTCGACTCTGGCCCCAGTCAGGGTGGGCACCTGGTCGTTCGGGAACTCCATTCACAGGTTGGGTCCCAAGGCGTAGGACCCGTGGGTAAGACCCGTAGGACCCGTCGTGAGCAACCACCCCATCTTGACGGCCATTTTGACACTGAGGATCAAGGTGGGTGTGTTCTGGAAGCTCATCTTGGTCTTGGTATTATCGATGATCAGATCGCGGTCGGGCCCTCGCTGCTCCCACCGAAACGTCACGTACATGCGTCAGCCCGTCTTCTCCACGAACCGACTGCCTCCATCGACCCCCCTGGTCCTGGCACATTCGAGGGTGTCGACGATGGCTTTCAGGAACGATTCGCCGTCCACCACCGACTTCAAATGGTCGACCTCGGCCATCTGGACTTGCTTCTCGACGGTGGTCGCCGGATTCGTCGCCACCTTCGTGTCTTCGACGTGCCATTTGCTGTAGATCAGGTACTCGTCTGCTCCTATCAACTCGTAGAGATTGACACGGGCGTCCGGCAAGGACAGGCTGCTCAACCCCTCTTGCCACCCGCGGCCTTTCAGATGCAACGGGTACGGCAACTGGACTTTGAACCACGCCGCCGTGTTGCCGGTGAATTCAGCGCTGCTGGCGTTGCTGGGCAATGTCACGAAAAGTTCTTCACTCATCCCAAGGTCTGCACGTCCTTCTGGGCCACCCAACTGTCGTACTTGCTCGGCCACCCTTTCCAACGCACCAAGACCTTCTCTCCACTGCGTTTAAGTACTTTCTCGATGCGGAACAGCGCGTCATCGTTCGCCGTCACTTTCTGCAACTCCTGCTCGTAAAACATGCCTTCCAATGGCATGCCGTCCATCTCTTCCACTTTGTACGTCGGCACGGGTCCCGGGCGCACGGCGCGCACCACGAACACATCTTCGGTCCAACCGGGCAAGTACCCTTTCTTGAACGGGCGATGGTGTTTGCCCAACCGCACGCAATCGCCCACATTCCACCGGGGCCGTCGGCCCTTCTTCTTCTTCCACAGTCTCTGGCCGTACAACGCATGCCACACCTGGCTCTCGTTTTTCGGGGTCACGTCGCGAGGCGCTTGACTGATGCTCCGATGCCAGCTGGCGTTGTAGCCTTTCACCAACTCGGGCAGCACGTCGTCGAAGTGCAACGTGTTGGCGGCCGTGAAATAGCGGTACATGCGCCCTTTCAACGTGCGATTGAACCGTTCCACCACCGCCACTTTGGCATCCCCATGCGTGGAAAAATGATGGATGCCCTTCTGTTTCAACAAGGTCTGAAACGGTGGGTTGTCAAATTCTTTGCCCTTGTTCGTCTGCAGCTTTTTGGGGCGTCGACCGTCTCCTTTCAAGATGGAGCCGAAGGCTCGGATCAAGGCTGCCCCCGTCTTGGTCTTGAGTGGCCAGACCCATGCGTAATTGGACAAGACGTCCACCACCGTCAACAAGTAACGGATGCCGCAGTTGTGACGGGCCAACCGTTGCACTTCCACCAGATTCGCCACCCACTGTTCGTCCACGTTGAACACCAGCACCGGCGCGGTGGGAAATCGACGGCGTTGGGGTTTTTGCAACGTGTAGGCCAGATCGCCTTCCAAGGCCACTCGGGCGTCACGGAGCAACAGACCTTGAGTGTCGGTGAACTGTCGGACCCCGCCCAAGGCACCCGGCATCGACTGATCCGCATACCGGGCCCTCACGTGCTGGGGGGAGGGTCGTTTTCGTTTCCGCGAGGTGGGAATACGTTGCATCCGAGACGTCTTCTTCGGGCCAGGGGCGGACAGAGCCACCATCGTACGCGAATCCAGAGCAACCGGCCCACCCTCGGCAAGCAGTCGGGATACGTTTAATGGACGAGGTGAAACCAGGGCTCGGGATCTGAGTTCCGATGCACCAGCCACACCATGAAGGCAGCGTAGTGCCCCCAATGAAACAGAGGGTGCTCGAGCAAGACCTCGAAGACAGTCATGGGGGGCTCGAGGTCCTGCTCGTCGTCGGAGTCGTCCAGGTCGAGCCATCGACACAGTAGACCCGCCGAGTCGATCAGACTGGTACACAGCCAGCGCGTCAAGTGCCAGTGCACCCAGCGTCGCCCCGTGTCGCCCCACATCTCACTCACAAATGAACCCCCATGCTTGACGACCCTTTCTTTTATTGACTCAGACGTTACAACATGTTTCAAATCGAGCAGGCAGGGTCCGATACTGCTCGGCATAGGATGAGGCGTGCCACAGCAGGGTTTTCAATTGTTGCATGGCCCGAGGGAATTGCTCCAGGTAGCGGGTCCCCACCACGGCGATTCAGCCCGACGGCGTCAGGATCCCGTCCTCGTCGCCGTTCACGGTCTGGGTCAGCACGAAATGAGGGCGGGTGTAGGCAAAGTAGCTGAACACGTACCACGCGTCGAGCACCACCTCGTACAAGAAGATGGGTTTTTCTCGCTGACGTGCCAAGGCCACGCTGCAACCTGTCCCACCATGCACCGACACCCCGTTCTGCTCCAGGATCCCGAACGCCACCACCACGTCGTCGTCCTTGACGATGTGGTGATTGCGACTCAAGAGTTCCCACACGGGCAGGCGCAACCGTTCGTTGGGATGCGGGGGGCGTACTTGGCACAAGGCTCGCCACCCTTCTTCCAGGGCGTCGTCCATCAACGGCGTCACGTCTTTCTGGGCTCAGGCATGCGACGGATCCACCATCACACGGCAAGGGATGCCCAGCTGGTTCGCCACCTGTTCGGCCAGGGTATCGGTCCCTCGAGCGCCTCCCGTCACTAGAGTCACCTCCGTCATGATCACACACAAAATGAACACACTCGAGTTCAAACACAACTTATTTCTACAAAAAAGTTCACGTGTGGTCAGGTTCCACGGGACGCGCGTGCCATGCATCTTCCTCGAGACGTTCGGGCGCGTAGAAACAATGTATGTACGGTTTACATTCCGGGCAGTCGGCGGGCGTCCACGCGTGGGCCCTCTTGTACGTACTGTCGAGCGCGTCAAAGTAGGCCAGGTCTTTGTCCTCTTTACAGCTGTCGCACAAGACGTGATCCAACACGCGGTCGCAACGCACGTGCCACAGCCGTCGTTCCTCAGCTTCTCGGTCGGCTCGTTGATGGAGCCGCGTTTGCACTTGGTCGGTGACACGTCGTCATTCTTCCATGGTCTCGCGAAGACTCCGGAACTGATCGCGCAGTTGGGCCCAGGCCCGTTCGTTCTTGCGCCTCACTCAATTGGCACTCCAACCAGTGGATCCGGTCGTGGAGGCGCCGGTGTCGGGACTGGGGCTGGGGTTTCGGGGTCGCCCTGCTTCGTCGGCGTCGGTGACGTCGATGGAGCGTGAGGGACTGGGGGTGAAAGCATGACGTGTGGTCGGCTGGTACTGGGGACCCGTGTCCGAGCATCCGAGGGCGTTGGCGAAATCTTGCAGCCAATGCCAGTAGGTCTCTTGGAACATGTAACCCGCTGCCAGACCTCACCATATCCGCTCCAAAAAGGTAGTAGACCTGATAACTCACGTCTGCCAGCGAGGGCGCAGAGGCTCGACTCTTATAGGCTCCCAGGCCGCCCAGCCTGTTGGGATCGCGTGCGAGGGGGTCGCACGTGTCGTCTCCCACTCCATGGGTTGGCTCGGGTTCCACGGTCGGACGCGTAACAACGGGCTGACCTCTTTGACATGGCTACATGCCTTGTCGAATGGGTCATGTCCTCTCCCTCTTATAGGGGAGTGTGCCACACCCGCTCGGCCTGCCGGGAACCTGCCCACGCGCGTGCGCATGACGGGGCACGTGCTCCGTAGTTTTATGGGCGGCCGACCTTTGACGGACTCCCACGTGTGGCAGGGCACGTGCTCCGACCTTTTCCGGACTCCCACGCGTGGCAGGGCACATGCACACGTGCTCCGTACTTTTCTGGTGCCCTGCCATTGGACGACGATGAGGTCATCCCGTCGTACTCTTCGGGCGTGGATCACAGGTATAAGAGCATGGAGCCAGCTAGCTCTGCATCATTCGAGTGTCTCGATCTAGTCACAACATGATCTCTTGGGAGTATGGCAATGTGTCTCCAGCCAAATACCCGTGCCTTGAGAAGACCAAGAAGAAAACCCAACCCAAGAAGATGGACCACCTGTCGGGGGCACGCACGGATTCCTTGAAGCGCCGTCAGAAACCGGCCGCCCGTCAGAAAGGCCGCCAAAAAGCCCCTGCCGAACGCCGTGCCCAAGACGGCCAGCATCTTGAGTTGAGTGCCCAGCTGGAAAATGACACCATGCCCCGGGATGCCGTAGGCCTGCCGCCGTGCAAGAGGACTCGACCGGCCCCCGTGCCCACCACTACCACCACCTCCGTGCTGAAGGCGGCCCGACTGGACACGCCCGAGCCCCAGACCTTGGAGGAGTTGATGGCGAGCATCCCTCCTCCCACACCCGAGCCGGATCCATTTCCACCACCGTTGCCCACGCCACCCGTGGTCCCGGAGAAGGTCCTGTCGCCTGATTCGCCGCCGGAGTGGGTCCTCTGTCACGCATGTCTGGAACCCCCCAATCAAGAGCAATTGCCGTGGGCCCCGGTCGCGTCGCAGACCAAAGACAAGGTGGGTGAGATCGGACGTCAGCCTGTAAATTATTCACTCATCTGGTCGCGATTTTTCTTGGCACTCCCATTTCCCCTTGATGTTCGCTCACCTCTACACCCTCTGCTAGATAGGAAATACTCAATAGATTCAGACCTGATAACACGACAAACAATTAGTATCTCTCGAACGTAAGACATGTAAAATACTTAGGACTACTAACCGACTGTAATCTCTCTTGGAAGCATTACGTTGAGTACATCTCAACGAAAATGAGCAAAGAAATCGGTATTATTGCTAGGCTTTGACACCCTATGCTATTTACTACACTTTTGAGCATTTAACGTTCGCTGATCGAGCCTTATATCTCTTACGGTCTTGTTGCTTGGGGACAGGCCCTAAATACACATCTGGACAAATCTGCATTTTTTTTACTACAAATCTCACAGCGTGCCTCTTTTTGTCAATTCCGGAATTTTACCAGTAAAATTACTGTACTTTAAATTGGTTGCCTCTTTGTTACATGATGTTGCTAACCAGCGTGCTCCACCTAATATCGCCGAGTTATTTACTCGTTCTGAACAGATTCACTCTTATTCCACACGCTCTGCAGTAACTGGAAATTTCCATGTAAAAACGTGGAGAACAAATCAACTGCTATTCTCATTTTCTAGAACTGGTACAAAAGTATGGAATGCTATCCCCTCTGAACTTCGCCGGTTTAGAAAAGCACCCTTTAAACGTAAATTGAATGACTTGCTTCTAAGTAATAGATAAAATATTCACGTCCGACCTTTATGGGCATTTAAAACGGCGAGCCGCAGCCATTTTAAATGCTCATAAAGGATAAAGGTCGGACGTGAATATTTTATCTTACTTGTGAAATGAAACCGTGACAATAGGTTGTGCTTGTCATGTTAATCACTCGGGCGTGGAGTTGTCCCTTAGGAGTTTGGAAATATTCAGCATTGAATTTAGGAATTCATTTTCATTTAGCTGTTGTAGTAGAAACATGGCTCGTCGGTTTCGTTCTCCAAAGAGTAAGGAAGAAGAGGCCATTCTAGTGTCGGAAGCCACTCCGAAAGCAACATAATACAACACTAAATGGGGTAGAAAAGTCTTTGAGGAATGGCAGCAGCGACGGCAAAATACATGTGCAATGTTAGAAGTTGTTGAAGTGGCCGCGCTGAACTGCGAAGATGTTGAAGACCTGACCATTCCACTAGAGCACATGTCGCCACGTACGCTAAACGTTTGGTTGAGCAAGTTCGTTTGTGAAGTTGCAAAACAAAACGGAGAGCGCTATCCTCCGAATTCGCTGTATTTGCTGGTTTGTGCAATCAACCGTCATTTGAGTGAGACGGGAGGAGACGATTCGTTAAACGTTCTGAACAAAGCTGACAAGCTTTTATTAAAGTTAAGCATACTTATTAGGCGAGTTAGAAATCTTTATGAAATTTAATTTTATTGATAATTCAACTAATTCATAATTCATCAACCCCTGCCTTTCCCTGCTACCTTCCTTTTCAAACCCTCCCCGTGCTTTCAGACAGTTGATTTGTATTGGGGTTTACAGAGGTGCACATATGACTCAAATACTGCCTAATGATTGGTCATAACTATTTGGAATTGTTAATGAATTTAACCTTTCTAAGCATACGAGCATCTTAAATCTTTCTCGAACCTCTTTTTCTCCCATCTACCAGGCTTCTATTTCTGTAGTCCAAGTTAATTTAAGTAAAATTTTCTGTCTCGTTATTAATTGTTAAGTGTTAAATGTTTTTTAAAATTGTGAAGTGTTAAGAGCTATAGTAATATATCACCGTAGTTTAAGTAGCCCGCCTAGAATACATGTAGCTATGCTGACTGCGGGCTACCATGGTCCCTATACATTTGTCAAAATAGAGTGAAATAAACTAAAAGTAAACAGGCAGAGGAGAAGAACTAGATTATTGCAGCAGAACCTTAACGTTTCAGTCATGGCCACTGGGCAAGTAGAATTCTGAACAGATCTGGCAAGAAAGCACGTGTGACAATCCCTGCATTTGTCGTCTTTTCAGTTATCAAAGTAAACAGACATATGATCGCTATTGATAGTGACATCTCGGAGGCAGAAACTGTTGATTTCCTCTATACGGGAAAAGAAAATAGGAACCTGCTAATAAAGTAAACTAGAAACGAAGACTTGCAAGAGAATCGCCAGAAAAACTATAATCGGCAAGTCCTTACACCGTTTCTACGAACAAATGTTCATACAGTAGCACGATAGTTTAAGGCTGTTTACATGGAAGGAGAAATATCCTAGCACTAGGAAAATTCTCACGCTAGAAAGCGAAACAATTTTCCGTTTTATTTACAAGCAGGAATTTCAGTTGCAGTTATCTCTGTCCCTAGTGCTAGGGTCTTCCGAGTGAATGCAATTTACATGGTGTTAAGATCTTCCTTGTGCTACGAAGATCTGTTTCTTTCTCCCTCCTACCTCTCACACTGAGCTTGAAACCATAACCATATCTTCACTCTCAACTACCATGGCTATTCTTAAACTTGTCAAGAACATTTTTGAAGGTTTGGAAAAAAATGAATATAGTCGGTATAGGAATTTTCATTGACCTTAAGAAGGCATTTGATACTTGTGCTGGGCAGAATACGGCAGACATAAAATAGGTAGTTGCTTTAACAAGTTAACACGCCCAAACTGAAAACTGACGAAGAAGCGGTTCTCTAGAAAGATAAAAATGCATAAAGACTATTAAGATAGGAAACTACATAAAAAACGTCAACGCAGAAATCAGAATTAACAGCTAACAGCTCTTACCGAATGTGTGCAACTACGGACGAACGAAAACTCTAACAGTTCACATTGGACATGACTGATGTGACAAACTGACGCGACGGAAAGGCCTTAAATACTAGTACTAATAATTATTTGTCCCTGAGGGTCTACAAGAAAACTTACATTAATTGTGCTGAACATAAACGTGTTAACTAGCTACATGTACAACAAAAAAAGAAAACGAAGCAAGCGATTAACATAAATACTAACAGTTAAAAAAGAAACAAATAAAAAATTAACTGGCTGCAACAATACTGTTAACCATGAGATCCTTATTGACAAACTTAATTTTTATGGTACTCGTGGAATTCTGTTAGTTTGGCTTAAAAGTTTCTTTATAATAACTAATCGGCAACAATAAGTAATCATCCATCCATGAGTACATCTCTTCAAACAATAAGGTTGTGTGTGGGGTTCCCAAAGGTTCAGTCCTTGGTCTTCTCCTTTTTTCTCATTTCTATTAGTGCTCTTTTTTTCTCTTCTAACTATCTTGCATTCATTCTCTTTGCTAACGATAGAAATAATTTTCTTCCTCATAAGGACTTGCCTACTCTAGTTAATATTGTTAATCAAGAGCTTCTTACAGTTGCATCCCTCTTTCATGTTAACAAGCTTACTGTCCACCCTGACAAGCCATCAATTTTGACAGCATCTCAATAGCATGCGCATGTACATGTACGGGAAGACAAATTTCTACTTACCACTATTCAAGAAAACCGATCATGGAAACCACATGTCACTGACATCTGTGGTAACATTCTTAAGCTTATAGGTGCTCTGTGCAAGTCAAGGCATGTTCTACCCTCACCTACCCTAAAAACGTTATACAATTGTCTCTTCTTACCATACATCAGCTATTGCACTTTGATATGAGCCTCTACCTACAATGTATTCCTCCAACCTTGAGCCACTTTACAGACTACAAAAGAAAGCTATCCCCATTACTACTTTCTCGCCTCTGCGCACCCACTCTAAGCCTCTCGATCTGTTCTCTAGACTACATGTCCTTCGTCTATATTCTGTCTATAAGTATCAAGTCTCTTGCTTTGTATTTTCACATTTCAATAGCTTTTTACCTCCTTTTCTCGCTCCACTTTTCCATTTTAATCGTGACAACAAATTGTTTCCCAAACTTGTTCCCGATTCAACTTACATAAATCTTCTTTAAGGTACCAATTTGCAATCAGTTATCAAGCACCATATATTTGGAATGACAATCTACTCATTCTACTTAACAGCCTCACAATAAGTATTAGTTAAGAGTCTTAAATCTTACTATTTGAGTTTCTCAAGCTTCAAAGTTGAAATTGGGACATCACATGTAAGTCACTAGGACAGTGATCATCTTAAAATACATGCAAATCACCTCCCTGATCAATAAATTTTGTATTACAAGCATGTGCGTATGTGTGTCTGTGTGTGGGCGGTGTGCCAAAATTCTTGCCATTATTTAAGTAAATTACTTTTTTTTTCTCTGCTGACCATAGGCCATTTAAGCCCCTGGCTTTGGCTCTACTGCTGTTATTTATCTTTACTTGCATGAAAATAAAATAAAACTAAAATAAAATGAAAGTGTAAAAGAAAAGAACGAAAAAGTGGACATTCATGCAAGTGTACATGAACATACCATACAAATTAACCTACTGAAAATGGCTATATTCTGAACTTGGAATAAGCTCACACTATAGTTAGCATTGGTCCTCAGCGTAGGCACTCAGCAGTATGCATGATTTGAATTTGTAATAACAGATGTTTTAAGTACTAAATAACACAAATGAATCACACTTTTGGTGATAACAGGGTGCATAATTAGGAGTAAGAGTCTTTTAAGGGTTTTCTTTTTCCTCTTTTGAACAGAACAGAACAGAAAAAACATGTATTTACACATGGTAAAATTCATTAGGCAACATTAGCAAAAATGTATAGACTAGAATACAGTACTAACATTAAATGTATGGATGAAATGATATATGAAATGAATCATATATTGAACTGCAGATATGTAATCAAGTGAGCTATGATCTTTGCAGTTATGAACGCAATTTAAGCAATTGCATAGAGTAGCCTGAAAAAAATTCAGGACTTCAACAGGGTGTGAGCCTGTGACCTCCCGCTGCCAGTGTGACGCTCTAACCAACTGAGCTATGAAGCCGCTGATGTTGGGAGCTGGTCATTTGTGGGTTCGAATGTTCCCGTGATGAATAAATGAATGAACGGATGAAATGATATATGAAATTAATCATATATTGAACTGCGGATATGAAATCAAGTGAACCTATTATCCTCACAGTTATGAAGTCCTGACTTTTTTTAGGCTTCTCTACGCAATTGCTTAATTTGTATTCATAACTGTGAGGATCACAGCTTCACTTGATTAAATGTAGGGTTTTAAAATATTTACAACAAAACTACATACAAGATAAGAAGTCTGTTTTCCATGAATGCCGCATGCCTACATTACTGAAAAACACTGCTCAAGAAAAAGTGTTCTAAATTCACTCAATCATCCTGCTTGCCTTAACAACTAACAAATTCAAAAAAACAACAGCAAATTATATTGCTGACATTCTTTCTTGCTGAATTCCAATCATGGTTAGCTGGTATTACTGAGAGACTGAACTCAGCACTACAGCACTCACCAGCTCAATTTTCTGACAAAACAAAAACAAATTAGTGTAACACCCACCCTCAAAACATTAGCTAAACACAAGCACTGCGCTGTGAAAAATGGGGGGGGGGGGAACAGCCTTTGACGGTCATTTCATAAATAATCATAAAGCAATCCAACTAATTTACTTGACATTATTTTACACTGTTACTGTCTTAAAAAGCCTACCATTTTGTTCCAATTTCTGAATTTATAATACTTCATTGTTAAAAAAATGGGTTCACTGATATACAATCAAACAAAAGTTATCAGATGACAACCATTGGCAGAATTTGTACCAAACCTTACTGTATCTTGATACAGCTTTGTATGGGTTTTTGAACACTGATTTAAAATTGAGAACCACCACCACAAAGAAATTTGGTTATCTGAAGATACTCATTTAAAGTAGCAAATTTGCATAACAACTGCTGGCAGAGCTTTTACCAATTTTTTTTTATTTTTATTGATAAATAAATAGTGGCAAGGTGGAGTTCAAACGTTAGTGTTACTGGCTACCCTTTGCGCAAGTTGTAACCAGCATGTAACGAGCCCCTTGTTGAGAATGTAAAGTGCATATCGCAGTGCCACTGGTCACAGTGTGCAAATGTACAGAACACCACGGCAATCATCACTGAACAACACCGACCAAGCCGCGAACCGACAGGACTCGATTAGCGCAGTGGAGTCATGCCAAGCAATCGCACATACCTTTTAATGAAACAGGTTAAAGGCAAGATTTCCGTACAAGTCCCTACGTCATTATGCATGCATATTCCCAGCAAAACTCCATTCACGCTCGTTCTTTTTGGAAGAGGGTTAGTAGGAATGTGCATGTATAATTAATGTAGGGAACTATGCTAAACACTATTATTCTAAGATCGTGAAGTAAAAAGTCATATATCAATACAGAAAAATTCCTCCTTAAAATAATGGGTCTCCCTAATGAACTCACACCAGTCGAAGAATGTTGAGACGGGCGCCAAAGCCGGGAATGAACTTGTTTGCACGTGCTTAAGTCCAACCAACTGGTCTTGACAACAACCACACAACGACGATTTAATATGCTTCTGCACGACCTTCCAAAAACCTTCCACATCCCTTCCACACATTTTCCAGCCATTAGTGCAACATCGCTGACCTATGTTACAGTCATATCAAGAACCCTTCTAGTGCACTCCTCTGGGGCTATTTCGCACTTTTCAGTTAAGGTGGCTCAAACCGGTTTCAACACTTTCAAGAAACTCACTTATTGGAACGATTTACACTACAACACTGGATCACATATTAGCAATGTTGTGGTACCATATGAAACAGCAATTATTGATGAATAAAAAGCGGTCATTATTGTGACGCAAGACTTAACCATGGAAACGGGAACGCCCTGTAAAAACACCCTATATTTTGGCTTTAGTTGCTCATATCTCAAAAACGAACTCGGTGAACCCCATTTTTTATTGCTGGAAAGTGATCAACAGACCAAGATGAAACTTTTTGCAAAGTTTAGAAAAATTCTGTGGAGCAGATTCAGAGCCACCTTAAAAAATAAAAAAAATTAAGGTGGCTCTGAATCCGCTCCTAGGAATTTTTTGAAAGTTTGCAGACAGTTTTATCTTCGTCTTTCGATCACTTTCCAGCATTAAAAAATGGGGGTCACCGAGTTCGTTTTTGAGATACGACCAGCTACAGCCGAAATATAGGGCGTTTTTACAGGGCTTTCCTGTTACCATGGTTACGTATTACGTCCCAATAATGACCGCATTTTATTCAGCAATAATTGCTGTTTCATATGGTAACATAACATTGGTTACTACGTTATAGTGTTATAGTGTCAATCTTTCTGATAAGTGAGGCTGTTGAAAGTGTTGAAACCGGTTTGAGCCACCTTAAGAACCAAATGGAACAATTGGGCGCGATCCATTTTGATAGAGGCTTCGAAGTTTTCGGTTCAGAGTATCTCAAATGGGGTGTTGGCTTTTACGGTTAACGGTTGACCCCAATAAGACACTCGTTTCAGAATCAAATGGAACGCTAATTTCCGGAATCTTCATTTCGAACATTTTGGACAACTTCTCGACAAAGGTTGTCCATTTTTACTAATGTCGGAATCACCAGAAATTTTCGGTTCCATTTGGCATTTCATTTCATTTCATTTGGGTGAGTGGGTTATCTTAGGTGATGGTGCGATCCATTCAGCCAACGACTCCGATGAAAAATTCTGAAAGTTTCGTTCGTCGAATGCAACTGTGTTTTCTTGAATGGACCGTTCTATTATTACGGCCGCTCAGGACGAATTTCTCGAAATCATGAGTGCTTACCATTTGTTGAGAAATTCCGGTTGAGGTGATTGTTGCATAATGGTAAGCGATTTTCCAAATATATTGCACTAACCATTATTTCCGTTTTACCGTTAAACCACGGTAAGTCCACAAAAAGGTCTTGGAAAGGGAAAACTCTTAAAATGGTAAGGGAATTTCCCGATTTCCGTTATCAACGGAAAAAGTGGACTACCTCTGGAGGTTGTCCACAATTTCGGAAAAGATTTTCGGAAAATTGCCTTTCCATTTGACTTTAAACTGAAATTTCCGGATTTTCTGACAAAATGGTAAGCACCCCATTTTTAGCTCATTGGATCGCACCACAGACGACTGAGCAAATTCAACTACCCAATGAGGGAGGAGAATTCCGAATTTTCGACTGGGGAAGTGATCAAATTGAACGGTAATTTTCGGTCGGACCGGACCGATCGTCAAAGAGGACCACCTCTGAAGGTGGTAAATTTAATAATAATAATAATAATAATAATAATAATTTATTATTATTATTATTATTATTATTATTACATTACTTACATTAAAGAAATAAAAATTACTTATTACAATAAAAGCTATATTAAAAACGTGTAGTATTAATAAAAATGTATTTACAAGTAAAAAGGTGTCGGCAAGACATAGTAATAAAAACAATTATCATAATAATAATAATATGGAGAAACAACCTGACAAAAAAAAAAAGAAATAGATAAAATAGAAAAAAAAGTAATAATAATAACAACACTTTATTTAACGAGGGTAGCATCAATTACTGATGACTCACTAGTTTACATAATGGCCCTTCCTAAGCTAATCTAAAACAGCAATCTAAAACTAGAATGATTGTTAATAAATTAAATAATACGTATAGTTAACATTAAAACGTTCACGAACAGAGTTTTCCAGTATTATTTTCCTTTGGAGGTCTCTTAAAACACGCTTCTAAGAGAGCGTACCTCTGAGATGATTCAGTTCCATTCCACAGACAAGTGGCACTGGACTGGAATGTTCTCAGGCCTGAATTCTTCTTGCACTTAAGCGTAATGAGATCTTGAGGTTCTCATTTTCTAATCATGCCTACTCTTGGCATAGTTAAAATAGGAGGAAAGATGGCATAGTTTGGCATAATTAACATAAGAGGAAAGATGGCCATTCCGGACCATGGCCATTACAAATCTTGTAAAGAAGGGATAGTTTTCTTGCGCGAATGATATCATCGATCGGAAGCCAACCTAATTTAGTAAATAGCATTACTAAATTGTCCTGAAAATTTCTACTTGGACCAAACCGATCCATTCAGTTTTTGACCGATAATTCCGCAAAATTTGGCTGAATGGATTGCACCTCGGTTCACTTAAGTGGAAATTACCTTCCCATTCGGAAAACAAAATCTTCCGAAATTTTGAGAGCAAAACGCATCGCGCCCCTCATCTCCTCTCGGACCTCCTCTCGGACTCAGTCAAACTGCTTATAGCGCCAGGAGCCCCGATACTGAACGAGAAAAAAAAAAGACTGAAAGGAGCTCGTCTATTACATACCCTTGGTCAATGGTGCACTTAGATGATTCGCATTTAAGTTTGAAAATCAAACAGTTAATTTTGCCTCACATTACTTCCACATAACTGGTTTCCCAGTGTGGTAGAAATGTAAATGTTACTAAAAGTTGAAATGATTCTCCAAGAGTTTCGTTGTCTCCGATTTGTGAAAAGTCATGGAAACACGGGAATTTGGTTGTATCTGAAACGACTTCAGTGCTCAAGGTGAATTGACTACCGTTCTCCGAAACTTGAAAGCTGGCGTTTCCAGCGTCACTACTTTGTCAGGGCAAATCAGGGTGTTAACTCTTTGTCAGAAGGGGTAACGCTCGAAACGACAGCTTTAGAATCTTCTTACGGTGGTCAAATCACTTTTATCAACTTGTTTGATACAACCAAATACACGTGATTCACCCGCTGACCGACTCAGCACCGCAGTTGCTCAGTTTAGAAACTTTCTGCCAAAGGAAACGTAACGGAAAAGGTCCTTTAACATGTTTTAAGAACTAATGGGAAGGTTTCAGGCTAGGAAGCGCTTTCGTTTTCAAGGTACATTTGTAATTGTGGCACCCGAAAGAGGTCCAAAAAGTGTCTGGCCTTTGAGAAACGCAGACCTGGTTTGATTCCAGGCTGTCCATGGCAGCGCATATCTGCAGTTCTTTCGTCTTACTATATCTACAGTATTCCTCACATTTAAGCTAATTTAGCTTACCTTTCACAACAGTCAACTGAGACTCACATCCGAGAATTCATCACACGCTGCCTAGACTACTTCAACAATAAATAAACTGTAACGGGTACAGAATGCTTGCGCTTGACTGATTAATTGCAAAAGAAAAACAATTTTGCCACACCACGCTGCTCTCTTTTAAATTAAATTGGTTAACAATTAGATTCAGTGTTCCCAAGACGTACGGTAAACAGCTCCATAGGTTCCCCGCAAGCGAAACGGTGAACTTCAATACTCGGCTAGGACAGCACGTTTAATCTACAAATGCTCCCAAATGGCAATAACTACGGTAAAATTAATGTCCAAAATCCGAAAATCTGGCACGCGCAAAGATCACACACGTAACAGTGCTCACGAATTTACAAATTCAAAATGTGTCTGAGTGCGCGCGCGCTTATCACACGTCGCGCAGCAAGTCCCGCCACTGTCTTCATAACATGCAGAGTTGACTTCAAAGAACTTTTAATTATGTTGCGAAGGGTTTTAAGGCCTTTTTCAGCTTTGCCCTTTTTTGAAGCCTTTTATGCCCTTGAAGCTTTTTTGACGTTTTCACAGACTGAACATTGATCGGCGCGTGGCATGCACCATTCTCGCGCGAACTTTCGGCCAATCATGAGATAGGGTGGCGCAAGCTTGAATTGTTTAGCCTTTCTCTTGGCTTTTGGGGTTTTTCTCTTCGGAATACAAAGTTTGTAGTTTAGATTTTGCAGTGACGTTCTTGGTGTTTGCCGTTGCCTGATACAGAGAACTTCCGACTCAACAAATTACATTTGAGATTCGCAAGTTTTTAGTTCCTTCCTATTTCTCATCTAGTATTTCTCTTTGGCCTCTACTGAAATATAGTCTTAGGAACTGCCATGATAAACTGTTACTTGGTTGTCTGCGTTTTATTTCTAAAGCCACCCGCGATGACCCACCTCTGATCCTTTAAGGTGCTCAGCACCGAAACTTTCAATGCACACCATTGGCATATGATAGCTTTAGTTTTCCATTATAATTACATGCTGATCATAGTCTTAGTTTATTGTATTTTTCCCATTTAATTTAATTCTTTTCTTAATAATGTAATTGTTATCTTATGCCTTTTTCAACTAATAGTGTACATTTTTAACATTTTCACCATCACCGTCATCGTCATTACTATTGGTATCACGAAAATTCCTCGAGAGCGAATATCGAAGTAGATTGTCAAGGCATGGCCCGAAAAAGACTTCAGCGACTAGCTCACCATTCTCCATTTGGGATTGAAACACTTGCTTGGGCGTATTTTGAATCTATTCCCCGCACTTCAGGAGAGCACGGGTGGATGTCCCCAGGTGCACCAGAATGGCTCCCATACTACTACAGTACACTCATGTTATGTGGATGAGCTTAAATTTTGCACAGCCCACTATGGTAGAATTTTGTACATTTTACATATTAATCGCCGGAGCGAACTGCAAAGTAGCAAAACAACTTTGAGGTGGAATGAAGTTAACATTTCGGAAGCGATATTGTATTGCAGGGCCGAGTTCTTCGAAGCAGGGTAGGTGCTAACCCGGAATAAATACTATGACAACCTGTAGGTTTTAATCGGACTTAACCCGGGGTTGGCGTCAGCCTTGCTTCGAATAACACGACCATGCCATTTCTTACTTCTGAAGATACCATTCGCGCATTGTACATTCTGACGCTTTATACATTCTGACATTTATGCACTCTGACGTTTTGGCGAGGGCTACAGCTATTGGCTAATACGGCCAATTGAGCGTATTTCGCCGGTTCCCTAATTTCTCTACCTTGTGAACGACACCCAGGAGGAGGCACTTTCAAATGAAATTCTGACCGGACAGACGACGTAGATAACAAATTAGGCGAAAGAGAGATCGTCAACGAACTGAATAAATGATCCTCACACTTTCTGGACAATTTAAGCAATTGTCTCATATATGCACTTGAAAAATTCAAGTGACTTCAATGGGATTCGAACCCACGACCTCTGTGATGCCGGTGCAGTGCTCTTACCAACTGAGCTATGAAGCCACACAGTTGAGAGCAGGTCAATTTGTTGGGCTCGTGCGTGAGATCCTTAACGCACACCTTTGACTGTGCATTCTTTGGTTTCCTGTCACGCTGAATTTTCTATGTCAAAAGCACAAAAATCACGTGGTTATCAGTAAGACCTGTCTCCTGGAAAGCTGCAGGCCTACCTTTTGCGTATTGACTAATTCTTAGCTCGATTTTGGGCCTGTTATTCTCCGGCTGAGTAACCAAATATCAATCCAATTTATCTCATTTCATGCAATTTTAAACCTCCTGAAGAGTTCTTATGCAAAATGTCCTACTGGTCAGTGGGCTTGACAATGTTATATCATTCAACGTGATAATAAAGCTATTAATAGTGGTGACGATGTGATATAGCCGTGGCAAAGATGATATGCTAGTTGTTTGGCAACGCGCGAAGGGACAACCAAAACCGCAAACTGCTGTCGTTGACACCCGTCAAAACGAGGTATCCGCTGACCAGTATCACGTGACGATATCGTGGGCTAAAGTTCAGAGCTCATGTTGTCATGGAGGTCAGCTTTTTTTTTTAAGTTGACCACTGACCAGAGACTGGTTTTGGATTAATAAATGATAGTAATAATAATAATAATAATAATATATTTATACAGCACTAGTATCCTTAAAGTTCAAAAGCGCTTAACAAGAGCAACAAAATAGTAAAATTATACAAACGCTTTTTTAAAAAAGGAAAGTTTTAAGTTTGTTTTTAAAAACGGACACTGAGGAGCTGTTCATAATGTCGGACGGCAAAGTGTTCCAGAGTGTGGGGCTGCTACGGAAAAAAATCTTGCACCGTATGTCTTCAAATTAAAATGAGGAACCACAAGAAGATTTTTAGATTATGAACGCAGTTGACGAGATGGAACGTAGGGTGTGAGTAGATCGCGAACGTACGATGGAGCAAGATTGTTAAGAGCCTTGTACGTGATGAGTAGAATTTAAAACACAATGCGATAACGTATCGGAAGCCAGTGAAGATTTCACAAAATAGGCGTAATGTGATCATGTTTTCTTGAAAGAGAGATGAGACGAGCAGCGGCGTTATGGACGTGCTGTAACTTTTCCACTTGGTAGTTTGGTAGTCTGTAGAGTAATGAATTACAATAATCCAGTTTTGAAGAAAAAACGCATGAACAAGTATTTCAGTGGTGGTCGATGACAGGTATTTTCTTATATAACTGATATTACCAAGATGAAAAAAGGATGATTTGCAAATACTTGCAACATGATCGTTGAAAAGAAAATGATTGTCAAAAGTGACACCAATATTTCTAGCTTTCTGTGAGGAGCGGATGGTCTCACTGACGACAGAGATTTCTTGAACATTTGGTATAGGTAGATGTTTAGCAGAGATCACTAGTAGTTCAGTCTTATCCTTGTTTAGTTTAAGACGGTTAACCAGCATCCAGTGATCAATCTCAAGTACACAACGCTCAATGTTAGACACAGCTAAATCCCTATCACCAGGTATAGTTGGCTGAAACGATAAATAAAGTTGCGAAATGTTAACTCAAATTAAATTTCTTAACAATGTCGGAAAACGGTGAGGTGTAGAGAAGGTACAAAATGGGTCCCAAAACTGAACCTTGTGGAACACCACATGTTTCAAGGAAGTTCCACCATCAACAGACACATGCTGTATGCGATCGGACAGATAAGATTGAAACCATAAGAATGGCTTGCCAGTAACTACAAAGCGCTCATGTAGACGAGAGAGGGGAATATCGTGATCGACCGTATCGAAGGCAGCAGAGAGGTCCATAAGCAATAGACTTACTGTTCTACGGTTATCGATGACAGGGTCAAGTCAGGTTATTGGATAGCAGGGTCAAGTCAGGTTAACTTATTAAACCAAAACGAGGCTTAATTTTTCGCGCGCTTTCTGCGGCTCCACGCGGCTACACGGCCATCGCCAACTGAAGCTCCTTATAGTCGACGGTTTTTGTGTTTAGGTGGGAAACGGTTTATCTTTTTCCTTCATTTTTCGCTGGTTTTAATCCAAAACAGGTTTGACACATATAGCTGTGGTCAGGACCACACTGGTGGCTACGCATTTATTCAAGTCAAGGAATACTAAACTTAAAGCTGAATGAATTGAAGAAGCGATCCTCACACTTTCTGGACAATTTAAGCAATTGTCTCATATATGCCCTTGAAAAATGCAAGTGACTTCAACGGGATTCGAACCCACGACCTCTGCGATGCCGGTGCAGTGCTCTTACCAACTGAGCTATGAAGCCACACAGTTGAGAGCAGGTCAAATGACTGCTCTAAACTGTGTGGCTTGTTTTGTTTTGTTTTTTGTTTTTTTTTTGAGTGCACATATGAGACAATTGGTTGAATTTTTTGAGTGCACATATGAGACAACTTGAATGTTTTGAATGCACATATGAAACAATTGCTTAAATTGTCCAGGAAGTGTGAGGATCGTTCCTTCAACTCATTTGTAAAACCGCACTTCACAATCATTTCTCTTATTCTGCTTTTTGTTGTCGGCCGTTAACGGTAAACTTTGAATGCAATGATTGTGGTTGTCTTTTTGTACAGTAGTATCATGTACCTTAGTTTTAAGCCTAGTTGCCAGTAGACGTCGTTGCTTTATTTTCAGGATCGAAATTGGTTGAATAACTTTTCATACGTTGTTGTCTTTTGCCCTTTGCCGTGTTTTCACCAACTACGCCAGCTTCAACACGGTTAAAACAGAACTGAGTTTTTCTAACTATGTTTAAATGGGACGTTCACACCGAACAGGACACTAGGGACTTTAAGATCCGAGATGCGACGGCTGTAAGACGCGGCCGGAAGTAAATTTTCAAAGAGGTGACATACTGCGCATGCTCACGCCGTCGTCCTGATGGCATCACGTCGCGTCGAGAACGTGGGTTTGACAATTTTGACGTTCTGTACAAAACGTGAGTATACTCCTTCCAGTGCTTAAATGAAATGATGATATATTCCTCTAAACATGAAAAATTAGCAATCTAGGATCATTGGACGCAATTTCTGGCGACAAT
>BLFK01000890.1:365068-390068 GCA_014634185.1 Astreopora myriophthalma
CACTCCTTCAATTCAATTCAGTGTGTGTTATGCTTACTCTATTAACTTTGGCTCCGTAAACTACGTCTGCAAGTAGACTTCGGTTCAGTTAAGACCGGTTTCCATATGATCGCAGACAATAGCAGACCGTTGAGAAAGTGGCGCGAACTTTGCTGGCCAATCACACAGCGAAGCAATGCAAATGCAAAGCAAACGCAAATTTACTTTTGATGCTTTTGAAACTGAAAACCAAAGTTCTGCAATCGAAACGCTCCCCATAATATGCCGCAATCGGAGTCACGTTTCCTACAAGCAATGCTTGTGTGACCGTTTGGCGCAGCTGTCACATCCGTGAGAACATACGTGGTCAAGCTAAGAGCGAATATTGCAGCATTAGTTATGAGTAGTTATAGAATTGGGGGTACGAGGCCATTTTTACAAAATGGTCTCATACCAACCCAACTCTAACTACTTTCCATTGTATAGCTTCCATCGTATGACATCCAATATTTGGCGCTCGTATTTTGGTCTCATACCAACCCAACTCTGTAACTACTTATATTTGTGGTTTCATTTTTTAGTGTCATTTAATGGTGTCATTGGGTGTGGTCATTTGGGTGTGGTCATTTGGGCGTGGTCATTTGGGTGTGGTCATATTTTTGTAAACTATATATTTTTATTGTGTCACTTTCTCAGAAAAATCACCAAGCGTGACTTTCTCGGAAACACAGGAGGTCTTAAGAGGGGGTTCCCCCAGGAAGATGAGTCATCACGTCTAGCTTGTTGTTTCAGATCACGAGACGGTCGTATGATTTTTTCAACCAATCAAAAGCTTCACAATTTCAGTACACAATCGTGAAACGTTTCAGTGAAAAGTTATTAATTTGTGAAACTTTTCAGTTGAAGTCATCAAATATCTTCTTCCGATTAATGAATGATAATTTAGTTTTTGATGACATGGTGCCCGTATGCATAGCTTGTTATACCGTCTTCTGATATATATCTTTTATCATCAAAGCAGCTGAGTGAGACTTTATTTATTTCATAACTTCCCAATTGATGGTTTTGACTTCTTATGGTTTTCATTGTATGGTATATTTGTTTGTTTTTAAAAAGTGTGTCCCTATAGTTTTCATGTTTGATATTGTTCTTTATTATATTCTTTTTGATTCCCTTAGCTGTCTTTCCTTCTTTTTGGTTTTCTTTTACGTAACTGTACATTTTAGATCGTAAACCTACGAATTCGTTGATGATTATTCCTGCGGCTTCGTCTTTGAATTTACCTATTACTTTTTTGTTTGTTTTGTCGAAATATGGTGAGTCTTCAGGGTAATCGCTGTTGTCGAATTTGTCTATGTCATTTAAGAATTCTCTGTAGACGTCTTCTGTTTCTATTTCATATGTTAAGGAGTCTGTATCGGTGAATAGTAGCTTGGCTTTGTTGTTATATTTCTCTTTGATGTAGTTGTAATGAAAATCATACATTAGTGTCTTACTGAGATCTAGAATGCACATTCCTATATATGCAGGCCTGTTTAGGGTGAGTGTTTCTTTGATCTTATGTACGGCTACAAGGTTTTCATTGAAGATCTTGCTGCTTATGTATGTAGGTTTGGATGCCATTTTTATGAGTTTTTGTCCATCGGTTACTAATCTTACATCTACTCGCTTTCTGATATTTTCCATTGTTTTGCCAAATACGCTGTTATTCATAAGTTTGAAGAAGTCCTTCTCAAAAGCATTTTTTGCATTAGTTCTTTTATGAGTGTTAAAATCAATATATTGCTTCAACCATGCAGACTGATTGAATTCTAATACTCGATGAATTTTAGTTACTTTCAAACCTAGATCCATATATAATTTGAGGTTTCTGTAATGCAAGACATATTTTTCTTTGTTGTTCAAAGTTGGGATTAATTTATGCACAAGACCTGTTGATATATTATATTTATCTGCTATTTTTATGCAATAATCTGATAGCATACTTTTTGTTACTTTTACTTTTTCCGGTCCTAATGGATAGTCATTATGAAGGTAATGTAGTTTTTGGGGATATTCCAAGTCAACTTCTAGTATTAATCCTTTCTCCGAATTTTCATTATAATCCGATAAATTCATATTTTCTATCTGCTCTTCTGTCATCCATTTAAAACCTCCAGTGGGTAGATATTGACTCATAGCCCAACCGTATAGATTGTTAGCATCTAGATACATTATATACTTTGAGGGCGCCTTCTCATCGTATGTTTTCATGTATTTATTGTTTGCTTTACCATATCTGTTGGCAATGTAGCTTGTACCACCACGCATTCCTTTTTCAATGAATTGAAACATGTCAATATCAGTCATAAGTTCTAATTTGATATCAGTCATTTTAAGCATAGCATCCCAAGACAAACCTGGAGATGTGAAATAATGACATGGATCTAATTTGTAGTATTCTAAACAGGTCTTTCTAAAGTTTTCAAATACATCAGCTAGCAAAAGGATGTCAGATTTAAGATACAAATCATGGTATTCACCCATATTTTTAAGATTGAAGACATTCCAAACATTTTGTGCATGTTGGTATGCTTTATCTGTTATATGCTCATCATTTAAGATGCTATAGAATTCTTCCTTTTTTGGGAGTTGTTCATTAAATTTGTTAAAACTATCCATGAAGTCATATGGATAAACTCCTTTTTGTGACATTAAATCAAGTTCTTCTCTTTGGAATTTTTTAGAGGTATATTTTAATGCTTCTTTTGGTAAATTACTGACTAGTTTTTCAAGACTGGAACTCATAAATTGGAAACTACCAATGAATTTTAGATGATTTCCAAGCATGAAGGCCATATATTTTTCCATGTTGTTTGGAATTGCATTGATATTCATTTCACATTGTTCTCCTTTTTTGTTTTTGTATGTTTGTTTCTTAACGATTTCACCAATCTCTTGCATTATGAAATGACTGTCATAACCTCTCAGATTGTGAAAGATAACTGGTATTTTCATTTCTTTTGGGTTGAATTTAAGAGATAGATTACATTCTTGATGAGCTGATCCTCTATACTTACCAGTTATGTGGCAATGATCTCTAACTTTTATGTCTGTTTCGTTGTATTCTTTTTCACATATGTGGCATTTATTAGCTTTTTCGAATTCTTCTTCATCTTTTTTCTTCATTTTTAATGGTTTGTTGAATTTTTTTTTCATTATGTATTTACAATATTTGACTTCCTCTAACATGGCTTCCATGAATTTGTATACGGCTTGTTCTCCTCTATAAATTTGTACTCGTTTGCTGTATTTGTCATCATAACAACAAACAACCTTATACCCATAACCACAATCTGTATGCTTTTGATAGGCTTCAGTGTATGACTGTTCATTACCAGGTTTGCAACCATGTATTTTTTCAATGATTGCTTCAAAATCTGCATATATCACAAATGGTACCGGAAGTTGTTTGTGAAAATTATTGAATTTTAGTATGTTGTCATCTTTAGTTGGCATTTTTATGGCTTGTGCGCCATTCACTTGTATACAGTTTTCTTTGTGATTAGTTAATACTCTTTCAGAGCTGAAACATTGAAGACAATACATGCAGAAGTGCTTCCTTTCTTTATGCTTTGTCTGATTGTACATTAATTTATTGAAATCTTTTATTAATACATAATGCTTGTTTTCATTTTCTGTTATCAGAAGAAGATTCATACAGTCTTCATGTTTTTCTTTTGAGACGTAAATTGGGTATGTTTGTTTGTCTTCATAACCGAATACATTTATGTTAATCTCGTTTTGCTTCTCGATTTTGTTGTACTGTTTGGTTGTGACTGGGAATTCAATCCCTGAATAATTTAAGTTGTCTATGTATTGTTTGTCGACTTTTTTGATTCTGTGTGGCTTTTCGTCTTAAGGATTCAAATGTCTGATGTGACACCACCTGAAGCATTCATTATCCTCATTTTTCATGTTGATTAATCCCTTTGCACTGTTTCTTAGTTCTATGGGTAATTTGATGTATGAAGAGCCTTTCATTGGTTTATATAATACGACATTAAGATAATGGTCGTCAACTGATTGAACAGTCCAACCAGACCCTTCAGATATCCATTGAGCTATCTTGTTTAATATATTTTGGTTTGACACTTGAAGCGATTCAACAATTTCCAGATCATTTATGATTGTTTGAGGTGGACTGTTGAAATATGCAATCTTATAAGCTGTTTCACTACCAGATATTTTTGTGAATGTGACCCTAATTGTTTCAACAAATTTCAGTCCTTTCATGGAGTTTAATACACTTTTAATATGGTAAGCAACAGCCTTTCTTGTGTTTTGTAGTTGCAGCAGTGGGTCTTTGTTATTTTTTATACTAATTTCATAGAGCTTTGTGTAGCCTTTCAGAGCTTTATCCGTTTCCTCTATTTTAGTTCTTGGCGCAGGCACTGGTTTGACTAGTTTTTTAGTTCTTGGTGCAGGCACTGGTTTGTCTCTAAACTGTAACGGTGGAAGAATTATGTTGTTTTCATAATCTTGAACCATTTGTTTTACAGTTCTTGGTGCTGGCACTGGTTTGATTAGTTTTTTGGTCCTTAGTGCTGGCACTGGTTTTATAGTTCTTGGGGTGGGCGTTGGTTTCTTAGTCCTTGGGGCAGGCGTTGGTCTAGTTTCTTGCTGCAATAGCAATTTAATGAGTTCAGATTTACTCAATTTTTTGAGATCTTTCTTGTTCATTAATATAAGGTTCGATATTTTTTTCATTCTTGGGCAATTTATATAAGTGACATGTCTTTAAAACATTTTGGGTATCCATTTTGGTTTAAAGAAAAATTCAAGGGATCTAAGAAAAATCCATCAAACTATATATAATGAGTAAAATTGAAATTAATAAGTGCGTTTAACTGTACCATGTAAATCCTTCTTTGATGGTCCTTCTTACTTCCTCCATTTCACGGGCCCAAAGTTTGGCATAATAATCTGGATCTGACGATCTTCCATCAATAAGGACGTTTGGATTATTTTTAATGAAGTCGGGTACCTCGCATCTTTTTCTTGAATATTTTACAGGTTTATCTGGTTTGGGTAAAGGCTCTATATGTTGAATCTGTTCGATTTGGTTCTCTTTTCTTGTTTGACTTCGTGTCTTCATATATTAAGACTAGATAAAATAAAATAAATAAATAGCCAGAAACAATATCCATTTTTGGCTATAATAGCAAAAAACAGTTTAGCTAATTTATTCAAAACATAGCATACACTGAAATATAATTTATATATATGTTACACTATTTCATATATTTTTTAAATCAGTCATTGGTATCCAACTGTTAAATTCATCACTATATCCCTTCCACTTCACTAAAGCTTGTTTCTTGTTGTAATCTCTCCGAACGACTTTATCAATACGGAAAACATCCTGCTTGGCTTTTAATAATTCAGGTTCATAAAAACTCCCATGAATATCTTCACCTCTTAGATCTTTCAGTTTGTATGTTATTGGATTAGTGTATTGGATCTTATCAACTGTAAACACTTCTTCTGTCCAATTTGGTGTATAACCCTTGTCGAACACCTTCCGTTTATACTTAGATATTCGGACCTTATCACCTATTTTGAATTTCGGTTTCTGTTTTAATGCATCTATATTACCATACAAATTGAAGTAAACGGTTCCTTCATTCTTTTTATCAGATGCTTCAACTGGTGTCATCTTTATGCTTGAATGTATTGTATTATTATAATGTTTTACCAATTTAGGTAACATATCTAAATACTGTGTATTACCTTGAACAGTGAACTGCTTCCACATTTTGGACTTGATTGTTCGATTCCACCTTTCAACCACTGATGATTTTTCCTCATTCTCAGTTGAGTACATACGTATCCCATTTGTCTCCAATAGGTTTTTCACATGTTTGTTATAGAACTCCTTTCCTTTATCAACCCATAGATATTGTGGTTTTCGACCTTCCTTAAACAGCTTCTCAAAACTATATTTAACACTTTCACCTTTCTTATCCTTCAAAGGAACAATCCAACCGTATTTCGAGAATATATCAATAACTGTTAAAAGATATCGGTAACCCTTGTTCCATTTACTAAACTGTTGCATCTCAACAAGGTCTGCCGCCCAAATCTCATCAACATGATTTACAATTATACGCCGCCGAGTGAAATTACGTTTTATGGGTGCATGTAACTCATCTGCTAATTTTTCTTGCCAGTTTTCTTCACTCAACGGCTTTTTCCGTTTTTTGGAACTCCAAGACCTAGTTTTTGTTTTGTGTTTATAATAAAACGAGCTGTTTGGCCCCATTTTGGCATTTCACCATAAGGTATTTGGTCAAGGGACTGAACCATTTTTCGGTCACATTCTCCTTTGTCTTTTCCCATGCTGTAACATATATCATGATGAGCTGCTATTTCATCAACTTTATTATAAGGTTGAACATGCCATTTTGTAACCTGACCAGTAGTGGGATCATATTCTAACTGTTTATCAAGTGGATTATATGGTCCCATATATTTGGAGTTCGGTGGAGTCCAACCACCTTTTGGTTTTGGGAGTTTACCGATAACCTTATGAATATCAACAGCTCCCCCAGAAAGCATCTTCAAAGCTTCATCAACGAATTTCTTATTCGGACCTCTTAAATTAGGATTGATTGCCTTTAATATTCCCGATTTATCCAAATATTGAAGACCTTTCAGAGTGGCTTTGAAAGGTAATGCACTAACCGCCTGCACACTACTTGTATCAAATAAGCCCGCCCCTTCAGACGGGCCTTTTAGTTTCCCCGAGATGAAACAAATTTAGTCTTGGTTATACCACATTCTGCACAAGTGCATTTCATCACAGTTCTTCCATTTTTTGCTTTCACAAAACGTTCGCTACCAGGTACACATTCAGTGACCTTCTTTTGTTTAACACAATACGATCTCATATACAATTATATTAGACAATATTCATAAAATATTTAATTATAAACTCTCAATTAACGTTTTGGTCATTCATATCAAAATGTGGATTGTGAATAGTTTTCAAAATACTTGTCCCCTTCTGTCTTTCAAATAAATAATACAGACACCAATAACCGCATAAAACTGAGTCTCTTTCTTGTATTTCATCATTTGAATAAATTAATTGTTTGCCACTTGTTGACAAATATTGAGCAACTTCATTTGGCATGTTCAACCCAAAACTATCAAAATATTCTGCATATTTATTTCCGTTTCGATAAGCAACCCAGTGTGTACCGGGTCCAATCTGTGAATCCAAGTTAATTATACCCACCTCATCTTTTTTCATTCTTTGTGGTAAATTATCTCTGCTGTAAATACCTCGGAAGTTTTTGATTTTGAGTTTATTGACCCAATCAATCAAATCATAGTTACTGAGGGGTTTATTAATGAATTTTACAGAATGTCCCCGATTAGTGGGATCCCTGAAAATGGACTGTTTTTTCCAAGCAACAATCCTTTTCCTTTTTTGTTCTTTTTTTTTACTCCCATACCGATTGGTTTGTCCCACGAACCAATAAAAGGAGGCGGTCTCCAATCATTTGGAAGGACTAATCCACCATCTTGATCAGATGTTGGTATTGGCCTAGGTGGCATTCCCGGGACATAAATAGGAGCAGATCGTCTGTTACATGTACGGTCAATCTGTAATCCTTTTCCAGTCAATGCATTGATGAGAATTGGTATGCCAATTGAAGCTAATAAAGTTCCCAAAAAGCCACCAGACTGTGCTTTAGTTGGTTTGATAACAAGTTTTCCACCTGTATGCATAGCCTTGACTATTTGTTTCTTTTGTGCATCCGTGAGCCAATCTTTGTATTTAATCAATTGCTCAATTTTATTTTGCGGAATCATAAATCCTCCAACTTGTCCATTTCCAAATATTTTATCAACCGCTAAACTGGACAAACCCGACAAGGCTCCAGTCGCCAATGGTCCTGCAATTTTAGTAGCCATTGGAAGTACCTTTGGAAGGAGTTTAGTACCCAATGAAAATAGTGAGGAAAACAAACTTCCTCCTGCTTGTACTGCTTTACGTATTTGTGTTTTGCTTATTTTTATGTCAGAACCCGTACCGTTCTGCATAGCTTTCCTTATTTTATTTATTTGCGTTTTGGTCAACATAAGTTGATCCGGACCTGTTAGTTCTGATTTTGATAACCTAATTGTTATCGCTGAATTGTTTCTGTACGCTGAGGCGAGTTTAGCTTTTTGCCCTCGTGATAGTTTTACACCATGTGGATGATACATCATATATAATTAACGTACATTATTTTATATTAGAAATTGTATTTAATTCATTTATCGGAATAATAGCTTCCCGTCTTTCTGTACAAGTTCCGCTTCCTGTTCATATAATGTCAATGCATAAACTGAATATGCTGTAGCTGTTGTGCCAGATAATTCATAATGAAAGGTTAGTTTAGTGGTGCCATCTTTGATATCCATTTTTTGTTTGGTCAAATCAAAATACACAAAAGGAAATAATGCTTTGAAGTTATTGATATTCAATAGTGTTCCTTGATTGTATTCATTATTTGCATGCACATATTTCAGAACATCTCTGTAAACTCTCGATAAATCTGCTTCTGGTGTGTAATGTACATCAGGATATTCATTTCCATTTCCAACAACAAGATGACAATTTGTTAATGTTCTTGGGTCTGTTGATACACTAAATGTATTATAGAAAAAGGGATTTGTTTGTTGCGACCCAATACTGGCATCATTCAAGATAAACACAAATACATGTCTTGGTTTTGAAATACCACTAGTAATCTGAAAATTACCGCTTCTTTGGCTGGATGAATTACTTCTTTCGATATTTTCACGCAAGTAAGTCCATTTATGGGGTTTCAAGTATTGACTGATGTATAGTGATTGTCCGTCAGAATTGAAATTAATTCGAGGTACAATGAGCTCCATTCTTGTGATTACCACACGCGAATCTGCCGCACCCGCCGTCCTCCAAATAAGATTCTCATCTGTTTCAATTTGTAAATTTAATTCCAGACGTGTGGCGGGTAATATTTCGTCTCTCAATGCTTCGAAAAATGAATATCTGTTCAATGATATCTCTGTATTGACAGTTGTTGATGTACCTAAAAGTGTCTTTCTAGAGGCAAAACCTTTGTTATAATTATCTTCTGCTTTTCTTTCTTCCGGATGACGGTTTGTATCTAAGTAAAACAATTCGTTAGTTGCTGTAGATTCGGCATAACCTGGACTATATTCCACTAAATTTTTGATATTGACACAATGATTTGCTTGATTGCAATCATACACATGCTTTCCATTTAATCTCACGTCCAAATCATTAATCAAAGAATGGGAACCATTTACAATCCCAATATGATCGACGGCTGTTATATTTGCATTTGCCTTTGTTTGGACTTTAAAACCAACTGACAATCTTGCATTATACCAATCAAAAGGAGTAACTTCTCCTCTGTTATCTACTACAAAACGATAACCATCTTTCTTTTGTGAATTACCATTCCCAGGATTAGTATTCAATGGTGTCTCTAATTGGAAAAATACATCTTCGTATCTTTCAACATGTTTTGGATTTCTAAACGATTTCATCTATAAACTTATGTTAGATAAAAAATTATATTTTTATACGCTTGTTCAGTTTCCCACCAGATAATATCCGATTGACTCTTTCCGCTATTTCAATATCAGACATTGGCTGATCCATTTGTTTTTCCATACTTGGAGGTGTATTCATTACTGGAGTTTTCTTTTTACTCAACAATTGAATTATTTTATCTCCTGCTTTATTACCAGCGTATTCACCAGTTTTGGTGACTGCTTTTTCAGCTGCAGTTTTAACTCCCTTTTTGGCTAATTCTTTCGCCGTTTTTCCAAAAAGTTTTGATCCAATTGTTTTGAATACATCCATTAGTCCTTCACCATGAATTGCTTCATCGTGTATATGTTTGCTTACATAACGACCCAAATCGGGGTCATAACGCATTTTTAATTCACATTGTCGTACCATATATTGATATATTATATTAAACTCGATTTCAGTATCAAATGCATAAACCAATCAATACCGTTTAAATCAATGGGGCGCCCCAAAGCGTCTGTAACTGATATGTTTAATTCTGAAATAATTGTTTTTGAAATTGGGCTGAATAATGCTCTTCTTGGCTCAAACGAGAATGGATAACTTCTTGTCAGATTGTCTGTTGGTATTGTTGTCAGAGTATTTGTAAATACACCATTACTGATGCTGTCTGAAATAATGTTGCTATTTATGTTTATCACATCAATGCTATTAGTTATATTTGGCAATTTTGTTCCATGTTCGGTTGCAGTTATTATTTTTGGTTCAAATCCGATCAGATCTCCAAATTTTGAGTCTCTGATGTCAAGCTGCCATTGATCGTCCAATTGAATGACAACTTTGTATGATGAAAGCACAAAATATAGCTTTATCCCATTACTGGAAGCTGGTTTATCACCTTTTTGAACAATCGTTTGACCGATATAATCATCAAGATCTTCATAAGAATACATTCCTGCAACGAATAAAATCGTCTTCCATGAAACACCATTATCTTTACTGTATTTTATCGTATCATTTCCGTATTCATGGTTGACATTATGCCAAGAATACGTCATTGTAATTCGATCGACAGCCATTTCATGCTGCATTTTTGGATCTAGCTTCAGTGGTGGATCAAATTTAATAATAAAGTCATCGGGTCGATTTCGACCAATTTTCTGTCTGCTAGCAGATGAAATATGTATCGCTCTTTCTTGCATATATTGATATATTAGATTAAAAAATTTAGTATTTTGGTGTTTTACATTATGTATTGTTTCAATAAATCTATGAGCTGATTGTTATCAATTATTCCAAGTTCATTCAATTTATGCGCTATTTGTGAGAATTCATTTTTGACCCCATCATTGCCTGCCAATATAGAACCACCAAGCAGTTCCATTCTATCCAATAAATCCTCCGCATTATTGAAATAAATAACACCAGACCCTATTTTCTTGAATTTATTGCTAGATTTATGAATGGGTATTTCACTTAACCGATTCAATTCTTCAAATGCTAATTTAGCAATATCACTGTATTTCTTCTTTTTATTGAATTTCTTGGTCAATAGATTAATTGTATCAAAATCCACTTTTCTGTTCATCACTTTTTTGTTATTCTTTGTGGCAACGAGTTTGAGTTGTCCCATTAATTTGGGAATATCAATCATCAGTCCACCATATTGCCCCGAGGGTGATATTTTGTATGCGTTTCTTTTTGGTTGAGTGTAACCTGAACCTACGATGGTTTTGAGTCCTTCTGGAATTATTATAATTCGTTTTCTATATTTTCGCAACGTGTTGATTTCTTTGGTTAACTGAGCGATTTGACCCTTATTCGTTTCTTTGCTTTTTTTAGTTTTCGATAGATTGCCCTTCTTCCCACCCAGTTTCTTTAATTCGTCAGCTATTATTTCATCATAAGTTTCAAAATCTTCTCCGCTTTTCAGGTAATCAAATACTTCATTCGGTGCTAATAAATCGTGTTTGTTTATAATATTTAACTCATCAGCATCAAATTCATTATTCAGATTTGTTTTATATGTCATGGTTGGGGTATAATCAATTGGCAACTTTGTTTGCGTCACTGGTTGATTATTGGTGTCGAAGGTCAACATATTAATATTTTCCAATTCTGAAGTAATTGCTTTTTGGTTCTTTTCAAGTTGTTCAATCAATTGGTCCTGTTTTTCATCGATTGCTTGTTTGGTTTGCTCTTGAGCGGTAATAATTGGTTTGAAAGTTTCTGATAAACCTGTTGTAAATCTTGTTTATCATACTGGTACTTTTTCAACGTATTTCTGACTTGTTTAGTCATTGTTCCAGCCTTTATTTTGGCTTCTGATAATTGTTTCAATCGTTGTATATCCATATAATAGTAACTTATATTAACTTAACTTAATTTATGTTTTGAATATGATATTGTATTTATCTATTGTATTGATATAAATGGAAATTCCAAATTATGACAGAAATGATAAAAACACTGATTTCAAAAGATTGTATGGTTTCATGCCAAATAACACTTTTCGGATGCTGATATGTGGCAATTCAGGAAGTGGAAAAACCAATTTGCTGTACCATATGTTGATGAAACCACTTTTGTATTACGATAGAATACACCTTTATGCTAAAAATCTTGAGCAGCAGAAATACAAAGACATTATTCAAAGGTTGAATGATATATCAGAAAGTGTTGGGTATGATGTACTTGTTTGCAGCAATGATGATATAATTCCAATAGAAGAATTACAGAAAGACGATGCCCAAAAAATAGTAGTATTTGATGACTTTATTTGTGACAAAAATCAAAAGCCATTGATTGATTATTTCATTCGTGGCAGACATAAGAACTGCTCTGTGATTTATCTGAGTCAGTCATTTTACAAAACACCAAAAGATATTCGTCTTAATTGCTCTCATTTTTGTGTTTATGACTTTCCTAGCAGTAATGAAAGAAGTCTGATATCCCGTGAGTTGGGAGTTGACAAGGATAAATACATTAAAGCGACTCATAAACCATATTCTTTTCTATATGTAGATAAACCAATGAAGAGAATCAATAGGAATTTTTACGGAACTATATAACTTACTGATATAAATGGGAATATTTAATGAACATATTTCATCGTCTGCTCCGTCAAAGGGTCAAACTGTAATTAGACAGCCTGGACCTCCTGGTCCTCAGGGAATCGGATTTAAGTTAACCCAAGATGGAAATTATGATATAGAAAATAAAAAACTGGTTAACGTTTCACAACCTGATAGTAACGATCAAGCGGCGAATAAAGAGTATGTGGACATAGGTCTTGATGTGAAAGCTGATCTTCTGACGACTCGGGTACAAACTTTCAAGAGCCGGATAAGAGTACCAGACTACGACCAAAATATGCATTCATCAAGCGATACAGTCAACTTGAAATACTTGAATGACAAATTTTTGAATCGACAAACAGGTGGTACGATATATAATTCAATCACTTTTTCATCAACTGCTGATGATAATCAAAAGCAGATACATAATCTAGCCACCCCTCAGTTTAATTCAAGCGCTTGCAATAAAGGTTATGTTGACACAGAAATAGCAAAAATACCGGCTGCACACGGTGCTTTGAAAAAAGATGGAAGTGTTGCAATGACTGGAAATCTAGATATGGGTAACAAACAGATTACAAATCTTGGATATGACATTCAAAACACCAATGATGTTGTTAATGTAGGTTTCTGTGATACTAAATATTTGCAGAAAGTCTCAAACAGTGACCTTGATATGAATGAGAAAAAAATCATCAATGTGGCTGATCCAATTGATTTAAGAGATGCTGCAACAAAATCTTATATTGACACGGGATTAAGTCTAAAATTAGACAAAACTGTTTCAAGTGACCTTGCTATGGATAATCATAAAATCATAAATATGGCTGATCCAACTGATTTAAAAGATGCTGCAACAAAATATTATGTTGATACAAATTTAAACCAAAAATTAGACAAAACGATTTCCAGCGATATTAATATTCAAAATCATAAAATCACCAATATGGCTGATCCAACTAATTCAAAAGATGCTGTAACAAAATCTTATATCGACAGAGAATTAAGTCTAAAATTAGACCATATCGCTTCCGGCGATCTTGATATGCAATACCATAAGATCACTAATATGGCTGATCCAATTAACTCAAAAGATGCTGCTACGAAATATTACATAGATACAGTATCATCTCGAAAATTAGACAAAACAATTTCTAGCGATTTAGATATGCGAAATCATAAAATCATAAATATGGCTGATCCAACTGAATTAAAAGATGCTGTAACAAAACAGTATGCTGATAATAATTTTCTTAACCGTATCAAACCTAACTCTCTTGGTGGTCCTTTAAAAATGGGAGGTCATAAGATTACCAATTTAGCAACACCTGAAACAAATGAAAATGACGCTGCCGTAAATGTTTCATTATTAAACACCGAACTTAATATTTTCAGTGTAGACTTGCACAAAAAACTAACAGATGACTATAAACGTTATGTAAACACGTCACACATATCTTCATCTTCTGCTGATAAAGACGTTTTTAGATACATGATGGAAGATGTTGATGAGAGTTCATCAGAGACTGACATTGTTGTTAACGGTATCGTAGATTTCGCATCCAGCCCACACAAAATCAATAAGAAAGCCTATGATATAGAGGTTAAGACAGATTCTGATAATGATTATAGGTCAAGGATAAGTTTTAATGCCTATAAACTTCCTGTAGGTCAGTACACAATGGCGATCGAGTTTTTCGTTCCTGATAAAGCTCACATCAGCAAAACGACTGTTAATGTCGTCTCAACCGTTCTTACTATCAACCAACAATCTACAAAAACATTCGATACCGCAGGTTATACAAGAAGCATTGTTCAATTAACTAAAGGGCAAGAATCTCCACCTGAATACATATTTATAGATCTCTCTGGAAGTATAACAGCAGGGCATACAAAAAAAGCACATCTAATTGTTTACGGTGTAAAGGGACATTTCTCAAATGTTGACTCAAATGTATACGATACTGTTTTCGTAATTGAAAACGGAAAAATGACTATGGAAACTGATTTGAATATGAATGGTCATGAAATACGAATGCCAACTACTGGTAGCTTAATTTTTACAATGACTCATTTTGATACGAAAAGCGTTAGAGATGGAAAGGTTTGGTATTCAGCTCCTTTATGTGTTAAGAATGGTAATAAATTTATAAGACTTTCCGATTTATTTGCAAATGAGAATATGTACATCGCAAAACTATATCTTAATAAAAAAACTGGTTACACAGGTTTGGTTAAGTGGAACATTAATAATTATTTTGTTTACAATCTTGGCGATTCGGGTTATACTATAATAGCGTATCCAAAAATAATGTATCCTAAAATCAAATCTATGGTTGTTGAATATCAAAAAGATTCGATTGAAGAAATTTACGTTGTAATATTCTATAGAATAGTTAAACCATAAAAACTAAAAGAGTATAAATATATTATATGACGTTATACGTAAAAGATGAACATGGAAATAACATACTGGATGAATATGGAAACAAACTAGAATACATCGTCGAATACATAACAGATTCAAGTGGAAATTCAAGTATCCCCACTGTAAATGATTATGACATGGGAAACGTTAAAATAATCAATGTGAAAGACCCGACAGAATTACATCATGCTGCTAATAAAAGATATGTTGACACTTCAGGAATTTATTCCATATTAAATTTAGCCACTGGTACTTATGTTAATGGATATATGGAAAACTATGCAGAATGTATGTATTCTTGCGATCGGGCACTTACAACAGAAGTAAAATACTACCAATCATCTAGAAAAATTTCAACTATTTTTGATAAAACTCTATCCGGTTTGGATGCCACACAATCAGATAACACCAAAAGACCAAAGCTTTCCACCGTAAAAAATGCTAAGAGATATTACTTTACTTTTCACGGTAATAATAGAATGATTTCAAACATTGACCTGAATCCAGGAATTGGAGATGGCGATATAGTTAATGTATTCATTCTTTACAGACTTAACTCTTATAATGGATCTAATGCTTACTTTAGAAATGGTTTATTTGGTCATGATAATGGCGAGTGGGATAAATTTGTCGTGCATACAGCAACAACACATGACCTTAATATTTCTTGCGTTCATGGAGCTAATACCATTGGGGTTACTTCATCTGATTGGCAACCAAAGGCTAATGCATCAGAACTGAATAAATGGCACTGTGTTTCAATACACTGGGATGTACCCGCCGGTGCTGGGGGAAGTTCTTGCTGGGTAAATGGTAAAAAAGTGAAAACGTTTAGACCAGCTACTTCTTCCGGATCAACACAAATGACCTTTGGAGATTTGAATCCAAATGGTATTGCGGGACTAGATGGAGATATTCAACTTTTTATTCTTTACAAAGGGTTTAATATGAATGATATTATAATTAGAGCACACCATAAAATGATATGTGAACGGTATGGAGTTGATCATGATCCTATTTCTTTTTCTTAAAACTATCAAACGATATAGTATATGCTTCAAGAGATAATAAAATATGTCAACCACTGTTTCAAAGAAACTAAACAACATCACAACAGTGTAAATGATGTCATACTAAAGTCAGCTTTAGTATATCAATATTTGTACCATAAAAATTTCAAGACATACAAATCAATAGATGACGTCCTTAAACTGAATAACAATGAAATCGGTCTTATCGGCCCTGGAAATGGCTGTCTTACATGGTTTTTAGAAAGAGTATTAGGTCAGTTTCATATATTGCACACACATAGCATTTTGCATGATGCTTTTGGTAGATTTTATGCCCACTATTCATTAGACAGAGGTTATTTATACGTTATTCCTGAAAACATGACTACAAAAGGTATGAAAAGGTCACCTTTATGCGGTCAGATTACTGGTTTAATATACTGCTTGTGTAAAAGATTGAGAATATAATATAATAAATATATATGGTCAAAGTTAGAAAAACAATATTCAACTGGAATCACATTTCAGATGAACTAACAAAAGAAAAAAATCGATGAATTGAAAAGTTATTATCGAACTTATCATCGTAAACAATGGGCTTACAAACAGGCCACAAAGCGGATAAAAAAATATAAATTTATTGGCGATTCTTTGTCTGTTATTTTTGCATCAGGGGGCATTGCATCAAGTGTTGCAACCGGCGGAATTAGTTTAATCGCAATTAGCACAACAGCAATATTGATTCAGGGTTGGATGAAACATAAAACCTTTGATTTAAAAATACAGAATTGCCAATACGCATACCAAAGTTACGGGCATCTTTTAATACTAATAGAAAATGCCTTGCGATCTGGGGTAACAAACATACCCGAATTGATTTCCGTGATGAGTCACATGGATAATTATGTAATGGACAACAGTCCTATTATTGATAAATTCTTGAAGAAATACGATGAAAAGTTCATTGCATGATAAATCATTGAAAAAATACGATAAACTATTCATTCCATAATTTCATCTATCTTATCTCCTATCATGGTTTTAATTTTAGACCAATAATCATCATGTTTTTTTTGTGTAATTTTAGATTTTGACACTTTTATGCGCTCGTGGGGTAGACCAAGCATCATAAACAATTGTTTGATAATATATTTAACACTAATCAACCATTTACGCCCGTTATTTACCTCTTTATTAACCTTTTCTATCTCGTCGAACACAGAATAAAGCATCTGTTTTTGTTTATAAGTTAATTGAATATTGTTTTCACTTGTAATAATATTCAATACGTTTTCAATATGATACTTGCGATTATAAACCGATTTGCGTCTTATCTTATGCTTATTTTCATAAAAATCTATATACTCATTTACATAATCATAACCATAACATCTTCCACAATTCAAACATACAACCATTTCATTATCTTTTATCAATTCCTTATTTTTGCAACAAGGGTCCTCCCTTTTGCTTTGGGTTTCAGTTAGTTTCTCACCACAGAAATCACACAAAATGTGATCCATGAATATATTTTATTATTCATTTCTATACTATTATATAATATCTTATATGTTTAAATATTGTTGGCTTAAATGCACAGGGAATTTGATTTGATTTTTATAAAAGGTGCGTTTGCGGGGCGTGAAATTGCACTTTATTTAATATTTTTATATATATTACGTCACAAATGGCTTTCACTGATCAGTTTCACAAATTAATAACTGTTCACTGAAACGTTTCACGATTGTGTACTGAAAATGTGAAGCTTTTGATTGGTTGAAAAAAAATCATACGACCGTCTCGTGATCTGAAACAACAAGCTAGACGCGATGACTCATCTTCCTGGGGGAACCCCCTCTTAAGACCTCCTGTGTTTCCGAGAAAGTCACGCTTGGTGATTTTTCTGAGAAAGTCACGCAATAAAAATATATAGTTTACAAAAATATGACCACACCCAAATGACCACGCCTAAATGACCACACCCAAATGACCACACCCAATGACACCATTAAATGACACTAAAAAATGAAACCACAAATATAAGTAGTTACAGAGTCGGGTTGGTATGAGACCAAAATACGAGCGCCAAATATTGGATGTCATACGATGGAAGCTATACAATGGAAAGTAGTTAGAGTTGGGTTGGTATGAGACCATTTTGTAAAAATGGCCTCGTACCCCCAACTCTATAACTACTGTTATGCATTGCAGCATTAGTTATGCATTGCAGCATTAGTTATGCATTGCAGCATTAGACATTTGACAATTTCATCCGACTGAATTGTGCGTTAAAAGTTTGATTTGCGATCGTTTGCGATTATATGAAAAAAACGCTCTTTGCAATCTTCTGCAATCTGCGATTGCTTGCGATCTTATGGAACCCAATCTTTATTCTGCGCAGCCATGAAAAAGTGCCAGCTCCTTTTTGAATCGAAAATTTTTCTCACCTGGGTATAAACAATGCTGAAAGATCACAGATTTGAATTTTTAACTGAAGTTTTAAGACCTAAAACATACTATTGAGACTGTCATTCTGACAGCTTTGAGCACTGAAGCTTTAAAAATGAAATTATTTCTCATTTTTACTAATCATATCAGCTTAATTAGCGGTAAGCCTTTAATTCTAAGTTGGAACGATCTAAGTCGGAATCAATGAGACTGGTTGCGCGTATCCAGTGTTTCACAGTTAGCCATACATAACGATAACAAGTGTACTTAAGCTTACTTGAAGGACAAGAGATGATTTATCCCCCATTCTCTTTTTTTCCCGTCCATCACCACTGCTAGAGCTAGACCGACCAGCTTCTTCCAGATCGGTGTGTGATAATACCTTCACTTTGTCGTCAAGGGCATTTACTTTGTCCGTCAGCTTTTCGATCCGCTCGTTTGAACTTTTCACAGACTGTAGAAGTTCCTGTACTGTTCTTTGGCAGGCTACAAGACCAGCGATTACCTCTTGCATCATTTCTCCACTCTCTCACGAGGACAGCAGTAGTGGAGTAGAGTCGCTTGACCGGTTAACAGAACTTGACGAAGATCGATTGAATCTGTTGTCCACAGAACTTGCTCTTGAACTCGAACCGCTCGAACAGGTCGGAGTTGAAGGCGCTGATTAAAAATTGCCAGCACTACCGTGATTTAACGAGCTGGAAGCTTGATACATGTTTGTCTGATTTCCTGCCACAAACCCATCATTCAAAGCGGCCGCTTCAGCTGTGTAGCCAGGCCGCCATAAACGAATGGCAATACCACGGTTTATTCGATGGTTCTTCGTTGGTTTATTCTCGATTTCGTCTTCACAAAAGTGAAAATGGATAGGAACAAGTCTCCCCCGAATGATAAAAGTGTACATAGTTCGAAAACGAAAAATCGTTTAGTCTCAATCCGGATTTGTACAATGCACACAAACGAATGAGGACAACAGTGATATCAGGTAAGCGCATTCTTAATTTACTAGTAATCGACAAGATGTTGTTTGTGTTTGATCTGCTCTCAAGGCTGTAACAGCAGCCGCTGTATTTCACCAGATTTAACATTAAGCTTACTTTTCAGTCATAGATACGTCCAACATATTATACACAGGCAAGATTTTCACTCTGATTCAAGTGACCTCGAATTTGACTCTTCCTTTGATGAAAGCCCTGAATCGCCAGCTGAATTTACAGGGCTTTCCACTGAAGATCCGGAAGATCTAGGTAAGCTTACAGTAAGCCTTTGCATACATATGCTATTACGAGACCTTTTGATCAGCATATATAAGCTTAAGTAGGCTCTCTAAGTATACATGAATTATCATGCAGGCAGGCAATGGAAGTAAATATTACCATCTAGAGAGTATAATTATTTTGGTACTGCAGCTGCAGGTTCTCACTACAAACATACCTTTTATACGAGGAAATTTAATAATAATTAATTAGACTGATGGAAAAAATTAAAATTATTTATATTCATCTTCTGGGTCGATGGATAAAATCAATTGAGCATGATGTTCAATAATCACTGACCAAAGAAATCACAAAACTAATGCATTAGATTGTTCACCAATTGTCGATATCAATGTATTCATTGATATGGATTAGCATTGCTTGCCATCAGTTTCATCGATTGTCAAAGCCCTGATTTAAGATCTGAATTGTCTATGTTGTGCTTATAATAATAATAATTATTATTATTAAGGGTTGAGTGCAGGTGAGATGGAGACTCGGGAATCAAAACATTTGCAATTGCAGGTTCCTCTTCCTCACTCAAAATTATTTGACTAGAATATGACTGAAAATCAATGTCTTATTTATTTATTTATTTTTACGTCAGATATGTCAGTGGATGATTTTAATTCTGCTGCCGAGTCAACAGACAGCTTGGAAGACCCATATTTAAGTCAATCTTACATTCATTGATGGTTCACGTACAGCTGCAGTAGTTGATACAGCCAAAGTCAGTTTTGTCCTTTTGATTTTTAGCTCTGGTTACAGTTTGGCTTTAAATGTAGCCTTAATTTACTTTGTAAATTATTGTGGTTGGCTGCTGATGTTTGACTTGAGTGTATTTCCTCTTAACTCATCAAGTCCATGCAAAAACAGTCACAAAATTTGTATGTGGAGTATAGGCCCTTGTATATTCACTGTGGAAGCTACGTAAGTATGAATTGACAATGATTCAAACTTACCTCAACAGAAGTATAGCTGATTTGGATAAAAACACAGAAGAAAGAAAATTTAATTTGAAAAATGGTGGCGAACATGACTGAAGGCTAGGTCATAACTAGCCTAGCCTCCAAGGGCCCTTGGAGACTCAAATTTCCACAGCCTTTTTTTTGCTGGAGATAAAAAGTATTTTCCACAGTGCCTAGAAAGTTGTTTCCAGATCAGGCAAGCAGTTACAGACGTCCTATATTTTTCCTTTCCAAGAGCATATTTCACTTTCCTGTGGAAATCAGGTAAGTGTTAGTGTCGAGCCCTGGCCCTTGCTATTTGAATGTGGATTAATATCATTTAAGCACGTAGAGTTTAAGACCATGGCAAGAATTGCTTTAACAGTGTTACTTCTTTTGAACTTTTGAATTGGGAATATTGTTAGTTTACTTTTGATTGAAGTGTGGAAATAGAGGATATTACATGGCCGCGCGGGGATACGAATTTTATCTTCTTGTGCTGAAAGTATCTTGCACGAGAAGATAAAATTCGTATCCCCAAGCGGCCATGTAGTGTTCTGTTTATTTTATAGATACTGATGAAATTCCTATATAAAGCATAACTTTTTTAAAATTCACTTTCGAAACAGCAAAATAGTGCAATTAAAGTGGTCAGCTATTGCAAAATGCCTGTCACAAAAATGTTATGAAACTCGGATATAAAGTTATAAAGGAGAAATAAAGAAAATAATACTTATATTCGACATTCTTCGTGGCGAACCGCACCGTCTTTGCACCTCGAAGCCATTTTGTGAATGAAATTTCAAAAGAACCGTCCACGTGCCTGAGCAGGAAGCTCTCTTGTAATTGGCTAATCATGTTAGTAACCATGGCGGCACCGATATCCTCACACGTGCATTTAGTAAAAGGAAAAATCCCAGTATTTCATCAGTATCTATAAAATAAATACATGTATGTAATTATAATACTAAATAGAGTTTTTTCACTGTTGAATTGACAAAGCTTGAATCTTGCAGGTTTGTGGCAATTATTGGCATGACTATCACAATCAGTAGTGTAAGAGTAATTTAGTGTGAAAAAAAGTAATTTAGTGTGAAAGTACAGTTTTAACAGTCCAGGTGTAGATTGGCTCATTTCTCTTTTTCAGAACTATTATAAATCCTTCAATGGCACAAAAGTGATTTGTAAGGGAAACCAAACTAGAAAGTGATACAGTGTTAACTATTATGTCTTATCAAATGTACCCACCATACCAATTTTTTCTATCCTTTGCAGGGATTATAAAATACTTCTTTAAACACACTGTGAATGCCCAGTCCTCTAATGGTGCAGCTTTGGACCTCCCATACACTCTTGCTTGTGTTCATTGGTATAAAGTTCATCCACATGCAAGGGTTTATTTTGGTTTACCAATTCAACTGTGTCTGCCCTCATTTGAAGCTGAATCAGTGGCAGCTTTCATTCCTGTCTCAAGAGTTGATAGTGTTTGTATTGTAGCTGAGTTAAGTTATAACTTAAGGACTCTAGAATGGTAAAGAAAAATTGTTGTAGTAGTTCCTCTTAGTGTTAAGTCCCATGTGTGAAGGTATTTGGTTATTGATGCTACTGTATTTTCTTTATTAAATCCCAGGGGTTTTGAAGTAAATCTTGGTTGTACTCGTATTCAATTTGAAAAACTTTCACAAATGTCATCTACATGGTTTTTATATTCATTATTTGTGAAATATTAGAGCTGAACAGACATTAATCCACAAATAATTCTTTAGATACATACATGTCACTCATTCGTGACCACAAACGGGAAAGGCATAAAGTAAGAAACGGTATTAACATCCAAATAGGTTTTACAATTATTGCATGTATTGTTTATGTTAATGTTTTTGATAGGCCGCTGGGCATTGTGTTAATTGATTAATTGCTATCGATTATTATGAGTTTTCATCGATTGGGCACGCCGGGATTAAGCAAAAATAAAATAAAATAAATGGTTTATGCTTATAACTGGCTATTTTCTTTTTTATTGTTACCTGGTAGACATACAAATGAGCTAGCCATGATGACATAACTAAACCCACAACATCTCAAAAGTTTACCATCGGGTAATGTCACAAAATATTTTGTCTGAGTGAAGTCCTAAAATAAACTGGCACAAATGACCCAACTGGTACAAAATAATGACCCTGCCGGCACCAACTGACCGGCTAAACAAACCAGCTCAACTGACACAACTAATTGACTGAATTTTTGTTTTTAATGTTTTTAATCTGGAAAAGAGCAAGGAATGTTGTATTATGCGCCAATGCGTGTTCATTATCGTCATCAACGAGGCAGAGTTAATTTCGTTTTTCTTCCGCTTTCGATTATCGCTTGATGAAACAGCTCAGAAAAGCAAATGGTCTCGCAATATTTTCTGACAGCGAACTCGGCGCCTCATAGCAAGGTCGTCTTCATGCATCGTGGCCGATTTCTCATTAACATAGAAGAAGAAAAACTCCCTAAGCATGTGCTGTTGCTTTCAGACTACCAGCGGTAACCACATTGATGAAAGACCACTAGTCTCTTCCTAAGATAGGTGAGAGACCTCTTCTTAGGGTTCCAAGGTTTGCGTCAAATACGCCGCAGCGTTAATATGGGTTTGGTGTGCCAGTGCTATTCCTCCCATGCAACTGATCCTAGGTTATTCCGCTCTCAAGCTTTGCGAAATTGGTATACATAGTGTACGAATAACTATACTTGTAATATACGATGTCCTAATACTTTGTGTAAGTAATAAGAAGATGAAGTATATGATGTCTTTATGCTTAATATACGGAAAAGCTACGTTTGGGATATGATGTCCTTGCACTGTCCTTATTCTTTGCATATGTAACAACTATATGTAGTATACGACGACCTTATACTAACTGTACGTGAAAACTACCCGTAGTATACAGTAGTATTTATCCTTATGCTTAGTGTACGAACTACAATTAGTATAAGACGTTCTTATACTTTGTATACGGTAATGCATAATCAGCAGTATAAACTTGAGTCATGCCGAAATTGTCTGTAATATTTCACAAAATATTGCGTTAGGTAACTTTGAAGGTTAGAAGTATCGTAATCTTTAACAAATATCCAGTTAAAGGCTTCATTCAAAGTATTTCGGAATTGATTATATAAGTAACCTTACGCATTGTGTACGGCAAAGTATAATTTGCAGCACAGAGGTGTATAAGGTATAAAAGTATCCTGATCCTTATACAACCCTTATACGTATAAATCCTTATACATCAGTGTATCTTTCCGTATACGTGATGTATAAGGCTTTGTTATACCGCCGTATATTCGACATTTCACGCATCGTACGATGCGCGTAACAAGTGAACATATCAACGACCGTCGGGTCTTAGTTATCCTTCTGTAGGTGAATGGCTTATCCGAAAAAATCACGGAATTTATGAGAAGTGCCGTATGAGTACATATTGCATCAGAATTTTACAGCAAATTGAATTATCCATGCTGTTTGGGAGCAATAGATGGCAAGCATATACTCATTCAACAGCCCGGCGACACAGGCTCTCAATTCGTCAATTACAAACATTTTTTCAGCGTTATCCTATTGGCAATGGTTGATGCAAATTATAAATTTATTTGTGTTGATGTTGGGGCAGCTGGACGAGCTGGGGATGCAGGAGTTTTTGCCGATTCAGCTCTAAAGAAGGATTAACACCAAACTCCTTAGATCCCTCAGAGCCAACGACCGTAAGAGGGATATCAATTAAACTCACCAACAATAGATGAGCTTGGGAGCTGGTGCCTGAAGGTTGGTGGAGCCGGGAAGTGATCTGTCAGCGGGAAGGAGGTATCCATGCCAACCCTGCGAACGGCCACCACTAAAGGCACCATCACACTGAAACAATCAGTGGAATACTTACCAAAACCGGGGCGGGTGGAAAGAGGGAAAAGCTTTGAAAAAGCAGAGCAAAATGGCCGCGCAATGGCCAGCAAGCAAGCAATTGCAAAGTCACCACGGGGGACTCCCTGCAAAACTTAGGGCCACCCCCAAGCCAGTCCGAGGGGTGACCGCTGACCAGCATTGTCTTGATTTTAACCTCGCCTAAATTTCATACAAATCCTTGGCTGGCAAAAACTAGAGTCACAAAGAAGCTTTCATAAGGCTGTCATGGTTTATAAATCTTTAAATGGACTCGCTCCTGAATATATGCGATCCATGTTTATACACCGTGACACCGTATACTTCCTGAGAGACGCCGAGGGCAAACTAAATAT
>BLFK01000890.1:395068-410068 GCA_014634185.1 Astreopora myriophthalma
AATTGAGCTCGTTAAAATATTACATCTTTTTCTAACGCGCTTGGCAAATGTGAACAGAAACAAGAGATATTCCTCTTAATTGAAACTTTGCAGTGTAAATATCTGTCAAATATCTTTGAGTATGTACACCTTTTTTGTATTTAACTTGGAAAACTCATTCGACTGTCTTCTGGAAGATAATACGACCAGTTTACAAAAATTCTACTTTTAATATGAATGAATCACGTTAATCTCAGTGAAGAGTTATTTGTCCACAGAATGTAAACAAACGTCAAAATTACGCAAATTGTCGGCCGGGCCCGAATGTACGATATCCCTTAATTTATATTTCGGGTTCTACTGAACTTACAAACTTAGTTCCATTAAAACCATTTGGGACCGCAGGGCAAATGTGAACAGAAATTAGCTGATCAGCAAAAGGAGTTCCTCAGCACGCGTGAAATTGACTCTTGAACTGCATTCCTCCCGAGAACTACTGTAAGCACCGAAAAAATTACATCATTGCTCACCCGACTCACTCAAAAAGATTCAATAAACAAACTCAAACGAAGCCCATATAAAATTACAAAACGTAATGGAACAAGTGCCTCACACGGGTTGGTCAGTGAAGTCGTTCAAATACGTTCGATTATTTACAGTATTGATGATGATGATAATAATAATAATAATAATAATAATAATAATGGGAAAACACGCGTGAGCCCAACAAATAGACCTGCTCTCAACTGTGTGGCTTCATAGCTCAGTAGGTAAGAGCACTGCACCCGCATCGCAGAGGTCGTGGGTTCGAATCCCGTTGGAGTCACTTGAATTTTTCAAGTGCATATCAGAGACAATTACTTAAATCGTCCAGAAAGTGTGAGGATCATTTTTTCACTAAATAATGGCTTTATTCAGCATTCCACAAGGTGGCTCTTCTCTGCTAAAATACATCTTCTAAAATACAAATAAAGTTAAAAAATATAAAAAGAGGTAAAATAAGGATATCTATTTAACAATGCATAATAAAAACGTTAGGCTGAAAGGTTATCTTTGACCTTTTTCATTAAAAGCTTAAAAGTCACCTTAGAAAACTGATTAAAATCAATACGGTTCCTTACACATCCAGGTGAAATATTAAAGCTCTTAGCAGCTTGGTCTTGATAAATATGTGATACTATTGGGATTTCAAGCTGCATAGCTGCACTGGACCTCAGAGTTCGATTGCGCTTAAATTGCTTCAGTCGCAAGTAACCTGGCCATTCACTAGAAAAAATCGCCTTGTGAACTAGCTTTAACAGCTGCCATTCAATGTGTTCTGTAACGGGTAACCAACTTAGCTTTATAATATCCTCACTTTCAACAAATTTACCTACAACAAAGCTCGCACATGCTGTTTGAATTCGTAATGTGGTAAATTATGATAAACAACACAATTATAATACAACTTGGAAAGTACTAGGGCCTGAACTAACTGCTTACGAATATGAAATGGAAGAGTTGATACATTCAGTGACAGTCAATAAAGTGAAGCAAATGCCATACAATACCTTCTCCTACAGATTTTCACACTTTGGAGCGTTTCGATTAAGTGGTCTTCTAATCGACTCAGCACTTCAGTTTTTTCACTCAGATATTGAGATGATTCAAAGTATCGCACACCATTTCAAACTTGTGACAATTGCATACAAACACTCCAATCCGCGCTCGAAACAACGTGTCAACACAAAAGTTTGCCCCTGTCCAAGGCGGCATCGTTAAACGACACCAAAACAAGACCAAAATGTTTATCGGCAAACTGTAGGGAGTTCGGGGGATGCAAAATTAATAGCTCAGTATATTGCCACGTTGTCTTCATCCCCAAATAAGAGAGTGTGGCTTCGAGATTGATATTACAATGGATACCATTTGGCTAAACATCAGACTAGCCAATCAGAAAAAGCGTTGCAATTTGCGACTACCATAAAGAAAACGGAGAATCGACGCAAACTTTACCGCTGCTGCCCCTGGCATCCGCGTGAAAATACGTGAAAATGAGTTTCATTGCTCATCGGTTCAAAATACCTGTTTTCCCCAGTTTTTCACGCAACTCTCGATTTTTAAATTCTGGAGACCTTACTTCGTATAAACATGGACAATCAGGCCAAATATCGGCAATCTGGTCTTCCAACATCGCTTCAGCTACTAAAGCACTTCTCGCCACCATGTTTATTTGTAACAAATGCAGTCGCGACTCGCAAGTGCCCTAATGCGCATGCGTATTCGTGTGACCCTGTAAGGCGATAGCTTTTCACGCGCGCACACTTGGAGGAAACATTCATTCGTGCCGAAAATTATTCAACATGTTGAATATTGAACGCTATTGGCACGCGTGCTGGAAAGCGCTAAAAAACGCGGCCACACACCAGAGGAACTTGCTTACGCCAACAGTTACAAGTGAAACTGCTAAGCTGATAGCTCTAGTGTGCGCCAGGCTACACGTCCAAGTATAGTGTCGGTCCTCGCGGATGTTACAGAGCTTAAGCAAAGGCGTTTTTTAGTGACGTACGTCAACTGGAAATGAAGTGTTTTCCTGTCCAAATTGCCTCCACGCTAACACATTTTGTACTGCTCAGCCTCTTTACTCTTACAGAGAGGATTTGCTAGAAAAGCTGGACCAAACTACCACCTAAGAACACGAATCCTCTTCTTCCGGTTGACGTATGTCTCTCAAAAACGCCTTTGCTTTAAGTTCCCTAATTAGGGAGCAGACCACGTGCGCAGACAATACACTTGTTCAAAAACATGTTGAAGCCAACGCTACGCTCAACTAGAATTCAATTCCTACTTCCCAAACATGAACTGGCAACATCAGCTCGAAATTGGCATAGAGAAGTTGAAATACCTGATCTTTCTCCGAAAGAGAAAATATTTAACAAATAAAGAAGCCTATCACAGTTTTATCACAGTGTAATAGACGGCTTAGTGTATTACACTGTGATAAAACACGACGGACATATGAGAACACGAGGGAAATGTAGAAAACTCGAGCCGGAGGCGAGTGTTTTCTATATTTCTCGAGTGTTCTCAAATGTCCGGAGTGCTTTATCACAGTGTAATACACGGCTTAGGCTTCTTCATTTGCTTTAAGATATAGATTTTACGCGCGAAAAACAATAAAACACGCTTTTTCTATGTTTTATACTCTGATAAAACATGGATTTTCGACCAATCAGAGCGCACGCAGGGTCCTATCTATATTTTAAATATATATATATATGTATATATACAGAAATTATTTTTTTGAAGACATATCGACATATCTATCTATCTATCTATATATATATATATATATATATATATAAATATGGAACAAAGGTTGCTCCTGGAGGGCTGGCTTGGCACCCCGTTGGAGATGTGAATTCATCAACGAACACATATTCCATGCTAGCATTTACACCTTTTGCCTTTCATTAGCAGGGAATAAATGTTCATTAGCGCAAAACTAGTGGTCAATAAAATTAAAGTATAATCCGTTTAGCTAAGAAACCAAACATTTCAATTTGCGCAATGCTCATTAAGGCTTTTTGCATCGAGAATAAGATTCATTAACGCCAATTTAAATAGTGTTTTATCGAAAACAACATTTTTTAGTGCGAATGAAAATTCTTTTCCATAGGGTAAATGTTCGATTGCGCGAATAAAATCTCAATAACAAAAGAGCTTTTGTTGAGCATTTTTCTCTCCGATTTCCCACTGGATTTTAAAGGACGTTTATATAGGACCCAAAACTGTACAAACTCGTGAAGCAGGAATGGAGCGCCGAGTGCGACGTAACCGTATCCCAAACGAGCATCGTGAAAGGATAGTGAGGGCGTTTGAAGATCCCCGCGAAGACTACCTTTTGGTGGCAGACATGTTAGGGGCGAACCGCAGCACAGCAAGAGGCATTGTGGCTACTTATGTACGAGAAGGACGTTCTCATGAGAGACCTCGTGGCTGCCGCAACAATGCGAAGGTAGATGATGAAATGAAGCAGTGCCTTAATGAGATTGTCGATGAGAACTGCTTGCTGACCTTGAGTGAAATTAACCAGGAGCTTCGAAGAAGACTACCAGTGAAGCCGTTCGTACACGACAGGACTGTTGGAAAAGCTCTGGACGGTATGCTGATATGTATCAAACTTGCAAGGCCACTACCAGCTGACCGCAACAGGCCGGATATCATCCGAAAGCGCGTTGAATATGCTAACTGGTTCATGACGAACGGAATTCTCCATCATTGCGTATTTATCAATGAATGCGGATACAATATTTGGACGGCAAGAAGCCATGGGCGAGCTAGAGTTGGTGAGAGGGCTTACAGACAAGTCCTCGGTCAGCGCAGGAGAAATGTAACGATAACATTGGCCGTGTCTCCCACCGTTGGCTTAGTCCATTACACTGTGCAAATTGGTGGAATGAATGCACGGCTCTTTAATGAGTTCCTGGTTCAAGCCCGACGGCAACTTAAACCCGGAGGAGCTGGTATATATGTTATACGATGGAGCTCCGGCCCATCGTAATGCTGATAACCCAGCAGCCAATACAGAACTGAAGATGCTGCCAGCGTATAGCCCTTTCCTTAACATAGTGGAACAAGCAGTCAGTGCGCTCAAAGCGGCAATAAAGGCAGAAATTTCAAGACCCGCAGTACAGTAACAACTAAATGATCGGGAAGAGGCAAGACGGCAGGGGATTCCTCTGGTAGAGTACCATCAACAAATTCTTTTGAGAGTAGGGAGAAGAAATACGAACACAATAACAGTTACAAAATGTGCTCAGTGGTTTAGGTTTATGCAAACCTACATACCACGATGTCTAAACGGAGAGCATATTGAGGGATGAAGGACAAACTTGTTTCATTACAGTATTAAATATTACACTGTACCTTTGTTGTTAATGAATTTTTTTCTCGTTCATGAACATCAAATTGGAGCAAATGTTTGTTTATTCTCTTAAAAAGTTTGTTATTTCCATTACATCGAACCTATACATGGGCCTTAATGAATGTTCTTCTCTATGTAAAACTCCTTATTGATCACGCAAAAATTAAAATCTTTGTTTATTTCTCTACAATGATTACACATTCATTGTAATGACTGATTTTTTGACACTAATTAATATTTATTTCCTGGTAATGAAGGGCAAAAGGGGTATAAGAACCTTAAGAATCTTTTTTAGAAAAATAGGACTTTGTCTTTAGTATCTCCTTTCTTTTATTTTCTACGAACTTTATTTATTATCACCACTATTTTTTTACATCTGTCATACCATCTAAGATGCTATTCATATATACTTTTTAGTAGCTGAAGAAGATCGCAGTTCATAACCGAAACGTCCGATTTTTAAGATGTTAACAAATGTTACCGCTTTTTTTATTCTTTTGTGCAACATGCCTGGCTACAGCATTGTTATTCATTAACATTTTTTTTTTTTGAGAGAGAGAGAGAGAGAGAGAGAGAGAGAGAGAGAGAGAGAGAGAGAGAGAGAGAAAATATGTTTTGTTGTTGTTTTTGTTGATGATGGTTTTTTTTTCGTGTAACTACTTGTATTTTTCAGGGACCTCAGTAACAACAAGATAACTTCTCTATCTAATGAGCTGTTTGCAAAACTACGTGACCTTGACTTTTTGTAAGTATGCTTCTTAAATGGGGCTGATCATGAGTGGCAAATTAGTATTTTGATGCATTGGACAATGAAATAGGGAAAACGGCGAATAGACTTCGGTTGTCAGACTAGAAAGGATGGCGAGCAAGCAAGGGCTTTCCCCGCTCGTGGCACTTTTCGCTTTTATATTGTTTTGTCATATCAAGGAATGGAACAGTATTCACCCGATACTCCAATTTGTAGCTGCGTGCTTGAGTTAACTCGAAGATAGAGGCCGGATTTTGCCGAGTGTAAAATGTGAGATGCAACATTAATGCCTCAATATATTGCAACGTTGTCTTCATCCCCAAATAAGAGAGTGTGGCTTCGAGATTGATATTACAATGGATACCATTTGGCTAAACATCAGACTAGCCAATCAGAAAAAGCGTTGCAATTTGCGACTACCATAAAGAAAACGGAGAATCGACACAAACTTTACCGCGGCTGCCCCCGGCACCCGCGTAAAAATACGTGGAAATTATTTCCATTGCCCATCGGTTCAAAATACCTGTTTTTCCCAGTTTTTCAGCCTCTTCTTGAATAGCTTGAATAGCTCGATCACGCAACTCTCGATTTTTAAATTCTGGAGACCTTACGTCGTATAAACATAGATAATCAGGCCAAATATCGGCAATCTGGTCTTCCAACATCGCTTCAGCCACTAAAGCACTACTCGCTGCCATGTTTATTTGTAACAAATGCAGTCACGACTCGCAAGTGCCCTAATACCCATGCGTATTCTTGTGACCCTGTGAGGCGATAGCTTTTCACGCGCGTACACTTGGAGGAAACATTCATTCCTGCCGAAAATTATTCAACATGTTGAATATTGAACGCCGATTGCACGCGTGCCAGAAAGCGCTCAAGACGCGACCGCACACCAGAGGAACTTGCTTACGCCAACAGTCACGAGTGAAACTTTGCTAAGCAGACAGCTCTAGCCAGGTTACACTTCCAAATGTTGGTCCTCGCGGATGTTGCGGAGCTTAAGCAAAGGCGTTTTGGAGCGACGTACGTCGACTGGAAATTAAGTGTTTTCAAGTCCAACTGCCTCAACGCTAACACATTTTGTACTGCTCAGCCTCTTTACTCTTACAGAGAGGATTTGCTAGAAAAGCTGGACCAAACTACCACCTAAGAACACGAATCCTCTTCTTCCGGTTGACGTATGTTTCTCAAAAACGCCTTTGCATTAAGCTCCCTAATTAGGGAGCAGACCACGCGCGCAGACAATACACTTGTTCAAGAACATGTTGAAGCCAATGCTAGGCTCGACAAGAATTCAATTCCCTACTTGCCAAACATGAACTGGCAACACCAGCTCGATATTGGCACAGAGAAGTTGAAATACCTGATCTTTCTCCAAAAAATAATAATTATTACTATATATATATATATATATATATATATATATATATATGTATACATGGAACAAAGGTTGCTCCTGGAGGGCTGGCTCGGCACTCCGTTGGAGATGTGAATTCATCAAGGAACACATATTCCATGCTAGCATTTATAAGAACCTTAATGATCTCTTTTAGAAAAATAGGACTTTGTCTTTACATCTCCTTTCTTCTATTTTCTACGAACTTTATTTATTATCACCACTATTTTTTTACATTTGTCATACCACCTAAGATGCTATTCATATATACTTTTTAGTAGCTGAAGAAGTTTGCAGGTCATAACCGAAACGTCCGATTTTTAAGGTTCTAACAAATGTTACCGCTTTTTAATATCTTTTTTGTAACATGCCTGGCTACAGCATTGTTATTCATTAACATTTTTTTTGAGAGGGAGAAAATATGTTTTGCTGTTGTTGTTTTTGATGTTTTTGTTTTTTTTCATGTAACTACTTGTATTTTTCAGGGACCTCAGTAACAACAAGATAACTCCTCTATCGAATGAGCTGTTTGCAAATCTACTTGTCCTTAGATTTTTGTAAGTATGCTTCTTAAGCGGGGCTGATCGTGAGTGGCAAATTAGTATTTTGATGCATGCACGAGCAGACAAGGGCTTTCACTGCTTGTGGCACTTTTCGCCTTTATATTATTGTTTCTGTCATATCAAGTTGATGGACAGTATTTACCCGCTACTCTAATTTGTAGCTGCATGTTTGAGTTAACTCAAGGATGGAGGCCGGATTTTTGCCCAGTATAAATGTGTACGTTGTTGTAAACTGCGCAAACTAGCGCAGGCAAACCCGCTTAATTCTCTGGACACGAATCTGGAAATACTAATATCCAGATATAGCTCACCAACGATCACTCAAACTAATTTACTTACCACTGCAGCCAACTATCAATGTCATGTTTCTCGGATATTGGACACATTCTTGCTTGTAATAAGACGAACGAAATTTCCTATTTTATCGTTTCTATAGATCTAAAGCGCAGCGCATTCACTCATGTTATCAGGAGTCACATTGCCAACATTCATTTGCTAATGCCAAACGAAACAAAGTATTTAAATAGAATTCAGTTTCCGAAATACTGTTAGGATTATTTTGGTTATGAGGATAGGCTCTTTTCGTTTTCGCTGAGATCCAGTGTCTCAACTCCCGTAATCAAGGACAACTTAATACTTGAACTGCGTTGAACTGAGTTTTATTCCACACAAAATACTAAATCATGAAGAGCAAATGATCCGGAACGAGTGAATAAACTAGCAAACCAACGATTCCCAGAAAATAAATACGAATACACTGAAATTAGAAAAGAATACGCTAAACAAGCCAACGAACCAACGAAATTCACGTATTTTAAAGGTTATTAGAAGTTTTTTTCGTGCCTTGATCACGGACTACAAGTAAAAAACGCTAAACAAACATGTCATGTGCTTTTATCAAAGTTCAATCTGAACGTACGCACAGTCAAATGAGGTCAGTGGCGCGCCTATGTAAACTACACGGAAAGTTAACAGTTTTGTTGCTGTTGTTGTCTTTTTTTAGGCAACTTTGAGCGTTTATTAGCCTTAAGCAAATGACACCGTTACCGGAGGTAGTGATCAAACATCTTTGATAGCCATGACTTCAATATCCCCCGGATTATAGCAATCCATTCCCCCAGGAAAAGCGCAGTCAAGATGGATTAACCTTCTTTCTCCAAAAACAAAACAAAACAAAAACATTCTTCCCTATAACCTAATTCCTTTCCGCCTTAGACTCCTGCAGAACAATTTCATCAGTTTTTTGCCAAGTGGAACCTTTGACAGGCTTAAATCGCTTCAATATTTGTAAGTACAAAACGTGAGCTACCTAATCCTCTCAATATGTCAAGAACCCCAATTTTCATCAGTTGTGTTCATTTTGTTTTAGTATTCTCACTCCACATATAAATAGCATAACACAAAATTTGAGGTTATCCTTCAAATTCCACCATGAAGTCCATGCTTCAGGTTGGGCACCATACTAGTATTATTATCACTATCACTATATATCACCATTACTATTACTTTTGCTATTATTATCACTATTGTTATTATTCATAAATGCAGTTGGGAAACCTGTTGACATGTGCGCATCATTACACTTTCTTCAAGACACCTCTTGTTATCCATAGCTAGGTGTCGGGGTGACCTCTAGCTATGGGTGTAGCCTTGTTCAAATTTTCTCTCCTTTTGGTCTCAGTTTCTTCTTTCAGGTTGCCCTTACACCCTCTTGTTTTACAGCAATAAACAGAACCTTGTGATTTAGATCTATATACTTTGGTAGGCTATCACACTCAACACAGTCTTCTACATTGGTTAGGCCCCTCCCATCCTCCACCCTCTTCATATATGGTCTGTCAACATCTACTCGGGGATCGGATGAAATGTTTTGTGGATCGTCACTCAACTTCCATGTTTTCCTATACGGGACTCTCAGCTGTTCACGTGTCCAGTCGACAATTCCTGCTCCATAGCGGATGACACACCGCACTATACTGTTAATAACTTTTATTGAATGCCCTCTCCTCTGTCAGTTGGGAAGCTCTATTACCTCACTCGGGAAAATATTCCATCTCTTCATCACCAGTACTGCACACTTTGATAATGTAAATTACATTCCGACGTCATCACTTAATAGGGAGCTTAAGATACAGACGTTTTCGCGGTGACGGCGACGTAGAGACCGATTAGGATTGGGGCGAGATCGACTGCGCACGCGTCCCCGCCGTCACCCTCTCGTCGACGACGTGAGTTCAGTGTGTTTACTGTCGCGGTGAAAACGTGAGTCAACATTTCTTTATTTCTTTCATTTACAGGTAATTTAGTAAATTTTATTTTACTGATTCCATTGTCACATTTCACACAAATAGTCTGGTGATGTTTCTGACAGCTAATAGATGTTTTGCTTTCTCCTCAAGTCAAACATGACCGAACTACAGCTGAAGCTACATGTTCTTCAGCCCCGGGTTTTGGGCATTTATGCTTACTATTGAATATGTTCCTAGTGAATTCCCAACATGAAAGGAAAATTCTTGCTTGCAATCATACTATTTATCAATTCGAAGTTACATCTCTAAAACATAATTTAAACCGATGGAGATTCCTGGACTGGCAACTCTTACCGTATACATGTACCATTTTGTGTCACGTATCTGTATGCTGGCTCATTGATATAAAGTTTGAGGCATTAAAATATCGCCGGAGGATTCGAATTCATTTAGCCCAATGGGACGGATTTCATTTTATCCACTTTAAAATTAAGATAAGCTTTTGCTATTTTTCAAATAATAGAAATAAAGCAAGAGAACTTGATGTTTCAGTCAGAATATACCAGTATGAATTGTCTATATCTGTTAAAAGATTAATTCTAACTCGCAGTCCTTTTTTTCCAGCACAATGGAATGGACAAACCAACATGACACATTATTTTTAAGAGAGGTCAGAGCATCAGACTTGTATGAAACAAGAAAAGGTAGTCCAGAGGGAGGAAAGGTATGGGATGAGATTGCAGCAAGACTCAACAACCTCTCACACCCCAAGTTCCATGTTAACAAGCGGTCATTGCGAGACAGACTCAACCTTCTCATGGCCAAATTTAAGGCCAAAAATAGGGAGGAAGAAAGGGCAAGTGGCATCAGTCCAGAGTTACAAGAAATAGATACTCTGCTGGAGGAGCTGTGTGAAAAAGCTGAAGAAGCCAAAAATAGACCCACAGTTGGAGATAAGAAGCAAAATGCCCAACAAGAGAAAGTACAAGCACAGGAAATGAGGCTTAAAGCAATGGAGACAATGGGACAAACTAAAAAACGAGATGAGAAAAGTGATGGAGTGAATCCAACAAAGAAAAAGAGAAAAAGTACAGGTGATGCTATTGGGTACTTAGAAAAGAAAGCAGAACAAGAGATGGCATTGCGGAGGGAAGAGATCGAAATGAGAAAACAAGAGGAAGAGAGGAGTTCTCAGCAGACAACAATGCAGCATGAGATGTTAAGGATGATTCAGCAACAGCAAGAAGACCAGCTGAAGCAGCAACAAAGAAGTCAAAACCAACAGCTACAATTTATGCAGTCCATGTTAAACCAACAACAGCAGCAATCACAGGCTCTGCTAAACCTCATTGGGAGGTTGGCCCCCAAAGAAAATCCCTGACACTTGCTCAAAGCTTGGCACTTACTTTTGCCTTAAAATGTTTATTTTTGTGTTTTTGGTTAAGTTATGTGCAAGTTGTGTTAAACTAAGTATGTTATTTATGTATTCATAGAACTTACCACAGTTCTGGACGTCATGTTGATGGGCAGGTAACACATTTCAGACTAACACTGTTTGTATGGGAATCCGATAGCGAATAATTTTCTTACAAGCTGTTCAATTAACTTACTCAGCTTTACAAGTTTGTGGAAAAACTATTATAGACAAATGCATGGGAAAGTAATAGCATAACTGGATGCTTTTCCACACCACCAAATCCCTCAAGTGCCTAGTTTCTTTTCCTTGCTTTTCATAAATTCCTTAGAATTCAACTTAAAAGAAAAGAAAAAGAAAAGATGGCTTCCAGAACTGTGATAATTATGGTCTATTCCTCAAGTCTCAAGTAGTCCATTGTATAAGTCAATCAAGTGACCAGCCTCTTACAAAAGCTGTGGGTTGAAACTTAACCAATGCCAAATGATATATTGATAATATTAAGAAAGCTGCCAATTCCGGTAACTGCCATAACAAAGTTTAAAAAGATACAATTTATATTGCATCCTTATGGCAAAGTCTTGCTGAATGGCAAACTGCAGCCCTTTTTTTCGTGCAATACTCTCATGTGTCAATTTTCAAGCCACTGTAAAATGTCACTGTTACACAATAAGAACCTCCAGTGTCAACTTATCTTGCTGAGATGATCTGCCCCTTTTTGCTTTTTCGATTTGGTAGAATGCAATTCCAGGGTGAGTTTGTTCACGTGAATAACTTGTGCAAAAAGGTTAATGTTTAATGAGTACAACTTGTGAATAATTAATTTTAAGATGACACAGATATTGGGAAGGGAGTTTTCATTTAATACTTCACTCCTTGTTAGACTTAATTTGATGTTACACCCCATTTTACAGGTAAAGTCATTGCTGTTTGTATTTTAATAATTTTTATTGTGTATTCAAACTAATCCATAACATTGTTGAAGCTGCAGCTTCTGTGACTTGTTGGTTACAAAAGATGGTTACTTAATTCCTATCTTTAATGCTTTTTGTTAATCAAGATTGAGGGTGCAAACACAATCTGTCAATGAAAATTACTGTTGATCTGGTCTGGCAATGGGGCGCACAGTCCCATCAATGAAACCAAAACAATTCTGGAGTGCAGCCCCTTTGTCGTGGACTGATCGAGCGTACGTCTCCAGTGCAGGTGGGTTTAGCAGTACGTCGTTCCACCGAGTTATACGATGTCCGTGGGTGTTGTAAATAAAATCAATTACATGATTTGTGACCATGCTCATCACAGGTACTGGACAGCCGAAACGAGGAATCATATCGCCAAATCTGCATGGGTAAGCGAGACGTCGTAAAAGCATACAGAGGCCTTCCATTCCATGTACTAAGCTTCCCTGGTTTAGTTTGAAGAATGGTGGAATCTGCAAGGCTTCAGCTAGAACTGGAAGGTCATTCTTTTCAAATCTGAATTCTGCTTTGCACTCAGCTTCGCTCATGTTATCCAAGTCAAAACGAGCATACTCATCATATGGAAAATTAGGATTTTTTGACGGAAACATTTCGTACAAAAGCACGAAATCTTCATCGCTAATAAGGTTAGCGTCGTAATAAAGAATAAGGAGTAAGCGGAACTCTTCAAACGTAGCCATGCTAAGATAAATGAGCTTGAATTTATAAACTACAACCAATAACTCGACGAAGTCGCGGAGGCCACCGTCATCAGAATCTTAAGAACTTAAATTATGGCGCGAAAACGGCAACGTCTGACCCAGTCTACCCGGTTTGTCACGTCGCCGTCACCGCGAAACGTCTGTATCTTAAGCTCCCTAATACTCTTACGGTGTGGACGTGTTGGTCAATTTCGTTGCCGTACAGCTTTACGTCATCCATATACAACAGGTGATTGACAACAGCCTCTCTTCAAAATTTCTACCCGGCCTTAAGGTACATATTCTCAAAATCAATATCAATGGAATCACACCAATAACAAACAATAGCGGAAACAAGGTGTCACCTTGGAATATCCCTCTTCCGATGTTTACTTCCCCTAAGTGTTGTTTCCCTGAGTGTAATCCATAATTCTCTCATAATTCCATCATCCACTGGTTCATGCTGGTCTCGAACATTTCTCGTACATTCTATGAAACACCAAACAGGTGTGGACACTCTAGTATCCATGAGTGAGGTAACATATCGAAAGTTCCTTGTGACCAACCAGGCTATACTCATATTAACTTTATCTGTCCGTGCTTGCATTCTTTTTTTTCGAACCATCTTGTCCACGAGTGGTTGGTTTTTAGTTTCCCTCGCCTTCCTGTTACACCGTCACCGTCACCGATACTGTAGTTCCACAGGCAGCCCAATCGTAACATGTGAGACGTGGCGTTATTTACGGATTTGAACCTGTAGTTTTTTGTGGTATATATCTGGAGTAAGTATAAAAAAAAAGGTATTTATCATTATTTTGTGGTTTCTTCAAGTGTCTTGAGCAGTCAAAATCCAAATTTGGGGGCATTTGCACGTGAAAATTGCAGAGGATTGAGTCAACTTGTAGCTGTTTCTACAAGCCGTATTATAGATATTTCATTGAACGGCGTTACCGCAGAAAAACCGAAAATAATACCAAACCAAGTATTTTTACCTTTAATCAACTTTCTCATGTTTGGGGTAAACCAAAAATTATTAAACAGGAGCAATAACGACGATAACAACAACTTGGTGTGACTGAAAAATGGGGAAGTGGAGCTGCCACTTTCGAAAATTGTCAAAATCACCCTTGTTTTCGGGAATTTTCTGACATAACTTGCCTGTATTTTATTTTGTCCTTGCTTTGACATCTGCAATAATTTACGCACCACACGTAACTATGATAATTTTCCCTGACTTTCCATGACCGACAATTAAATTCGATGAGTTTCCAGGCTACTGAAATACTTAAATTCCATAACTTTCCACGTTTTCCATGACCCGTACGAACTCTGCCCTTAGTGCTGCCTGGCTGGTTTAAAGGCCGTTTTGTCGACTTTTTTCACCTGAAGTACTGTCCACTATAAAATAAGGGAAGGCTAGTGACAGGAAAAACCAATCGTCCGCGTGTGAAGGCCAATAAATTCCCAGCAAAAGCACATCCTCGTCAAATCACCATCAGCGGGACCGAAGACAAATAAACTCCATGTTCATTGCACTCTGGCTCCAACATTCTACCTCAAAAGCCCGAGAATTGCTCGTTTTCCAGCCCCAAACTCGACGGTTTTTGCTTTAACATCGCCTCACGCCGATGGGATACCAGATTCAAACCTGGTGAAGATATGATCCTCGCAGTTACGGACCAAGCTATCTCTAGCTTAGCGACCGCTGCTGCTTCACCAGCCTTCCCTTATTTTATAGTGAACCGTACTTCAGATGAAAAAAGTCAACAAAATGGCCTTTAAACCAGCCAGGACACACCAAGGGACATTAGAATAAAGGTAAAAATACTTGGTTTCGTATTATTTTCAGTTTTTCTTCGGTAACGCCGTTCAATGAAATATCTATAACACGGCTTGTAGAGACAGCTACAAGTCGACTCAATCCTCTGCAATTTTCACGTGCAAATGCCCCCAAATTTGGCTTTTGACTGCTCAAGACACTTGAAGAAACCACAAAATAATGAACCACAGAAAAACACAAAACCACATACCACCCATATACCACAAAAAACTACAGCTTCAAATCTGTAATTAACGCCACGT
>BLFK01000890.1:415068-430068 GCA_014634185.1 Astreopora myriophthalma
ATAGAGGTCTCACGCCTCACAAGAATCCCTGAAATCAACGCGTAAATTCGATCTTTAATCCCGCTTGCAAACATGACAGTTTCAAAGTACTGTATGACTACCACTAGCCTCAGATCACTCCAGCCATAAGGGCGACAGAGATTATACGAATATAAGGCCCGGGTCACACTGCAAGATTCGCTGTAAAGTGCGACCCCATGTTTTAAAAACTTTCCAGTTTTGGGATGATTGACAAAATCTCGCAAAAGTTCAAAGAAGCCGTAGTGCTGCCTCGCTGGCGACCTCATTTGGGCAAATTAATCGATGATTTTTTTGTCAGCCATTGAAGTATGAAAGTGAAATTTCGTTAAATGCGACCGACGCTATAATTTGGAACTTAGGCACAAGCAGGATGCCAGCGGGAAACAGTTAACGTCACTGCATAGACATGAATTTTTCGAAGTCTCTCGCCTGGTAGTTCGCTTTCAATTTCTCCCGGTCCGGCTGCAACAATAATTCCCGACATCTAATTTCTGGAGTAAAAGACGGTCACCTCCTTTAAAGACAATCCCCAGGGCATACTAAACCCGTTTACCTGTAAAAGCAATGACATACCGTGGCTTAGGAAGACCGCGAAATAAGACATCTGTCCAGACCATCCAAAACCATTTCAACTGGTAAACATTATAAATCTTGTCTTAATCATGTAAATCTGGAAAGTGCTAGGGTTTCATTTGATTTCATTTCAGTTCCACCGGAGGACGGGTCTGATTTTCGCTCGTCTCTGTCATACATTTATACAGTAATAATTTTAGTAACTTAAAGGTTCAAATGTTCGTGCGTTATTGTTTGACAATTCTATTTAACTATGACTTATTGTATCTCTTAAGGAATTAAAGTTTGTTTTTAATAGATACATGATGCGGACAAAGCTTAAGACAGTCAACATTCAGTCTTTCGACAGCAACAATCTCACACCTGCCATGTAAGTGTTAATTATGATGCTGAGATGCCCGTGGACTAACATGAAAACGAGGTTTGAATATCATATTTTTCATTTATGCCTGATTCCTCGACATTTATTTACTTAAATTGTAAATGATATCCTAAGCACCACTTGTTCATTACTTCTCAGAGCCCTTTCAATAAAGAAATCGATAATAATAATAATAATAATCTCTTGATCAATAACGACTTTTTTTAAAAAGTGTATGAAAAAGACATACTACTACTACAGACGAGGGTATTAACCAACACCAACTCGGGACATACTCTTTTGAAAACATGCTTTTTTTGAAAACATACTTTTTTAAAAAGAGGTTGTTATAAAAAACATAAGCAAGCGAAGATAAAAGTTAAGAGCCGACGTTTCGGCGTCATCGTGACACCATTGTCAAGGCATTGTTAATTAATTAATGCGAAGATGTCATTTTGATAGTTCATAAAAATTAGTATAATAAGGCCTCACAAGTTCTTCAATTGCATACTTTTGCGCGAATCGAGTCTGTTTGCATGTTTAGAGCTGATTTAAATTCTTGTGTAAAAAGCATCTCCTTAATTAGGCAATTAAATTTGTTCGAGCATTTAGCAAGCACGTGAAAATTGTTCTGAAAAACAAGAGGTTCTTTCGAATTATGTTCGCTTAAGTAATGTTTACAGATCGACGAAGATTTTTGTTTGTGTCCATCAAAGCGTTCGTGGTGGTGGCCGCGAGTGTCGCCGACATATCCTGCATCGCACAGGTTACATTGAAATTGATAAACTACGCATTGTCGGTTGACAGTCGCTGGCTTGACTTCTCGAACTTTAACGTCTTTGTAGAATTTTTCGCTGACGAACACGGGTTGGATCAAGGTCTTGATTTTTGAGGTGAGGCCTGTGAGACGTTTCTTCACTACGTTAGCAGAGGCCTGATATTTAAATAGTATGATAATTCAGATGGTGGGTGTAGTCATTTCGGTTGATGGAGTGTGCTGCCGGTCTCATACTTTGGAATCTATCAATTGCTTGACCGCCAAATTGAGTAAGTGCCTTGGGTACTTGAGCTTTAAGAATATGGCCCCAAGTCGAGCACACTCCGGTGAGAAGTACGACCAGTCAGAAGATATGCGGTAAGCTCTATCTAACAAGGTGGTAATTAGATAGCGCTTGTACCGATTATCAACGTGGCTTTGATAGTGGAGTAAGAGGCCTGTATTAGTTGGTTTTACATAGACGAAGCATTGTTTTGCAGTGGTTTAGATTGTCAAGAAAAATTTCCGCTGATGCTGTATCAGGCATGATGGTGAAGGTGTCATCCATATGTCGTCGATAATCAGCTGGATAATAAGAAGGCAATTTGCCCTCTTGGCCGAGTTTATCTTCAGTGGAACACATAAACACATTGGCAAGCAAAGGTCCAAGTGGAGATCCCATTGCAACTCCATCTGTTTGCTCACAGAGATTACCATTGAATTCAAAGAGTTGGTGCTTAGGGCCTGTGTTGAGTAGTTCAATTAGCTCCTCTCTGGACAGGTTCAGTTCATCAATCTCATTCCAATCATCATTGAAAGCCTTGTGTAGTCGGTTTTCGAAGAAGTTTATTCTGCTTATTCCTACACACCGCGTGGATGTGTGTGCTCTGTATTTGCATAATGTGCTACCTACTTAAATATGCGTACACGAGATATAATGTACAATAGGTGCTAATTCTCACGTGCCAATATGTTACATCCCCTTCTCTTAAAACCATGTTAGTTAAAACAAACTCAAAATCTTCATTCGCCAACGTTTCAAGTACAAGTATCTTGTATATATGATGACAATGAATAAAATTAGAATATATATAGGGATTTATTGCCTAGTATTTATGTATCATACTAATATTAACTGTTAAAGCAAGCGTCAGAGATTAAGTCTTTCCGGTGCCCGGATTTCACGTCCCGCACGAGACTTTCTTGGTCCTTTCTCAGCTTCTCCTGTCACGGTGGGATATTGTGGATTGGTGCTTGAGGGCTGTATAATCAAATTGCCACTCGATGGGTCATTTGCTGAATCGCCTGCTACGGTAGATTCTCGTAGATTTCCGTTTGAAGATTGTGCAGTCTTGCTTCCTTGAGGAATGCATCTCGACAAGTTGTTTGTTAAGTTGTTGGAAGCATTATTTGGTCTAAGATGGATTCTATTTCTTCGCAATTGGGCACCAGTTCCAGTTTGTATAAGATATGAGCGGGGTGTCTCTCCCTGATCTATGACCCTAGCAGGATTCCATGTCATTCTCACGGGGTCTTGTACATAGATAGCTTGGTCCCTGTGTAGTTCAGGGAGGTCCTTGGTGTGCCTGTTGTAATAGTAGCATTGGTTGTCTTGTCTCGCTTTGAGCCAATTTCTAACTTCTTCTTGGTTCTTTGATGGCTGGATCTTGCCAGGAAGTGTAGATTTGAATGCTCGGCCACTCAGTAATTCAGCCGGTGATGGTATATTGGAACTCAGGGGCGTTGTGCGTAGAGTCAACAGGGCTAGATCTATGTCTTCCTTAGTTTCTCTGCACTTCAGGATCGTCTTCTTAACCGTTTGGACTTGGCGTTCAACGAACCCATGGCCACGTGGATAATGGGGAGATGACGTCACAATTTCAAAACCATATTGGCTTGCCAGTCGATGGAACTCGCCGGATGTAAACTGAGTACCGTTGTCGCATTGAAGAGATTCTGGGATTCCATTTTCTGCGAATAGCATTTTCATCTCATTAACAACGGCTCTGGCTGTAAGGTTATGAAGTTTCTTGACGAACGGGAACTTGGAGTAATAGTCGACAACTATGAGGAACCACGACTGTTGAACGTAGAACAGGTCTGCGCTCAGTGTTTGCCACGGTCTTGAGGGGATCTCTGTTGGTATCATGGGCTCCTTTTGCTGGGAATTGTGATACTTCTGGCAAACGCAGCATGAGTTTACAAGGTTTTCTATTTCTTTGTATATGCTTGGCCAGTAAACACAGGATTTGGCTCGTAGTTTGCATTTTTCTATACCAAAGTGCCCTCCATGGATTTGCTGCAGGATATTGCCTCTCAAGGATTCAGGTACTATAACACGGCTTCCAAGAAGTATCAGCCCATCTTCCACTGATATGTCATCTCGTAGGGGCCAGTATGGTTTTAGCGCCGGACCAATTTTATTTCCACTATCAGGCCAACCTTGTATAACTTGATGGGCTAGAAGCTGCAGGGTTTCATCTTTTGCAGTTTCTTCTTTGAACTCTTCCATTTTAGCTGGGGTGATTCTGATTAGGTGGTGAACTTTCACATTCATGTCTGATACTTCAAATTCATCCAACGGCGAAAGGCGTGACAGGGCGTCGGCTGTAACCATTTCTCTTCCTGGAAGATATTTAATAATGCAGTCGTAAGGCTGTAGACGCAACAGCATTCTTTGGAGGCGTGGAGGTGCTTGCATCAGGTTCTTTTTGTGGATCTGTTCTAGGGGACGATGGTCTGTTTTAACCACGAACGATCTTCCATAAAGATACGAATGGAATTTTTCGCAGCCGTAGACCACTGCTAATAGTTCCCGTTCGATATTAGCATATCTGGTCTCCGCAGGGGTAAGTGCTTTCGATGCAAAAGCTATTGGCTTGTCGTTTTGGAAAAGAGCTGCGCCCAAGCCCTTAATTGATGCGTCAACGTGAAGGACAACTGGTTCATTTCTGTCATAGTAGGCCAGGGTCGTTGTGGTACATATCAATGACTTCACCTTCTCAAAGGCTTTCGAATGTGATGGATTCCATGCAAAGTCAACGTTCTCCCTTAAGAGGTTTCTTAAGGGGGCAGTGTGGTCAGCTAAATTGGGGATGAATGAGCTCATGTAAGTTGCCATCCACAAAAAGGTGTGAAGCTCCTTCTTGTCTTTGGGCGGTTCTAAATTCTCTATGGCTCTGACCTTATCTGGGCTGGGTTTGACACCATCTGGTGTGTAGAGCATGCCAAAGAAATTGCACTCCTTTGTTTTGATAACGCACTTCTCGTCGTTGAGCTTGATGCCAGCCTGTCTGGTACGTTCCATGGTTTCGTGTAAGTGTAAGTCATGCTCTTTGTCGTTCTTTCCATAGATTGTGACGTCATCTGCAATGCCAATGGCTCCCTGGCAATCACGATACGTCTCATCAATCTTGAATTGGAAGATATCTTGACTCATGCGTAGGCCAAACGGCATTCTGAGGAAACGATATCGACCAAATGGTGTATTGAAGGTTGTCAGATATGAGGATTCCTCATCTAGTTTAACATTCCAATAGCCATTGCGAGCGTCGAGCTTGCTAAAAAGCTTTGCTCCTGATAATTTGGGTGTGATTTCCTCTAGAGTGGGTATGGGATGATGTTCTCTTTTGATCGACTTGTTCAGGTCTTTAGGATCGAGGCATAAACGAAGTCGCCCATTTTCTTTTTCTCTAATAACCAGGGAGTTAACCCAATCTGTAGGTTGGGTTACTTTTGCAATGATTTCTTGGCTTTCCATCTCACATAATTCGGCTTGTAATTTGTCTTTCAACTCTATGGGCACTTTGCGGGGTGCATGGACTACCGGTGATACGTCAGGATCGAGTGTGATGTGATACGTATAGTCATCAAAGCATCCAACTGTGCCATTGAAACATTCTGGGTACATATCCATCAGCTCTTGTTTACTTGTAATTGATGGCCGCTCTTCCAGTGGTACATGACTTCTAATGTAACTCGAGCTTTTCTTGCAAATATCCGAACTTTGAGCTGGGCCATTGAAGCTGCTAGTTGGATCAGCCTGGTCTAATTGATTTGTTCTTAGTGTACAGTGTAGGGAGACTAGTTTTAGCGCAATGCACGCTTTTAGACCGAGAATAGCTGGCCCTGAAGTGTCTGTGACGTAGAAAATGCAGCTAATCCTCTTTTCCTTGTACTTGCACGGGATGTTTATAGTGCCAAGCTGCTTGATTACAGAGCCACCGTATGCTGAAAGGACGGCTTCATTCTTTTCCAGTACTTCTGGTTTGGGGTTTCCTTCGTCGTCAAACGTCTCTGGGGCGATTATGCGAAGTAGCCTGATAGGCAAAACATTGCTCTGTGCACCTGTGTCTACCTTGCATTGGAGATTAATTTTTCGCTTCTTTTCTGGCTGAGTTATCTCAAGTGTTGCAAAGACTTCATCGCGTGTGTCGTGTATCGTCGAATGTTGCGTGTCTTCTATGGTGTTAACCTCGATTGTACTGATTGTCAGAATTTCATCATTGTCCTCATCGCCCCTGTCCTCAATCGTGTGAATAACGTTTCGGAAGGCCGGCTTTCCTCCTTGGTTAAGTTGTTTCCGTTTGCTGGATCGACAGACAGATTGCCAATGATTAGCTTTGCCGCATCTTCGACATAATGTCCCGTAGGCTGGACATTTGTTCTTCGGGTGTTGTTTTCCGCAGTTGTTACAGGATCTCCTTTCTTGTTCTTTATGAATGGCATCTATACTTCTATCCTCTTGATGGCTTTCGCTACTTCCTGCCAGTGTCTTCATATGTTTACTTGTCGCCTCGTGGCTTCTTGCAATCTCGACAGCGCCTGACAGCGTCAATGATTTGTCTCGGCCTATGAGGGACTTCTGGACATCGGGGTTTTTTGACCCCCAAATAAGCTGATCTAAAACTCTGTCTTCGACTTCGGCGTTGTCGCGAAATTGACATTTTGCTGCTAGGTTTTTTAATCTTGAGATAAAATCATCCACTGGTTCGCCTTCTTCTTGTCGCATTCCTTGTAGTGTGTATCTGTGAATTCGATGACTCGTCTTCGGCTCCAATTGATTCTCGAACCGTTCGAAAATAATGGCAGCCTTTTTTCTGTCTTCCTCCTTTGTGAATGTCCAACTGTTGTATATATCTAGGCCTTTTTCACCCGACCAGAGTAAAATATAGCTCACTTTTTCTTTGTCATCGGCGTCTTTGAGAACGCTTGAGAACATAAGCTGACATTTTTGTTTGAATCTTGCGAATGCAGTTATCGGATCGGGAGCGTCCCAGTTCATCTGTGGCGATGCAAAAGACGTTGCTGTTGCCATAATTCACTTCTGCTAGCTTCTCTCGATTTAACTCTAAAAATTATTCGAATTCTTGTAAAACGCTGCCACCATGTAGTCGGTTTTCGAAGAAGTTTATTCTGCTTATTCCTACACACTGCGTGGATGTGTGTGCTCTGTATTTGCATAATGTGCTACCTACTTAAATATGCGTACACGAGATATAATGTACAATAGGTGCTAATTCTCACGTGCCAATATGTTACACCTTGTCAGCCAGAATCTGGATAGTCTCATTCAATGGTGCATTGGTAAACAAAGAGCTGATATCGTAGGATATCACCACGGTTGATCTCGAGGCTTTGTACTTCGCTGACAGACTGAAAGATATCTGTGACCGTGTACTGATTGCATGAGAGTGGTTTCAATTTTTCATCAAGCCACCTAGCCAACCCATAGTTGGCTAAGTGGATAACATCTGAATCAGGGAAACTTATGTTTGAAATAGACAAGCTTAAAAAGACAGCTAATAGGTTTAAAACCGAAGAAAATTGTAAGAATTACAAAGCCATCAGAAATAGAGTTAACAGTAATAGTATGGGACCCTTCAGACCCATTTTGACAGGTAGTCATCAAATGACGTCATCAATGAGCATGTCAAAAAAATGGGGCGTGCTTAAATTACAAAACAATGGGGCATGTTGGAGCACAACCCTAGCCAACTCGTGAACCAACACGTGCAAAGTTGCGCGGGAAAAAAGTAAAGAGACAAGGCGTGCATAAATTACAAAACAATGGGGCGTCTTCGAGCACAACCCTAGATCAACGTGAAACAACAATTTTGGCGGAGAAAAAATATTTTTTTCATAAGGTTTTTGGCGCGCGCGCATGTAACGATTGTGTGGCGCATCAATGCTGGCTTCGAGAGAGCTCTGTCCTGCTCTGGAGGTGAACCGTAAATGAGAGTTTACAGCGGAGTAAAGACATCACATATTTAAGACAGATACACCAGGTGACCTCATCAAACACCAATCAGAAACAAACAAGATGACCTCACCAAAAACCAATGAAAACAAAACAAAATAAAAATAGCGTTAAGGAGAAAACGTCGGGAATATCCTTGCCTGAGCTAAGCGCTGTGTTTTCACCTGTTTCGTAATATTTCTGTTCATATGAAGTTGTCACAGTTCACTGCTGCTTGAATAGCTATTGTTTTTAAGCGAGATGCAACTGAAATATTTAATTTGCTTAAGGGATGTGTGCCCAACGTTTGCTTTGTTTCATGGTCCTACATTATCAAAATGAAGCAAAAAAAAGTGTGGAAGCACATGCCAACAAACATTTCAAACGGTTTCTAAAAAATAACCGGGCAGACTTTTCACAAAGTTATGGGCTTGGTTGAACGTAATTTGTACTAATGAAAACGATTATCACACAACCTATGAGGGCAAAATCGATCAAAATTACATGCACCCGCAGTTAAACTAGTACTGCAACACATGAAAATGAAGTTCGATTTTGTTCTGGGGTTTTCAAAACAACATTTGGATTCAAACAATGTCACGACTTTAAAAACGTTGCGATAACGCAGAGGCTGAAAAGACACCAAAAAATACACAATTGTAAGCATAAACACATATTCCAACTCTCAGTTTAAACTCCCCGTTACAAGCGTAAACGTCTTGTTCAGCGAAAGCGGGTTCAAGCGCAAACTGTACTCACAATGTTATGGAGTTTACAACGTGGCCGTTTAGTCAACTCGTTATGAATTTGTCTCCATGAAGTTCTTGGTCTCTCCTTGTCAAGCGCTGGTGTGCCGCAAACACAGTAGAAAACTTGAATATCATACGCTGTATTTCTGGAGGTAACCAATCCTTATAGTTTTCAGGGTCGTGCATTCTGGTTGAACATCTAACAGAGTCTTCTCTACAGTTTCGTGCTCTACCCTTGAGCTACATTTGTGTGAGCGGAAAAGTTAGTACTTTCTTAGAAAACAAGCGCACATCTCAAATAACTGAATACTACTGTTTAACTGTAGTTTACGGAATCAAACGATTTTATGCAACGGAGAAACAACAAAAAATCACTTTGCGTCTCTTGTTAAAATTCTATTTAATACAATTCATCCACACAGACAAAACATTGCGAAAACTCTTTAGCATTGTACATCTCACGCTTCAAAGAGGCTGCACACTAGTCCAGTTCTCGAAACGGGTCGATAGTACATGTTGTAATGACTTCTGTTACGATGTTATCAACATTTTTCGATCGCTCTCTGGCTTCCTTTTCGCGCGCTTCTGTTTTTGCGCGATTCGCAGTGCAGTGCTCTTACCAACTGAGCTATGAAGCCACACAGTTGAGAGCAGGTCAATTTGTTGGGCTCATGCGTGTTTTCCGTGGCATCGCAGAGGTCGTGGGTTCAAGTCCCATTGGAGTCACTTGAATTTTTCAAGTGCACATAAGAGACAATTGCTTAAATTGTCCAGAAAGTGTGAGGATCATTTCTTCAGTCCAAAGCTTTTGAGAATTGAATAGAATGTTTGAAAATAATTACAAATAGTGTTGGTGTTTATTTCCTTAATGTCTACACAGCTCCATGTGCTTGTGCAGTCACCGTAGGGGTTCTGGTATCGCAATGGTACACGCTTGGGGTTAATGTCATGGTACACGTAATGGTAGACGCGTGGGGTTAAGGTTCCACGTTCGGGTTATGGTCGATCCTCTTCGCCTTTATTTAGCAGCCGTGATGGTACACGTTCAGGTTATTAAATATAATATTCATCGCACGTCTTATCTCAGCCTATTTATATACAACAATATCTCCAATAGGATGTGCGATGGCTTGCTCTACGCTTTGTCTAAGAGACATTCTGTGTAAAGAGAGACTAAAAAAGATGGCAATTTGTACCATATATTACCACCTTAGTCAGGTTTAAGTAAGTCTGACTCTCTATGTGATCTCCGTATGCTTCTTACTGTGCGGGTCCTCTGGATCTGCATGACCCCACCGCAATGAACAAGTTGACGAACATACTGGTGTCGTGTTTTATGGCAGTTCGTGAAACCCATGATAACTTCGAATTCAATGTAATTTTCAGTTTTATGTGTATGTACCGATACGTGTCATTGAAATGAATTGTTTCTCACACAAATAAACGCTGGCGTGATTGATGTAAACAAAGCTTTGCAGGGATCTACATAATTAGTTGAATAATAAGTTGCAATTTTCGAAAGACGACATCCCTATTCATTTATCATTGCTAAATGAAATCAAAGAACGGAAGCGTCACTGGAGCCTACAGCAACCACAAGAAGACCCGACTACGTTGTTCGAGTGCTACCTCGCTGCTGATGAGGACTGTTTTCCCAATATCAAGGCACTGTTAAGAATTGGTTGTACCCTTCCAGTAGGTAGTGCGGATGTAGAGCGTTCCTTTTCTTGTCTGCGGCGACTAAAGACTTATTTAAGGAACAGAATGGGCGAGGATCGTCTATCCAGCCTAGCACTTATGAACATTAACCACGAGTTTGAAGTGAACACTGACAAAGCTATCGAGGAATTCAAGAAAAAGAGTAATCGTCGCGTTTTCTCAAGAAGCTTGCTGCTCGACTTATTACAACCAAGTAAGTCCATACAATTTACTTGCCATACGGCAATTTTCGTATGACGATCAAAACGACACATTACTTTTACAGCATTGCATCGACACTGTGCAGTCCGCTTCACAGTTATACAAAATCTACTGCATCGTTTGATATGTATTCTCAGCAGTTCATATTATGTTATTGCCTAGGCAAAAGCCTTCTTCTTCGTATTCGCTATTAAAATTTGTTTACATCCGGTCACCAGTCAGTTACGCCATTCCTTAGTGGTGCACCCCCTCCTAAAAAAAAATCCAGGATCCGCCCCTATGTTGGCATGTGCTTCCACACTTTTTTTTTTTTTGCTTCATTTTGATAAAGTAGAACAATGAAACAAAGCAAACGTTGGGCACACATCCCGTAAGCAAATTAAATATTCCAGTTGCATCTCGCTTAAAAACAATAGCTATTCAAGTGGCAGTGAACTGTGACAATTTCATATGAACAGAAATATTACGAAACAGGTGAAAACACAGCGCTTAGCTCAAGCAAGGATATTCCCGACGTTTTCTCCTTGACGCTATTTTTATTTTGTTTTGTTTTCATTGGTTTTTGGTGAGGTCATCTTGTTTGTTTCTGATTGGTGTTTGATGAGGTCATCTGGTGTATCTGTATTAAATATGTGATGTCTTTACTCCGCTGTAATCTCTCATTTTACTCTTCACCTCCAGAGCAGGACAGAGCTCTATCGAAGCCAGCATATTCACCGCGAAAATTATATACACACACTCATTGATGCGCCACACAATCGTTACACGCGCGCGCTTCCAAAACCTTACGAAAAAATATTTTTTTTCCCGCGAAAATTGTTGTTTCACGTTGAGCTAGGGTTGTGCTCCAAGATGCCCCATTGTTTTCTAATTTATGCACGCCCCTTTTTTGACATGCTCATTGAGGACGTCATTTGATGACTACCTGTCAAAATGGGTCTGAAGGGTCCGATACTACTACTGTTAACTACAAAATTAAATTTGCCAAAGAAGAATGCTATAGTAATTACTTCAGAGAAAACTCAAAGAACGTAAACCGGACATGGAAAGGGATAATAATCTACTGGGCAATAATCTGAGTACAGCATCCATTAAAAACATGACATATAATAATACTAATTTTTACTACCCCAGACGAAATTGGGAATGTTTTAAATTCTCATTTTACTGAAATTGGGCCGAAACTAGCATTTCAGCTTCCCTTCCATTCTCATCAAGTCAACTATTAGATTATATCCCCCCTTTCCACCACTCCTTCAATATTGAGGAAACGTCTGTCAGTGAGGTTCTTAACTTGTTAAGATTTCTGCCTAAAAATAAAGCGTGCGGTCTAGACGGCATTTCAGCAAGGCTAAGTATTGATCCTACCGTGATACAGCTAAGGTAATCAGTCAGTCAGATACTGAAATTGCAAACTGTCACGTCTAATCAATATCCATGAAACCCTTACATGTATGTGCCACAAATCCAGTTTAAGATTCAGCTGTAGATGAAATCAACTGATTACACTTACATAGATTGATTCTACTCTGTTCATGCTCCATGCTTGCCCTGCAGCAACAAAGCCATTGCCACTTCAGTGTTTACCCACCTGGAAAAAAGCACCACTACATTTAAAGATCACCAAATAATAGATGACTGTTCACTAAAAACAAGAACATGGAGCAACTGAAATCCCACTAAAAATATACCACACATTACTATAGTATCAGAATATGGCCAATTCAAACCAAAAGTCAGAAATAATTCACTGTTAAATCTTCAGAAACATTCACTGGTGTACCATTAATCAATTGATAAATGAAAACAAAGATGGCATGAAATTTGTCGTATGCTAAGACACTCATCCAGTGCACCGTTTAATTGCCCCAGTGTATCATTTGATTTAAACGCAGACAAATTAATGCCCCAGTGTATCGGTTAATTCACACACAGGCAAATGAATGCCCTAGTGTATCGTTTAATTTAAACACAGGCAAATGAATGCCCTAGTGTATCGTTTATTTAAACACAGGCAAATGAATGCCCAATGTCATGAAACTTGGCACTTCAGTAGAGCTACTAGACATGTATCTCGGTAAAAAGTATCTGCTAGTTATGTAATAAATCTTAAAATAAGGTTTCCTCTTTGGATAACAAAAGTGCAATTTGCATCCAAGACCTCAAGTAGCTGGGCAACATTGGTCAACGTACAACAGCGTATGTTCCCACCACAGTCCCTGCATTTTCTAGTTGATGGAAGGAGGAGGGAATTAACATTGGGACAGAAAATTTGAACATCACTCAATCACATCTGTCAACTAATGTCCAGTTAACTTACACTCAGTGACATTTCCTTTACATGTTTGGATCAGGCTAGGCTTAGTTTAACGGTTTGGTCAGGTTAGGTTGGGTGGGTTAGGGTTAGAACTTTATGTTAAAAGACTGACCACACACGTGAGGGAAACAACTTGGGATGCTAGTAACTGGACATGATGAAACTACTGGTTGCTGAAAAAAAAACACAACAGGAGCAGCTTCAGTTGACAATATTGGGGCTGCAGGAGCAGCATTTGAAGGGCTCGACGCACACTCAATTTGAAAGTCCCAAAACCTGCTTTAGGTGATGGCAATCTCCCAGGAGGAAGACTTGAAAGCCACCAGCCAATTTGCCAAGACATTATTGTTTCGGGACTTTCGAGAAGCGCATGTTGGATGCTGTCAAATTCGACTAGAGAAAGCAATGACCAAAACTACAACATAAAAAAGCATACAATATCGAAGAAAAATTAAACGAATCGTCTTCTAACTTACCGTTAAATCTGCAATTGGTGAGAAGTTGTTTGCTTACGAGTTGCACCGCTTGAATCGTTGTTCCAAAGCACTGACACAGCTCGATGTTTGCCATTTAACCAGTCCATTCGGCTTAACTACAGAATACAGGGCCACTTATTTCCATATCATTGAATAACAAAAGCTCCCATTGTCGTGTGTCTCGTTCTACAAAAGCTTCTAACTAATTTGCATGTGCTGGCCCTGTGTGGCCCTGTATTCTGTAAGTGCTCCAAAGTTTGAAACAACGCGCCACAACTTTTTCTCGCACCTTTTCAAGTTCAAGGAGACGCCACAGATCGACGCTGGATACACTGGATAAGCATGTGACCTCAAAATGAGCCCGCGTTACTTTTTTGGGTATCACCGCATCCCACAACCCGCGGAAACCAGGGGTACTTACCATTTACACGGAAAACCCGGAAATTCCGGTTGGAACGTCAAATGGTACACACCCTTATATTTGGAACTTTTCAGAAATTATGATGCATCGGCAGAATCAGTGTCTTATTTGTGTTCTTTTTGGGCTTTCCACGTTGATACCAGTAAATTTCGTTCATTATCCACCTTTTATTAGGACAAGCTGCGTCATTTAATACCTACACCTAAAATTTTCACCCGGGTGGCTCGTGTAAATGGTAAGCGCCCAGAATTGCCGATAGATGACGCTTAAAACTAAGCTGGAAGGTCTTCGAGTGAGTGGTCGTTCTCCCCACGATTCGTCTGATACAACCTGAGGATATGAATGCATTTCGGTTCGACGTGGTCAAACGCTCAAAAACAGCATCGTCCTGTGATCATTTGACAACTGAACGTTAACGCGTATCGTATAATTTATCGTATGAGATGAACGTTTCTCATTTGAGAGTATTTTCGCTGACTTGAACTATCAGTCTCGATCCCAGAGCCCGCTTTTCTTTTGGTCAGCACCAAAAACACGGACTCTAGCCAGTTCCAAAGGAGGAAGTCCGCAAATCACGAACTTACGCCTCATCTACACAGACTCAAAACTTTGAAGCAATAGAGGATTGCAAAAATTGGACCTTCGCTGCGACTGCACATCAATTGGCTGTGGCCAGACTCCGTGTCCGTGGTGCTGACCAAAGGAAAAGTGGGCTCTAGGAAAGAGGTTGTTGAACTTTAATTTGAGTTGGAGTGAAACACTCAACTCTGTCAGTAATCGAGAAATACTCAACTCTGTGAGTAATTGAGAAAAACTCAAACTCTGTGAGTATTTGAAAAACTCAACTCTTGAGTAATTGAGAAACACTCAACTCTGTGAGCAATTGTTTACTCTCTTGTTAGAGTAAATTTGACTCGCCTTCCGCTTACTCAAAATGTTGGGTTGTTTGAACTCAGTATGTCGAGTAGTATACTTATACTCAACTTGCTGAGTAAAAGGTGAATGTTACTCATTCACTGGAGTTAAGATTACTCAGCTTTTTTTGCTGTGTGATTAGATAATAGCTCCATCCCTTACCAATTTATTCAACCTTTCTATTAGAACGGGAATTTTGCCAAGGGATTGGAAATTAGTTGAAGTGATACCGATATACAAAGATGACAACAA
>BLFK01000892.1:0-7500 GCA_014634185.1 Astreopora myriophthalma
CATCTCCAGAGGAGTTGTTAGCTCACCAGTTGTGCCGGCAGGGACAATAGTTCTCAAGTATTTCACCACGTCTTTTCTGTTTTCAGATTTTGCAGTATTAGCGAGACAACGGATCCAACGCCTGTCCTGGACCTCTGGATTATCAAGTGCCTCAGGATTCAACTGCACACTCTCTTGAAATCGAACCACAACATCCTTGGGATCACGTAATTGAGAATGCATGGTCTTAATAACGTCGTCTGGCACAGTAAGGGCCTTTCCATTGGTGGCTGGGAAACAAACGAAAAGGATGAAATAAACAAAAACGAACAGTGATTTAAAGTAAATACACGTACGCTTTGGAAAGTTCGTTTGAATTCATCGGAAAAGGCTGCTCTTGTCCACACAATGTACTGAACTGGTTTCATTTGAACGATTAAGTAATATGGCCTGATCTTCCCATTTTCCTTTCTAAAAGTACACTATCATGATTCCAACAACATTTGAAGCCGTTTGTAATAGTTGTATCCACTTCGGGTCAATATGTTTTGTTCCGCACAGATGAATGGGTACGATTGCTACCGATTGCAAAGCATTTGCTGGAATAATTCGTACTAGCTTTATTAAATAATGACAAAGCTCACCTTCCTTGAAAGCGTACAAGGTATTCCTTTCAGCGGTGTCATGTCCACAAGCAGCATGTTCCTTCTAAGATGAAAACAAACATTTCCCTTGGATGTCACTTTACTCAGTCGCTTCCTTATTTGCGCACGTAGAAACTACGATCTTGGACAAATCTGTTCAGAAAAGGTTCGCGATCGTAACAACTGCAACCTTCCCCATCTTACGCTCATCAAAGTTGCGGATTCGGCAAGCCTGTCTTTCTTTTCTTTCATGCAGGAAGATTGAGAAACAAGCTCTAAATTTGTGTTCTCAGCTAATTTTGTTCGGGATTATGGTCGGTATTTCTCGATCCTATCAAGAAAGAGATATTGGAAATGACACATCCCGCTATCTGCGCGAACTTTTAAAGCTATACTTTCAGCACGGTTTCAAGAGGAGGGGTAAACGGGAGGGATGAGTGGAGGGAGAAAGGGGTGGGGAAATGGAATGGGGTAGCATCCGCCCTCGGCTAAGCCCCCGAGAACCAAGCACAAGATGGAGGAACATGTGTGGTTCAGAATAAAGCTTCAACGGTCCCACAACTAACTTACAATTCGAGCTAATGGTCCATTGTTTTCATTGGACGTTACAACTAGATCAAAAGAAAGAATGTGGCAAAACTCTCTGACAAAATGTAGGCCAAACAACAAATTACTCTTAAGGTTCTTAATTGTATATCCACCTGATTTTGATTTAGTGAAATCCCGCTTCCTTTTGCAGCTGAAAATGAAAACCAGAGCAAAAACATCTGGATGCATATTCTGCGATCTCTCAGCAGACCAGGCTTGGTGCAGCAATGGCAGCATTCTTGCAGCTCCGATTCCGACAACAAATGCAGGCATTCACAGCCACGTACATCATGAGCGTGGCATTTGACAGTGCCTCTCTGAGAACAAACTGGACAGCAGATGCACATTTCGTAGCGCATGTTTCTCAGCCAGCCAAACTCATTTCGCATGCATCCGAGAATCATTCTCAGTTGCCTGTGGATTGCCCGGCCTGTAGACACATCAGAGGGATTGCCATGGCCAAAACCTACTGCCATTTTGTCAGCCATATCATAGCTCGTAAGAACTGCAATTTCGATGCGCGAGGAATGACAAAGAAGAATGACGGATGTTCCTCGATCAGGCAAAATATGAAACATTGCAAAATTATGGAACAGTTCTGGGTTTAGGAGACTCCTCCACTCCTTTTTACACCACTGGTAAAACTGTAAGACTAGTCGGGGGAAAAGGCCAGGAGGCACTCGACCCGATGCGAACCTTACAAAGAGTGAAGGATTCTGAAGCGAATCAAGTAGCTCAACAACTCTAGCTGTTGGAGGTGACATGAGCATGGATGGTACCAGATACTGTTTGTATGTATCTTCAGATGGCCAGGAACAGAGCAAGCTAAATCTTTCCATAATTGCGAGGAGGCTCTTGCGGGTTCGTTGGCCCTCCAACTGGGAGTTCCAGGCAACATTTAGCAACCTTTCATCCAAGATTCCACGCTCCTCAAGCTTACGCCAAAACTTTTCAACGTGCTGGTCTGAGTGCTCGTAATGCTTGATGGTGATAACCTTCCTGAAGATATCAATGAGCCATTGGAGGTCCAATATCACCATGCTTTCCAGATCTTGGCTTCCATTGAAGTGAATCAAAATTCTCTGATCATGTAAAAAGTTCAAGGCTGTGTTAAACTCTTCATCATTGACTATACCACTTTTACTGGAAGCAATGACTCTGGCTACTTCAATAGGTATCCACTTGCAACCCTCTTCTCGAAGGCGCTGGAGTGCGTTTTCATACTTTAACCACTTCAGTGGGATGGCTTCTCTCAGATGAGGCAACTCCTTGACAACGGCAAGTACTTTCTCTCTCAGCCGTACGACCTCTGGACACTCGATGTCACTCCCTGATCTTGTGTTGTCCACAACAAAGACGTCTCCGAAAAGTTGATTACCGTAAATCTTTTTGCGCAAGAACCCATAGATCTCCATGGCCAGTTCTCTAGGATTAGGCATTTTAGCATAGACCTTGTCGGCATGAGTGCACACCAGAAAAACGAGAGGCCCCCCGCAAGATGCGTCTGAACTAGCCAAAGAATAAATCGACGACATCCAAAAATCAAGACAGTCCATGTTTGTCTCGCCATGGCTGATACCTTTATGTCTCTTGTACAATCCTATTCTCTCAGGGACGCTAGCTTGCCCTTGGGGGTCACGACTTAAATCATAGGTCAAAATGTAGACAGCTTTCTCTGTCATAAAGATTGGATGGGTGGTGTAATAGACACTTTGCCCTCCAAAGTCCCACAGAGTTGAATATATTTCGTCCTCTTCTTCAACCGTTTGATCATCATTAAGTCTTTTTTCCAACAAAGTGGCTAAGTCTTCTGGTAATTCTGGTTCTAAGAAATTTTCCGCGGCTTTTTTGGCTGGTGATGACACACAGCTACTTTCGCATTCTTCTTGGGTAGAAGATGATTGTCCACCATAGGAATTCGTGGTCTCTCTTTTCAAGCTTTCAGTTATTAAATTCGCCGCGTGGTTATTAAGCAAAACCTTCGCATCAACATCAGTTTCTTTTCCTTTCTTGCCCGTCTTCCAAACTTCGGCTGAGACTTTAAAGTGATTAGGATCCGTCTCTATTCCGTCGGTGCTGATTTCCGTTGGACAAAAGGTTTCTCCAGTTAAAGATTTCCTTAGACTTGTCTTTCCCGCTCCAGCCTGGCCAATTATCATCAGTGGCACTCTTTTGATGAGAGCTTTGCCATCCTTGAGAGCGTTGTTGTAAGCTTGAACAGCCAAGGGACCTCGGGAAAGAATTTCCGGCGGAACAAGCCCTGAAATTTATACATGCGATAGTCACAACTCAAACTAACATTGCCTTTAAATTAATGTCAAATTCAGCAGCCGTTAAATTCACCTAAAATTCTTGAAACGGTCGCTGCAGGGGAAAATAAACAATCTAACTAGTGGTAAACTACAAGTAAAGGAATGCGGGCGAAACTTGCCGCAGCGGACCCCTGTGGCCGATACTTTTTGTTGCTATGACAAAGAATACATATTAAATTTCATATATTGAAAGTGCAGATATTATGTAATGCTGTGATCATCACACTTCAAATCATTACATATCCGCAGTTTCAGCATATGAAATTTCCTATATATTCTCTATCATATACTCACCTATTGCGGGATATAACACGAACTCGTAAATAACCAGCTCCCAGTTGGCTTGATAGCTCAGTTGTTAGAGCAGGGTACAGCGAAATCGCGCGGTCACGGGTTCAAGTCCCGTTCAAGGCTGGATTTTCATCAGGCTTCTTAACAATACCGCCTAAGTTGCTTCATTAGATGCAATGATCACACTTCAAATCAGTTCTGTTGCTCCCGTCGCCTTCGGTGCAGATGAAAAACCCGGGTCTGAATGTACTACAGCTTTTTGATGATCAGAGAGGACGGACTGGCGTCAGAAGCCGCAACATTTTCGCTAAAATGCTGAAATACAATTTTTGCTCTGTGTTTTTACGGCTTTCTGGGTTTACCTGGTCTAAGGAAAGGTTGCAGACTGCATGTATTTGAGTGTAATGATTAGATACATCAATTAATAGAACTGGGTGACCTTTTTTTGCCCTGTTTCTCGAGAGCAAACATGCATATGTCGAGCTTACTGTCGTGAAACGGCAGCCTTTCAGTCTATTTACGGTTGCCCATTTACCTTATTAACCCAACCGACACCAACTTGATGTGCGTCTCCTACCGGCACAGCAGCACACTTTTTTTAGGAAGTTACCCCTTGATCACCGATAACTGAGTCATTTTGGACAAATGAAACTATTCTAAAAACAACTCCTAAGCGCAACCACTTAGTTGTTTTTCCTCATTCCATTGCTTTTTTCAGTAGCTAGCCCTGAATTTAGGAATATTCATATACAGCAGGTTCATGTAAACACTCTCAGACGTGTAAGCCTGTTAATTTAAGTCACATAGTCCACAAGCCATAAGGCGACCCATGCTCCCCTTCGGCCATGTGACGTAACGTTAATTTAAATTGCCGTATGCCCAAATTATTTGTCGCTGCTAAAGCCAGTTCGTGATGTTGGCCTTACACATGATGTCAGTTCGTAAAAAGCCATTTTGAGAGTGCTTACAGCCTCAGCCGTGAAAAAATATTCTATAACGACACAACCAACAGTTATCGTCCACTTCAAATAGCATTGAATATTATTAGTAGTGTTCATGGTTTTCTGAGTTGCACAGTAACATCCCTTGGGTCTTTCTGCAGGTACCGGAAAGCTTTGTATTTTTGGTAACTTGGGAATAGTCTTTATTTGGAGTTGTTTTGTTTCCTGTCTTTTATTTCTTTTGTTCTACGTAAGCATACGAAATCTGTGCTCCGGTATTCACAGAAGCTGCCCATTCCTTAGACACTATCTATAAATCTACGCCGTTCAGTTGAGAAGAGAGAAAAGGAACGTATGATTAATTAGTGACAAGTCATAATTTCTTGATTCACAAATTTATTTTCAGTATATTCAGATAATGTCAGGCCGGTCACAAGTCGATCGTCCAGCGAGTTATTATACATTTCGGCTTACCGGTCAGGCAAATTTGCTATGCTTGCCGCTACTTATGTGGTCAAGGTGTATTGCTTCGTAGACGACCATTAGTATGGTGTCAGGATGTAGCTCCAAGGCGACAGAGGGCTTTCCCATATCTAAATAAATATGTTGACGGGGAACTCATTCCTTTAAGTTACGGGAGGAGACAACATTTGTACATCGTACGCGACCATTGGCGACTATTCGTTACTTACTGGGGGTGAAATGAGATCATCCCGGTTTGCGTTGGAACCTTCCATATATGCACAATAGACATTTGTATCATGATCCTCTTGCACAAAATTCAGTTTATTATCATGCCATCGAATTGATTTACAAAGAACACCGAGGGCGGTAAAAAAGGAACGTATTGAGGGATCTACAGGATTGGGCCCTTACCCCTTTCAAACTTTTGGAAGATCAAATGGTTACTACTTGTATTTTTGTCGAGCTACCATCATGGAAAAGGGTACCTTGGAAAATAGTCCGTCCATGAGGCAACGGTATGTCCGACAAAAACAAAATGTAAAGTTAATGCCTTTGCAACAAATCGTTAACCTAAGGAGACCAGTCTCTGCCTCCATTGCTTCCATTGTTCACGAGTGAAGAAATTCCTAAGTCTCATTTACCGAACTTGCACTGCCTCACACTGTGCGAAATATCGCGTGCAAGATAAGCGTGTGGAGGCCACGACAGTCAAACTTGATTGTAATAGTGCCACACCTGAACTGACTATTCGGCCTAAAAATAATTGAACTTTCATTGGCGTTGGTTCTCAGAGGTCTGTGGGTCGTGGATGTGTTAACACAGACTCAGCAGGGATTCTGTCACTGATAATATTACGTGTAACATAGTTACAACACGTTACCTTGTATTCCTTCCCTTCTTAGTTCACCTGAAAAGAGAAAGAAAAGATCATGTCAAGATAAAGTAACATTTCTTCGTATGGTTAGAAGACATATTTCAGCCTTAACACAACATCAACCCACTTGACACCAAACTTTCGTGTTTGCGTCCTCGCTGAAACAGCACAATGTGTCGAAACTGATCCCGTGATTTTAATCTCACAGGCCGGTAAAGTTAGCAAAGGTGAGATGTCTTTGCATCAGACACAATGGATTAAGTTAGTCACCGAAGACTGCAATACGCCACTGCACTACTGTCGTTTTCAGCTACGGATGACCCGCGAGGATGGAAACCGGGATTGTATCATCCTGATAAAATTTATTTATTAACTAATATTAGTCTTTGATAGTCAGCACGGCTCTTGGATTTCCGGGAACATAATTTAAGAACAATTAAAGGTGCTAACGAATAATATATTTATGCACAGTTTTTACATAGAAATAGCACAACTCCTATAACAGTATATACTCTATATACAAAGCATTTTCTTCGACAATATATATGTGTTATTGACCAAGCGTGAGGTCAAGATGGCTGTATATTGGCCAATTTCTTTTTTTGCGTTTTTATGGACTGAGACGGGGTCGAGGTCCAGAAAAACGGGACCTGATTGGTTGATTTTAGTTATTGGCCCTCTGACTGCCTGGGTCGTGTAATAATGCCTTCGTATGACCTGCCGCACTCTGTTTTACACTCCTTTTCCTGGACACCTGGCCTGGCAATTGTCTTCGTGAGCAAACATTTGGAAGGAACGCTCGAAACTGGCAACAGTTGTTAACCCTACTAACCAAGCTAATGCCAAATTTTAGTGTCTCCTACCAACGCAGCACCACAGTGTCCTTGCAGACTCAGTCCTTGATCACTCACTCAAAAGCCCTATTTCGTTATAGTAAAATTCACTCCAAGAAAAAAGGCATCATTTCGAAGCTCCGCGGAAAAACTCGTGCAAATCCTTATTTCATACCCAAGAGCCTCAAAGTCATGTATATTTCCTCAAGTTGAACTTTAATATAACGAAATTGGATTATTTAGGAACATTCATACGCAGATATTTTATTAAATCCCTGTCAGATGCGATAGCCTATTTAGCTGGCTGACAACCAAAAAGTCACAGCCGAATTCCACGAGCTTTACGCTTAGGGCTGGTTTAGACGTACGACGCAAGTATACGCACAAGCAACATACGCAAGCACAGTAGCGTTTTGTTCATTGGTACTTTTTGCTGGAACAAAAGACACCAATCAACAAGAAGTTGAGGCGCCTGCGTATGTCACCTGTGCTTATAGGTTGCGTCGTACGTGTAAACCAGCCCTTACCCATGATCCCTTAAGGCCATGTCGCGTAACCTTAATTGAAATCGCT
>BLFK01000892.1:10000-13565 GCA_014634185.1 Astreopora myriophthalma
GTGCACAACAATTACACTAGTCTTACCATCATGTTGCAGAAGACTTTTAGCTGAAAAGAAATAAGGAACATCTATCAAGATAAGGCAATAAATAAACACTTACGGCAAAAGATCTTACGGCCTTAAATGCCACATGAAACGAAAAGACAAAGAAAACAAGCAAACAAAAAAAAACGCCCATAGTCATTGCAGGTGAGAAGTTATTTGTTCTTTACAATATAACTAGCGTAAAGCCCACGCTGTCATTGGTCAATTAAGCGTATACTATTTGCCCATGAGTGTACCCTGCTGACGTAAAGTGTTTATGATTATTACATAAAAGAAATTGTAAACGGCTCTTTGTGCACTATTGTTGGAGTTGTGGCTTTATCCGGAAATTTGCTAGAAATTCAAGAGTCTAAAAGGCAGCAGTTTCTTCACCCTACACAATACATACATTGACCTACTACGGTATATAACACAAACTCACAAGTGGCCAGCTCCCCTCCGTCTTGATAGCTCAGTTGGTAGCGCAAATGTGCAGCGCAATCGCACGATCATAGGTTTGAGCCCTGTACATGTTAATTCCTGGATTTTTTTTGTCTTTTTTCTTTTAGCCTTCTTTGCAACCGCTAACGCTGCTCCCTTAACTACGATGATCACTTTAACTTCAAAATGATCTCATTTCGGCAGTTCAAACAAATGAAATTTCATATATTCTTGATATATCATCTTCTTGGCTATGCGTGCAATGCATATTTTCCTGGTGACATGCTACAATACGGATTTTGTCCATATATAGTGGATAAAGTTATCCGGCATTTGAACAACTGATGCATGCAGTTTATGAAGAGGCTGAACACACATACACTTATACAAACTTTATTTAAAGAGGGTAACACGAAATCAAGAGTGAATTGCACTAATGAATAATCGTTACTTCGACATTACCTCCATGTGCAATTTGTGCTGAAAAGAGAAAAAAGGAAAGTTAACAATTAACCACTTACTCCTAATTTGCTCTGGCCAAGGGCTAAAGGTCCAAAAGCAACTTTCAATTTACGGTAGTCAATTTCCCTTTTCAAGCCATTCGAAATCAAATTTGAATGTTTCACTGCAAGGGCCCGTTTCTCAAAGGTCCCCAAATGTTTTCGGGCCAGAATTGTAAGTTTTCTTTATCAATGCTGTAGCCACTAATGGCCCGAGAGGATGGAAACGGATTGCAACTTGAAACTATTTCGTTTGAGACGTTGTGTCTGCAGAAGAAAACGTTAAAACTTCATGACGCATACCGTTCCCCGATAAAACTTATTTGTTAGCTAGTATTAGGACCTCTTCACATGAGCCCTTGGTAACCGGGCTTGCTTGTTTATCGGATGAATTTTGTCTTCTGTTCGTATGGGAAATTCCAGCTCGATTACCGAGATAAGAAAGCTAACAAACGCTACACACACACTGATCCTCTTACAACCAAAGCTACAGATGAGAACCAACATCAAAGCAGGAAAAAAAAGAACATTTTTTGATGTGTACTATTATATCACGCCTCGTTAATTTCCCGCAGGAATTTTGCCCAGAGGCAGGGAACCTAGAAGTCCCCGCGTAAAAAGGTAAAACCTGTAAATTGATAAATATTGCATTGGAGGAGTCAATCTCGATTTGCTCAACCTAGAGCGCAAGGTGGTATTGGTATTGTTTACCGCGTTCGAGGTGTTCTGGGTACCTTGACTCACGACGCAGATGTGATTATCGAAGTGCTGTTCAGCATAGGGATGGTGAACAAAAATAATGTTTTCTACTTAATATTCCTGTTGTTGTACAGTCATATTTTCAAGGCAGTTTCCATAATTATGTAAATTGATTTTCAACTGATGGCCTATTAAATAAAATGTTGATGGAAATTGAACATAAATGCTGTTTGTCCTTTTGCCGTCCTTTCGTTGCATTTTTAAACTACCTAAATAGCATAACATGAAGACATCACAATGTTCAGCATATCATTGCAAAGCACCTCAAGCGTCATCCATATTATCTTAGGCGGGGACAGGTGTAGTGAAAACTATTACTAGTATGGTATTATGTATATGGTTTGTATACCAGGCAAAATCTCGATTTGTCAGAACTAGGCGCGCACGGAATAAATGGGTAATCTTGTCTCAAAGTCTCAAACCTTCGTAGAGTTACCCTTTCGCGGCCTACAGCGCCAATACAATGTAAGTTTTCAGTTGTTATGTTCATTGCATTTCGCTTTAAGTCGCTTTTCAGCTTTATATTTCTGCGTTTTGTAAGTTGGTATTTTTTTTGTTGTTTCTTATTAGTTCAAACCTCTCTTCGATCGAGTGTTTGAGATCGTTCTCCTGTAAGTGGCCTCAAAAGATTCGCCTTTGGCAGTTACAACTATACTATTCTGCAAAGTAAAAGTTGTGATTGATTCAATTTGTTGCCACAATTGTGTGTACAACTCCAGACTTTATAATATTATGTACATCAAATTTAAAAACCAAATACGGCTATTTCCATAGAAACGTTGTGATTGTAAAAGAAAAATGAAGCCTTCTTTCAAAAAAGGCCTCGCAAGCGCAACGCCACACGAAAAGCTAACCCACGACTCACAGTAAAATTTACCTCGCTGGAACCAACAAATTAAATATGCCGCAACAAAGATCAAAAACTACCACACAATGAAATTTTTAAAAAGCCATCAAATTTCGTAAAGGCCCACGAATTCAAAAGTAAAACAAAAATGTTATTTAATACGAGGACTGTCAGAGAAAAGATTGAAGCAGTCAACGAAATTACACGCCAAGAGATTGAAATCCACCGTAGTAAATTGAGAGGGATCAGTCAAGAAATCTACAACAGCCCCACAATCAAACGGATTGATATAAACAGCGGCTGATTCAACCACCCCCTCCCCCAAAAAAATGTATGTTCGGTTAATTAAACCTCCTATTCTGAAGATTATTCGTCGCATATTTTAGAGAGAAAATGTGACTGATGTCTGTTGACCTTGCTGGTCCCGAAGAGAAGATGGCGGTCCAGCCACTTAGCCTACGACACAAATCTCACAAAAATACACAATTGCGCACGCAAAAAACTATAACAGTTTATTAAAAGAGATACAAGAAACAATAAACTTCACACGCTTACGATCAAATCAACAAACAATAACGATAATATCTTAGCGTTTTATCTTTCTTGACCTCCTTTGTTCTTGCTTCCATGGCGTCCTAGCTGGCGAACCCGAAGGTCTCGTCCGATGCTATTTGACATCACGCTGGCATGAGGAGTGGTCAAGAAACGTCATCGGAAAACAATAGAGTCACCTCCCCCCCTCCCCCTCGCCCTGATTCAGATACAGTTATTTTACTTAAAAGTTGTTAAAACAACAGGTCACAACCGAATTCCGCTTGCCTTAAGTTTACCCATAATCCCTTTCGATTAAGTCGCATATCGCTGTATGCACAAGGGATATATCGCTGCTAGCCAGGTGGCGATGTTGGCCTTACAACATGATGTTGTTTCATGCAAAGCCACTTTGAGAGTAGGCTCGATTTCCGCCGCTTTCGGGGGGGGGGGGGGGGGG
>BLFK01000892.1:35150-38581 GCA_014634185.1 Astreopora myriophthalma
TCAGTTGTTTCAGTGCCTGTCTTTCGTCCTTTGTCAGGTTGCTGTTCGTTAAGGAGGCTGATTGTATAGAAGACGCTACTCTACTTCTGTTGTTATCCTTGGCAGGCTCTGATAGCTCTCTTTGTCGAGACAGAACCGCCTCGACGCTGAATACAATCGCCTCGGTCGGTATACGTTTGGCTGTCAGTGAATGTTTAAGTCCGTAGGACAGTACTTTTGTTCCAGTTTTGTCTAAGGGACGGGAAGGGATGTTCCTGACCCAGTTGGCGTTTGCCTTATGTCGTTGCTTGTCTCGGGTGTGTTGAAGTCGCGTCAGTTTTTGTTGCGTTTTCTCGCGATTTTGTGTAGCTGTCTTGTTGGCTCGTTTGCCCGGGGGGGGTACTCCCTTAAAGTCCGGATAGGTGTGTGCCGCGAAGGGTCTTAAACCCTGACCCTATTTAAGGAACAATCCAACGAAAATTGATACCCTATTTAAGGCCCAAACCCGAAAAATGACACCCTATGCAAGGGAAGAACAAAAACGCAAAATAGCTAGAACAGGTCAAGTTTTCCGCTTAACTGGGTGTTTACACCCTGCTATTTTTGCTGATACAAATTTTGGCACCCTATCTAAGGATCACACCGGGACACTATGCCAACATAGGCGAAAAGGATACCCTATTTAAGGATCGAGAACCTCCAAAAACCATACCCTATTCCGCGGCACGTACCTATATAGCCCATTTAGGGGAGTACCCCCCCCGGGCTCGTTTGTCGGCAATAGTTTTAACGTTGTCAAGCTAGTTATTAGGTATAAGTTCTTTGAGTCTGTCAAGTTGTTGCTGTAGTTTGTTCTTGTAGTATTTCAGTCTTCTGTGACAGTCGTTGATGCGCGCTCGGATCAGTTGTCTCAGGGCTGTCAACCCTTAAATTCTTCAAATATTGGGAATAGGCCATTTCCGAATTGCTGTTTGCCTCTGTTTCAAAGCGAGTCTTGGTGCTAAACCATTCAAATGATAATGAGTTTGATTTTTTGAGTTTGAAATACAAAACTCATTTGCATTTGAATGGTTGTGCACCAGGACTCGTTTTGGAACCGAGGCAAACAGTAATTCGGAAATGGTCTATTGATAGGGAAGGGATGATAGATGACGTCATAACGCATATGACGTCATTTCTGATGACGTCATTTTATTGAAAGATTTTGAGAAAAAACTTTTTTGATAACTTAGGTCGAAAGCGAATTTGTACATTCGCTGTAACAATCTGCGCGAAATATGATGGACATTTTCTTTCAAGCATACAAAAACAATGTTTGGTATTCCGGCCGACCATGTCTGATCTGTTGGATTTAACACGATTAGTATGCATAGCGGGAGCTTTTCTTTCAAGCGTGACTTTGCTTTGAAAGCTGTGACTGTTCTCGGTTTCGAAAATTGACTCAAAATCGTTACTTTAGAGAGTTCCTACTAATAAAGTTTCATCTAAAATTACTTGAAATTTCTGTAGCTATCGATTGCATCCTTGTTTACAAAACATGTGAGCGATTTTTGAATTTCCTACGTTCCGATTTTGTGCTGCATTTTGTTCAAATTTGTGGCTAAAAACTTGACAACTGCGATGACTAATAACGTTGTCGATAAGAGTACAGACAACGCTAAACTCGTTGTTAATTGTCAAGATCTGAGTATCCTCAAGAGAAAGACAAAGAGCTGGCTGGGCGATGGACACTAAGTAAACTTCTTCTTGTCTCTTATGTGTTGTGGTAAAGCTCGAAGACAGCGGCCTCAGTCGGCAAACAATATGAATAATATTCTACTGCAAAAACTTACCTGGAGAGTTGCTTGTGTAACGGTAAGGTTTGATATTTAAATCGGGAATCTTTACAAGATGGAAACCAAAAGGTAAAAGTCCTAAAAGCTGTCTCTGAAGTGAAGTAAAATCAATCGACATCTTATTATCTTCTATCAAAAAAGGTCACGAATCTGTGATTTGAGGCTAGGCAAAGGTAAAAAAACGCGCGAAAAATATGTTCTGTGTTATATTACAATGGCAAACGGTTAATTATGAGGAAACGTTTTAATTTCGGTATCCATGTTAACAGTAAAATAGCTCAAAAAAAACAACATATTTGAAATTTTATTGTTGTGAAAGTCGAGTCGTACAAGAAATGGCCATTATCCGGGAGATTTGAGACTCTAATCTGGAGTCCAAAATCTGGAGTCTCCCGGATTATCCGGGAGAGTTGACAGCCCTGTCTGCAGGTGGCTTGGACGACCAGGATAGCCTCTCCGATATGTTCAACGGGGACTTAAGTCTAAGTCCAGCCGGAACAAGACCGAGATCCTTGCAGCAATGCTTAAACCAGAGTTGTTGTCCTATCAGTCTGACAGTTCTTGCATAACTTATGTAATCGTTAGCAAGTCGTTCGCTCTGACGTCCAAGTGAACGTAGAATAGTAAATGGTTTGAACCCAGGAGTCATATCAAAACTTAATGAAGTACGATCGTCCGGGTGAGTGTAGTCCTGAGAAGGACTGTCTGATGGTAGAGCCTGACGTTACGTTTTTCGACAACCGGAGCGGAAGTCATCTTCAGAGTCAAGGTAAAATTTATATTGTACCTGAATGCAAAGGAAGTGACATCAGTGCGGTTTCATTTGTCTGTTTATTTATTTATTTATTTATTTATGCATATATTTTTACTCAATATGAGGATTTATTTATTTATTTTGTTTATATATAGGATAATGCCTGAGCTCCGTGGGCTTCTTAAAAATAATGACGGAGCGCGTAACGCGAGGTCATTATTTTTAAGATGGCCGAGGAGCGAGACATTATCCGATTTCATGCTCCTTTTCATTTTCATAGAACAAAGAAAGCACCCAGTTGGAACAGGAGGACATTATTGAGGTCACCCGGTGGAACAGGAGGTCAATATTAGAAACAATGACCTGTTCATAACAATGGAAAGGTGCATAGACCTAATCGGCTAACGCAATGTTGTACCCAATTCAAATCTTTGGCCATAAAATTTTTTTTTCCAAATATTTCCATATCTTTTAAATGTGAACAACATTACGTTAGCCGATTAGGTCTATTAATGTATGTGACGATTCTGTCTAAATTAGAATAGAACATAGACCGTTTTATAAATCTCCGCGCAAACGGACGCAACATCGTTGGCCAACAACTCCCAACATTGTGGGGTGTTACATGTTGCGTCCGTTTGCCTGCACGCAGCCTAAGTAAAAGTAGGAACTAGAACGTGATGTCTTTTTTCCTTTTTCAGTCCTTTGGGTTCCCAGAGGGGCGTGATTTGTTTTGCGGTTTGTATTTCGTTGTTATAGTATTCCATATTCCATGAACTAAAAGTGACGAGAAGTAAGAGAAACCATTCATCAATTTAAATAAAATGCTTTCGACTCCATCAGAAGTCCATATCCCAGGGTTT
>BLFK01000899.1:0-13000 GCA_014634185.1 Astreopora myriophthalma
ACTGTAGTTTTGTCACTTGCTATGTAAATATGTCTTAATAAAGCACTGTTGCTGTTGTTGTTGTTGTTGTTGTTGTTCCAAGGGCTCTCCTCTGCGCGAAAAATACATGGCATAAATAATGAGCTGTCAATCGTGGTCATCCTAGGCCATCTGATTGGCTGAATTGAATGAACGTGCCTGCTTATGTTTTTTTTTTAGCGTGCGAAAAATCTTTCCAAAAAATAGCCCCGTCTACTATTGCCTCGGCGCACAAATCCAGTGATGAGATGGACGCGCGCTCTACTTATGGGGCTCCTGATATGTATATGTATATGCATTTGTATATAAGAAAAGTGGCTATGGGTTAAGAAAATTAATGGTCACTTCTTGGAAAAATTGACCATTACTTCATATAGAGAGAATCACAGAAAGAAGACTTTCTATGATTCTCTCTATACTTCTGAGTAAACCCAACTTCAAGTTTTGCTAAACCGCTCTCGCAAGCTTCAAATCAACAAAACAAACACGAAACAACAACGTTCAACATCCTGCTCATGCTTTTGAGAATATACATTTTATTTTTAATTTTCATCTGTTTAAAGACCCCTTTATATGTCATCATTCAGAAAGGCTATTGAAATTCATAACCGACACGGCCATTTAACAACACCGTCCAACACAAAGAGGATGGTAAGCCTGTGCGTTCTCGGGTTTCGGGCCAATTTGAAAATCTGTTTAGAGCTTAAGAACGGTATCCGTTGCACCAGGAGCAAAATTAACCCGAAACGGCGAGGAACTGGGTGGGTGGGAGGCAATTTCGAATGACCCCGTGTTCCAGCGGACACGAGCAAGTTGCGTTGTTTTTTCCGACGAATTTCATAGAGCCCCTCTTACAACAAGCACTTGCAGTATTGTCCTCGGCAAAGTCATTTGACCTACATACCCTTTCCGTTGGTTTTATTAAAACCCCGTTTAAGTTCTCTCCAGACGTTCTTGTTTTTGGCTTTACACATAACATTGTACAAAATAAGCAAGCCTAACGAAATGACGTATCCTAAGATCGGAGCCTCTGGTCGAGTTTCTTCGTTACGTTTCTTGCCGTATGCAAAGTTCGTTTTTGCTTGGCACAAGATATTTTAAATTTGAGTGCAGTGAAGTGTTGTATTGTATTCATTTCTAATCCGCACTTCATAATCATTCTTTCATTCATCATTCCTTTCACGGGGAAGCATGCATGAACCTAACAAATTGACCTGCTCTCAACCGTGTGGCTTCATAGCTCAGTTTGTAAGAGCACTGCACCGGCATCGCAGAGGTCGTGGTTCGAATCCCATTGGAGTCACTTGAATTCTTCAAGTGCATATAAGAAGCAATTGCTTAAATTGTCCAGAAAGTGTGAGGATCATTTCTTCAGTTCATTTCTAACCTGCACTTCATAATCGTTTCTTTCATTCAGTATTGCAAGTGTTGACAACACACAAAAACTAAGTTTTCAGTTTCTGCTTTACGTTTCCAACTTCTGTTGGCCTTGTTTGATGACTGTGTTAGAAAAACAATTTGAACTTGCCAGTGGAGAAATACTGCTGACAAGCAAAAAAAGTTGGACCGCGCGCGCTCGAAAAAGTAATTTCCGCGGTGCCTCGCCGTAATGCCAGCCAATAAGGCAACCCATTCTCTTCTCTGAATTAACGATTATCGTTAATTCTTAACTTGGTCTGAATTTACGATTATCCTTAATTTAGAACACTGAAAGTCTGAAGGGCATTCTGGGAAATGAACATATTTCTTTTAAAAGACAACCCCGGACTCGAACCTGCGACTGTCCACTGACAGATCCCTTCCTCTAACCACTAGACCACTGAGTCGCTAGCTGCGCAGACCTCCGTTTTAAACATCACACAATTGATGCGTTTATCCTACAACTCATTGTAAACCAATAGAATCACTCGCTAAGGAACTGTTTCAGACATTAATTTGAAATAGTCAGTCACCAAACTATAAAAAAAACCTAAACATTTTAAAATCAGGGCTTAGGCTTAATCAATGTGCAGAAGTGATATTAGACGTGAATAAATCTAATTTTTTAATTACTCGACACCTTGTTCCTCAATGGTGTAGTGGTATGAACTCGTTCCTACAAGCTCTAACTCCGGGTTCTAATCCAAGGATGTGGGATTTCTTTATCTTATTTGCTCCGTTACGAAAAGTCCTGGGACACAGTATTCTAAATTAACGATAATAATAAATTCAGAGCAATTCAAGAATTAACGATAATCGTTAATTCAAACAGGAGATCGTGTTGAATAAGGAGCAAAAGCAAAACCAAATCTGACTTGTTCGCACGCGTTTCTGTTCAGTTTCCGCGCCAGCTCAGCATCGGCTCCACGTATTTGCTTTGAGTTCCTTGCCATTTCGATTGGATCATTTGCTGCGACTGGTCAGAGTAATTACTTCGGTTTTGGACTAACGAAACTCAATTGAAAATCGCTCTACATAGGGTCAATGGACTGTGCAAAATTAAAACTGACCATCGCAAATCCTATGAAGAAGAGTTGGTCCACGCTCAGGTCGAGGTCCGGTAATTGTCCTTCCTTTTTGTTGTCATCCACCCAGGACTGGTACGCCTAAATGTGAATCAGATCAAAATGAAAATTGAAAATTGAAACTATCATGGCAAAAACATAGAATGATGCTTGCAATGCTCAATGCTTGCTCAATTTTGGCTACGTTTACACGATAACGGGCGAAATTTTAACCATCGAACAACAGTTTAACCGATCGAAAACTCGTACGATTAGGCGTTTCGTTTACAAAGAACTGTGCCACCTGTTGCAAGAAAAATTGGCCGCCTAGCCCTTCACATAGTTGACCTGTAAAATCGAGGTCAAGGCTGGGCTTTCCGTTTGAAACGAAACGCCCAAAGCAGTACGTGTTGTCGTCGGTTGAAATTTCGTCCGCTGACGTGTAAAAATTGACTGGACCCAAATAAGTATTCGCTTTTCAGCATGCACAAATCGACGTGTGGGTTTGGGTTCTCGTTGTCCTATTTTCTTTACTAGGCTCACTTTAGTTTCCTGGTTTGAGGACAAGAAAAAAAATGGCATAAAATAGAGAGCTCACTGGACTTAGTTTTACCAGTGGGTCACGGCGACTTCTCCACTTTACGGGGAAATGAGTAAAAACCATAAGCGCAAGGAAAAAATAAACCCTTGCTCACATCATATGCCAGCTTTATCCCGCCGTTGTCAGCAATGTTTTCATTCAGCGTTTGTTGGCCATTAACCTGGAACAAGAAGAAAACAAATTCTTCCACAATTCATCTCCTTTGTAGTTCCCCACCACTCTTGCTGCCATAAAATGTAACGAAAACGAACCAAACCAATTCTAACGATACCTGTTTTGATCCACAGCTAGTGTGAGCGAGTTGACAACATGGCCTGATCAGGACCTGCCGCTTGTGTTGTTCAAAAGGTGGATAACGGTCTCCACCGGATAACTTGCTATCCAGCGGATACGCGCGAGCAAAACCAGGTGATTTATCTAGTGGAAAGCGCAATCCACACTTCGAACAACTCGCTTAAGCCAGCGGTATGGTGAATCACAATAAACAACACCTCTCTCTATGTCTAGTTTGATAGTTGGTTCAGTGCTTTACAAAGTTTACAGCTAGCGCTTGCATGCCAGGATATTATACTCACATTTTCTCCAAACACTTTGTAGTTCCCGTACTGAGTAACAAGGCACTGCGCTCTAGATGCAAATGCTAACTCCGCGCTATAAGACCACCAGTTCTTAATGTTTCCATCTTTATCAAAAAGTCGACCTTTAAAACCAAAATTTAACATCCATTAATCGAGTTATATCCACGTGCTTATATGACTAAAATGTGTGTGAGACTTCAGGTTCTTTACAATACGCGATAGCGGCCATGACTGTTAAAATTGTCATGCAAATTAGCCATGTGCTCTGTCAGGGGGCAGACACTCGAAAAACGGCAAATTCTGGAAAATCGACTTGTCGCAATGTTACAGTAACATCTTCACTGCTTCATCTGTGATTTTTTTTTTGTGCAAAAACATCAAACTAACTCGTGCAATCGTTCTAGTTTACTGCTAAGGCTGTAAAATATGCAACGAATATTAAAAAAAATCATCGGAAGATATAAAATATCCGTTAAAATTTCTCGACCTCAACTTGTTTGCCCCCCTGAGAAATGTATAGTTTAATTTGCATGATAATAACAATGTCACCACAAAGCTATCGTGAATAAAGTCTCTTTATCAAAAAGCTCCGGAAATTTCGATTGGAATGTAAATGGTAAAGGCATCAGTTTGCTGTGTCTGATCGGAAAAATCCTAAAATTTCGTAAAGTTTGAGAAGGAAGTCCATAATTTAGAACCGGAATGTCTGAACGGAAAATCCGCGTTAAATTTGCTTTTCCCCGCGGTTTATAAACCTTCCAGACTCTCTCAGTAAATTTTAGCGAATTCATACAAATGGAACACGCCCACCCCAGCAGAATTTTCCCTTCGGGTGTTTTTGCTAACCACTTGAACAAAACGAGGACCAATTGGTTTTCCTCATGGGCAACTTGAACCTACGCCCGAAGTAACGAAGCTATGAACACATCCAACAACAGCAGACACGCGTGCTCTGTGTGTTAGAGTGCTCTCTAAACCCTTTAAGTGCATGCAACCGATTGTTTTATAAACAAATTCAGTCCTAGCAGTATGTAGGGCATTAGTCACCAGAACCTAATTGAATGGCAATACCTCCCACGAGTCTTCTGTAGCTAAGTGGTAGAGCATCCGCGGTGGGTCGTAGTCTCAACTCCTGTGAAGAGCACTCGAATGTTTTCTCTGAGTACACCAGAGTCACCATCGATAAATACATTGCTTTATTTTACTTGTTTAAATTACCTCTGCTGTCAAAGCCATGAGTAATTTCGTGTCCAACTATCATTGCTAATGAGCCGTAATTGAAGTACCTAAAAGCAAAACAAAGATAAAGAAAATAACAAACAGCAGAGATCGACTAGCAGTAGAGTTATTTCAGTAGAGTTATGACTTAGAGTTAGAGTTAACGACTGCCAAAATCCTGAATTCAAGAGTCCCAAAACCAGAATGAAATCTAACATCTAAAAGTTAGTGTTTAAAGCTAATGGTATCACTAACCATAGATCTAACCCTAAAAATCATGAATTTAGGGAGTTTAACTCTAACTCTAGGCCATAACTCTATAAAAATAACAATATGAATAGCTGTCCCCCAGACAGCACGCTTTACTGTGAATTAATGGCTTGAACGCTCCACTTAACTGGCTCTAGAATCGAAATTATAAAAATGTTCAAATAATTACGCGCGCTATGATTGATTTAATCGAGTGCATTATATCTCAACATATGCAGGCGCCCTACGTCACGCGCGTGCATTGTGGAATTATAACGCACGCCGGCTACGTCACAAGTGTGCGCGTCCAAATATCTGAACACAAACAAGTGGTTTCGCCTGTTTTGTTAGTTGCTATTTTATAAAAGGAATTAAAAACGTGCCAAGTGCATTGTTGAGTTATATAAGAACACGGGAATTTTTAAGAATACGAGAGAAGTGCTTCTGGCACTTCTCAAGTATTGTTAAAAATTCCCAAGTCCTTATATAACTAAAAAATGCATGAGGAACAAGATTTTTTAATTCCTTTTATAAATAGCAACTAAAAAACAGGCGAAACCACTTGTTTGTGTCCAGATATTTCCAAGCACACACTTGTGTCGCATCGGCGTGCATTATAATTCCACAGTGCACGCGCGTGACGTAGGCGGGTGCATATGTTGAGATATAATGCACTCGATTACAAATCATCGATACGAATTTGCACCATAAAGTAGACGTTTTCGCAAAGAGCCATTTTACATTTCTTTAATTGTTCAATTCCGAAAGAGTTCATGGACCCGCTTGTACTAGTCACGTCTCCCGTTAACTGAATTTTTTCCCTGTCCAATAAAGTCACGATGATTACTTACTTTGGCCAATATTTCCTGTAAAACGGAGAATGAAGAATTCCAGCTAGAATCACTGCAAAGAAAACCACAGAAACATTAACTAAGAAGAAGAAGAAGAAGAAATAAGAATAATAACAATAAGAAGAATCTAACAACAATAACAGTAACGATAACGATAACGATAATGACATTGCCAACTCAGGGCTCGCAGCCAAAACTCTACACGACGGGCAACGCTACGAAACTGAATAGACGTTAACGTATACGCATCAGCTCGTATGTTGTTGTTGTTTGGTAGTTCTTTCACGTCATGGATGACCAGTAATTCAGATTCGGTGTCGATAAGCTTCATCCTACCTATTCTGTTTTGCTGGGGGTTGTAAAACGCATTAGTGGTTGTAGGACTTTGACTCCACCTTTAAAAACAGACACACACTAACTTCAGTTGTTAGTTTACCCTTAAGTTCGATAGTGCATTAACTTATGTTTTTTTTTTTTTTTTTGCTGTGGAATAATTACCAAGTGAACATAGATTGGCCAAAAGCTTCGCTCCACTTTCTGAACCAATGAGATGTTACACTAAAGCAACATAAGTTCACCTTCGTGTAACGTTCTGCCGCGCCATTTAAATCGGTTTGCTTTTCTTTTTCTAGGTTATTTTGCAAAGTTCGCTAGATGATCATTACGTCATTAAGATGATCACATCCGTAAGTAAAATACGTGATCACTTTCAGATATTCACTGTCATACTTCGACTACTAATTTGCTCATTCGCGCGATTTTCGGCTGCGCCTTGTGTTAATGTCGAACAATTGACTTTATAGCTCTGCACGCGCGTTTTACACTGACTTTGGTAAATTTCTTGACCAAATTTAAGATTCTGTGAAGGACGTTAGCGCATGACTGTTATGCTTGCAGGAACACAGCAAACGACTTAGACACAACAAACTTTGATCGTCCATGTTCATGTCCGACAACGGGTCACGTGGGCACTGGATGATGACGACATCATAACAATGACGATGTACTTTCAGTTCTCTCTCCACGCTTCTAACCCGCCCATACCAGTTTAATTCCTACACAATCAAAAAGGGGAACGACATGAAATAGTTGCGTGACGATACAAATGACGCGAACTTGTATGTTTAAACTGTTTTAAATGACGTCCGCCTTGCCGTTTCGTAAACTCGAGCTCCCTATTAACGCCTCCGGACAACCCCCGCTCATGCAGACATATGCATGGACAAAGTCCAATTCAACTCCTTGATTATTTAAGTGATGGCCACGAAACCATGAGCGCAAAAAGTATGTATATACTGTCACCGCTGACGTCTGCATCGGGATCATAACCTAATAAAGTCGTGAAACATGGGAAGAGCGTCACGGCGTCATCTTGGATCGAATAATTAAAAACTCTCCAGAAATAATCGATCGAAAATATTTTCAAACCGCCAGAAATACTCTTAGTCCATAGTCAGCCAACGTGACTTCATCATACCAAATGACCAACCAAACCCAAAAACGTTTTCCCCAATAGAACAAAAACAATCTCAACCAACCGAAAACGGTTGATCCCAACAGAACATGATCTTTGGCATCATCATTTAAAGACTCGGCGTGGATATCCGATCCTGATCTAGAACAGAGTTAACGCAAATCCAACTTACAAATCCCTCTTTACTTGACGTCGAAGCTTTCCAAAGTTCTTTTGGATCAGCATTTTGTTCATCGCCACCAAATTTTCAAAAAAATCGTCGACAACAGTCAGCTAGGTTTTTGACAACGCAACAATCATGTGTTAGTTGACACAAATACACACAACGTTAAGAGCGACACACACACACACACACACACACACACACACACACAAAAGCGAACGAAGCTGGAACTTAAGTCCGCTTTCGAACTGTACCCAGTCCTTGCACATTGATCAACCCGACTGAGAAGATCCTTCAGCCTCTCCAATTATCACGATTCGCTTCTCTATTATTAAATATCGCTATTACTAAGGGCACGCCCCTCCTTTCTTTTCGGGGCAGCGGAAATAACTCTTAAGGTTAGTTAACGTTATTGGGACGTGACGGCTATCTTCAGAATGGGAATCCCCGAAATTTAAACCACGGTTTCATCATTATTGGCCATTGCTCTTCTAAGGTTATGGCTCGGAAGGGTCTGCATGGTGGAATTCGCAATACAAGACAGCTCAAACTCCCACTGAGGCCACGAGGCAATATTTGACCGTCTAAGATATAGAGGATATAACTTCGGTGGCGAGAAGATATGAATTTTATGTTATATTAGAGACCTTAAGATACCCCGAAATCGGTGGTTGGAAAAGTCATTAGCCAAAGCGTGTTAAAACAGCTCCATTTGGAAACTTTTCATACATTTTTCACTCCCTCAACCCCTTTTATTTTACCGGTAAGTTTATTTTGTGAAATTTTATATCGACATGTCCAGACAGTAGTACAGGTTAGACAGTAGCCAGCTTATATAACGGTTAAGGTAGCTATCTTTTTCTTTTTATTTGCCTTTGTTTATTTTTGTGGGGGGCGTGGGGGTCACGTACCATTGAATAACGCGCATCAAGTTGTTTGTCGTCTTTGATGTAAGGTGGGTAGCCCACATCTTCAGCTATGGCATTGGCCTGCAAAAATCAGCGAACACAGGCAAAATGATCTATAACAACCCAACCGTTTCTCGGATAACCGTTTCTCGGATATTCCGTTCAAACTTCATTGGCCAGTGCGTTACAAACTCGCTGCATAGAATTGTTATATTTACTACCGGGAGCGTAGCAAGGGCAATTTTGTTAGATTCAGCGTTTGGGCCTTCTTTCTTTTGTTACCAAGAGTACCACTCTTTCGTATTGCGTGTTTATGAGGCAAGTGTGCAGAGAGTGTCATACCTCATAAAACCTTGCGTTTAAAGGAGTGTGTCACGCCATTTTAGGCAACACATCACGTGCCCATAAAATGAAATTAATAAAACAGCTCAAAACCACTAGGAGCCCATAACCGGGAGCGTACAACCTCAATATATTTGTCTCACGACGTTTTCACAGACCGAGCTATTTTGAGTTTGATTTTCCTGCGAATTCAATCTCCCACAGGAGCCTTGCCAGCAAATCATAAGCCTTGCATAATTAATCGTTTGGACGCGCACAGACTGGAACTGAACTTTTCGTTGGAAAAAACCGTCTAAAGGAATAGGTCGGTCTGTAAAAACGCAGTGACATAGCCTCAGTATGGGAGTTGTACGCTCCGGGTTATAGGCTCCTGTAACCGCTTAAAACTGCAGAACAACATAAAAGAAGTACAACAACAAAAAAAGTCGATTGGAACGTATTGCATTGAGGCAATGCTGAAAAAAGCCTGGTAATTGTCATTTATGCTTTGAATCATCTTGTTTGTCATGAAACAATGATATCATAAGTAAAGGGATTTCATAACACCATTTTCAAGTTTAAGACTCGTAATTAACTAAACATGTCTTCCAATCAGCCCTAAATACGGTGACAAAGTCCCTTTAAAAACCAAAAGCGTTTACAGCTCATCTGTCATATTTTTTTTAAACGTTAACCCTTGACTTGCAGGCACGTGACCGAACATTTCAAAGCACACAGATAACAATAAGCCACAAATTACAGTATGCTGGTTACGTCATCGCCGCCATATTGGTGGTATAATTCAGCCATCCGTAGCAAGACTCGAAGTGAGCTCGTTACATGCGCCAAGCCACCTGTGTTTGGAAATCAAAATCTACAATGGCATGACAGTTAAATAATTTATGAGAGGACCCTCAACGTTACCCCAGACTCCGTGTTGTATTTGGTTGCAATTGTCAAGCAACATCCTTTAAATATATGAAGAATCTATACCTTTGCTTTCACTTTCTCTTTCGTAGTGTCATCCATCCAGTCCTCTGACTTGAGATTGTCGATAAAGGCTGTCCGAATGCGAGTCGTCATGTCCTTTACCTAAGGACAGGAGGGAAAAAAGAAATTAGGAAATAAAAGAAGCAAAGGTAAACAAACAAATTGACACAACAGTTCATTGACCCTATCTATACCGGGCTTGTGTCCCACGTCTCGGGCCGAGGAGAGGAGGAAGGGGGAAAGGGACGTGGGGGATTCTCCATAACTCAGACACAACTAAAGCTATGCCAAATAAAACATTCTCCAAAACTTTTTCGGTTTTGATGTCCGTAATGACGTCACGTAGGATAGCAGATAAATTATACCATACTCTCAAGTGGTGGCCATCTTAGATCCACCACCTCAAGAACTTCCGCCGGAACAACTGTCCAAATAGATCAAGAATCAACCAAACTGCCGGCTCAGCAGCTTCAATTTTTCTGAAGTAAAGAATTTCTGAACTTTGTTGTTGCGTTTTGGAAACAGCTATTTTCCGAAAGATTTGTTTTATCATTATTATTTTAAGGAAACAGCTTCGTATTCCGTCAAAAGTGAAATCTGGGCTGACCTTTTTTGTAGAAGAGTCAAATCAAACACTTTCGGGTGTGAGAAAAATTGCAAAATTAATAACTATGTTTACAAGGTGCGGGTGTTTGATTTCTTACACGCGTTCTTGTCTTATCAAACGCTTCCCAAGGGAGCGAGACGAAAAAGTCTTCTTTTCAACCCTGGCAGAATGGCCCTTTCTATCAACACGGCAGCCATTTCGATTTCTAATGTTTTGAAAGAGATTATGGGATGCTCAAGGAGGCAAACTGGTATCTATTTTCCACCGTGGCATCCCATAATAGCTTTGAAACATGGTCACCGTATCGATAAAAATACCGGTCTATTGCAGGACTTTTTAAAAGCGACGGCAGCTTACCGTACTTTTGGTACTTTCGTCAAAATCCGCGTCAACGTACAACCTGCCCAGAGTCATATCCATCGGCGTCGTCATCCGCCCTAGACAGTCACTCCATCTTTCTGACTCTCGCGGTCCAGCCAAAGCCGTCAAGTACTTTCGTTTTGCGTCGACAAATTCCTGAGGCATCGCCTCAACGAAGTGGTCAACAACTCGCCACATAATATAATCTTTGACAGTGCCCAGAGACCTAAATGGAAAGTTGGGTCAGAGTACAGTTTCCAAACGAAACTCGCTAGGTAGCGCTAACAGTTGGGTAATTTCATAGTTGTAGCACTATAACTCATATTTGTAGAGTAAGTCGACTAATTTTGTTTATGGAAATACTGGATAGGGTAGTCTTATACTTCAGTTAACTTATTGCGGAGAATGTATTATCGTTTGAATGCCATAATTCCTCGGATCAGAAGTCCATAACCCAGAAGTCTCGATCTATCTATTTGGCCTTGGCCTATCAGTTTACGGTATTATCTGAATTTAGAACAGAGGTCACGCCAAATAACGGCCAATCAGATTAGCCCTGATAACCCCAACGCGTCTGATTGGTCCACAACCAAGAGCCGCACGAGCGGTCGTTCATGATAAATGAAAAATCATGGCAGCAGCCGTTCTAAAAATAGAAAATGCCGTAAACTGATGGGTTGCATTCTACTGCTGATCGAGATTTCTGGGTTATGACTTCTGCTCGGATACAAGGCTTAATGCATCAGTCAATTGAAACCCCGGCCCCCCGACCCCCGGGACATAGCGGGGATTTAACGCTTCCATAGCCGGGATTTACCGCACTTTTAACGGCGCGTTGGCCCCGGTGGGCGGTGGATTTAACAAAATGCCATTGAAACTGGGACCGTGGGGCGGTGATTTAACAGCACGCGATCACCTAAAGCGGGCCCGACAGCGGGGATTTAACATGGAAACAGCAAAGCCTTCAATCTGTTGAAACAATTTAATGTGGTAAATCTGTCATCTCAGGACTGAAATGAGTGAAATTCACCTCTGTTTTCATGTGTGTAGATAAAGATCATACTAACCAAGATAGTAAATACCTATTCTCTGCAAACTATAGGTTATTGCATGGAGGTAGCTTTGGTGTCAAGTCAGCTTTCGTTGGTTCGTTACCAATTGATACACATTTTGTTAGGGAAAGTTGCCTACCCACTTTGTTTTAACAGGTTTTTAATAACAAATTAAATCTTAATGGAAATATTTTTGAAGGAGTGTATTTTAAGCTCTTTATTACGGACACTCTGGTGATCCGGTGTTGACATATAGTTTTGTGCACGAGTTTGTGATTACGCAAGCATGAACGTTTTATTCACTGATCTTCAACTGCAGTTTTGAAAATTGTACTTTTATAAGTACCTTTTTAGGTGAAGCATTACGTTGTACGTAGTTCCTTTGGTTTCAAATAACTGATTCGTATAAAGTACGTACTTTACGGACAGCTGGATTCTCTGATAGGTCTAAACATTCTTCCAGACGTTAAAGTAGTTTGTCCGGTCCAGAGAAAATGTATCGGCATGGAACTTTTTTTACTGCACAAGGTGAATCCCATTTATCTGACGAGCTATGCAAGGTGATTTCAAAAGCCCAGTCGCTGTATATTAAACAACGACTCGCGAAAGCCGTCCAGAATAACATTACAGACTATTTTAAAGCTTGAATGATTAGAATGAATACAGGACATAAAGATTAAAAAAATTATTCCAGTTACTGTTCGCTGCACTTGTTAACTACGGAAAGATGTTTTTCAGAACTGTACTTTTATTATCAGTTGCCTTTTTAGGTGAAGCATTGCGTTGTACGTAGTTCCTTTAATTTCAAATAACCGATTCGTATAAAGTATGTACTGTAACTGAGATGTACAAATCAATGTGTCTGAATACCGTATATTAGTCAGTTTGGATACACTGGGCGTATTTTTCGTTACTGAAAACTTAAAACTGTCAGTGGAGTCTGAAAAATGATGCAATCTTGGTGACCTCTATAATACGGACACCTCTCTAATGCGGACTGACACTTTGGTCTGTCCCTTTAGTGTTCGCATTAGAGAGGTTCAACTGTATATAGTTTTAGGGGAAGTTGCCTATCTACTTTTGTTTAAGTTTTACGTGATTGAATCATGATGAGAATACCTTTGAAG
>BLFK01000901.1:9317-33421 GCA_014634185.1 Astreopora myriophthalma
TTTTCCTTTTTTTTTTTTTTTTTTTTTTTTGCCAGTTTCGTTTTCGTTGCGGCATAGTTCGTGCGATGGACTTCAGATTTGTCCTTAAATGTTTAGACCTCAACTTCTTGAGTGGACCTGAACCAGTGACTTGATTAACATACATAATCTCGTTTTTATCCCCCAGCCTTATGGCTAGGGGTTGCTGACAACTTCAGTCTCGGGGTAGGCCTATTTTAGAGAAACAACTCTTAAAAGAAAAAAGGGACAACGCTAATTTCTCCTACTTCACCCTTTGCTATACACCAAAGAAAAAGAGTTACTCTCGGTCTTTAGGATTAACTGTCTTATCGTATGCGCCGATTTTCTTTTTCGTTCAAAAGAAAAGCTTACCTTTACTTACCGCAACTTAAAAATTGCAACGAGGAACAGGCTCTTGCAAAACTTGACTGAAAAGCAACTACAAGTGAACGGGACAGCAGTATGGTTGCTTTGCGTTCTTCTACCGTGAGTGTTTACGTCACCAGTTAATGACTGGAAAGCCACGCAGTTAATTTAGCTTCGGTATCATTAATTGTCAAAAACTGCTTGACTTGACAACTTATAAAGAATCGTTTGCTCAAGATGAATTTAAGCTTCTTCATTGCACGTTGCCTTTGTTATTTTTAGATTGTCAAATGGCAACGATCAAATAACAACAAGCGTATTCGTATTTTTCGTAACCCTGTTGACTTTCTCTGAAGGAAGAACAGTTTGGCAACAGACGGTGCAAGATTTGAAGCCGCCTTTTTATATTCACTGAACAACTGAAAAAAAAAAACAAAGAGAAAAACAAAAACAGAAATACATTAAAATAAATAAATTCTGTCACCAACTCCAGGGGTGATTTTCTTCTGCCACATGGATCTGCAAGTTCCTAATTTACTGGGTCGGGTTGTTCGAAGCTGGGTTAGCGCTATCCCTGGGTAAAGTCTGATTAAAACCTATGGGTTGTCATGGTACTAAACACAGATTAGTGGTAACCTTCCTTCGAACAACTCGGCCCAGGAGTCTTTCTTTTATTACCCCTCTTAAACTTTCTGAGCATCTCTTTTAAATTTGGCTCATTTCTCCTCCATCGCGTGAAAACCTCTAAACAATTCATCTATCGCGCTTTTTTCGCTATTTTTTCGGCACATCAATGCTAAAGGCAGCATTCGGACCTGGAGGGGAAAGGTGGGGTACCTCCCTATATATACTATTGGTCTCAAGCATTATGGTTTTAAATCAGGTACGGTTTTCAAGGGAACCACGACAGCGTATAAATGTATTTGTCCTTTCAGCTCCAAATGAATAACAGAGAAAGAGAAGTAACCAAAATGTAACATTCGAGATGAACTTTTGGGTGAAATATTGACTTCGGCACTACTCAGCTTCATTTAAACGAGGGAAGGGTTCGCAAACCGGCAGAGTACAACTTTCAGAAGCCAGGTCTGAAAACTTATACGGATTTTAGAGGCCAACTATGATAACGGGTGTGGAAAATGGCATGCTTTGGTTCGAAATAGCGCCAGGTTGGGGGAACCGGGCGGCACACACCTACCAAGAATTCCGAGGAGTATTCACCCCCCCTCCCCTCCCCCGGCATTCGGATCGCCAAAATATACAAATTGAAGCTTTGTGCGTATGTCTTTCTTTTCTTCCTCTTCAGCTGCTTCGGGAAAGGCAGGTTCCTGGTTTGGCGTCAGGTGGACGCTTTGTGTACCACGAGCTAAAACAACACGTAGGCTTCAATCAACTTCCACTGTATGTGTCAATGAAAACCCTATAATTTGTGTGAGAATTATGCTCTTTGTCTGGTTGTCGTCTTTATTTTGTGTTCGGTCAGTCATTCACTCTTGTTTTAACCTCTCTACAAAGGCCACCTCTCCACAACGGCAACGACCAGTAAAGAGCGTCTCGACTGCACAAATAACTTCCCAATGACGGCCTTCTAAATCAACGACTCATGAAATTTTATGCTTTTTAGAGTTAAAGGAACGGAACGTCGACAATTATTCGTGGCAGAATTGTTGTTTCCATAAATTACGAACAGCTGGTTGGACTGATCGATAAGGTATAGATTACAGTAATATCATGCACATAATTAACTTGGATTGTGAAGTTTCTGTCACAATACCACACATCACAATTGGACTTTATAGCCGCAATTTACCAGTTTGGTCTAAAGAAATACACGAGCTCTTATCGCCATAAAATTGGTAACCATGAACACACCACCAGAAGGAGTAAACATGTTTTATCGTCGAAAAGAAAAAGGTGTCATATGACACCTCTACTTCCCTACAACGGCCACCTCTCCACAATGGCCGCTTTCTTCTGTCCCCAAGGTGTTCGTTGTGGAGAGGTTCGATTGTAGTACTGCACCGCACATTGTAATAACCTATCAAAGAAACCATCCATCTATCATCTATCTTTCCGGGGCCCGCGCAGCAGGTTTTTGAGTGTTGGGCGGGACCAAGACACTAGAGCCCATTGGGGGTTATAAGGTTTTTCTTGAAAATTATTTTTTTGGTTTTATTTTATATTATTTTTTGTTCATTTTTTAATTATTATTTATTTATTTATTTATTTATTTTATTTATTTATTTTTTTTTTTTGCGCAAATGTGCTGGGATGGGGGCCTCCCTCCCTCAACGCCGTCCTTAAGACGCCATGTTAACGGCCGGAAACCAGCGAAAACGTCTGTAGTTTACTTTGGCTGCTTAAACCTTCCTTATCTCTAATGAAGTTTTAAACATTCGCATAAACACTTTTGTTAACATATTGGTCGTTGAGAGCTCAAGACCACAATGTGAATCGATGTTTTCACGTTCGTATCCTGTTTCGCATAAGCCGTCTCAATGTCACGCTGTCTGAAAAAACTGAAATTGAAACTGATCTTCTTTCCCAACAACGTATGCTATCGAGCTGAAAATTTGCAAGCACATATAGTTTTTAAGGTACTCCACTCATATTGTCGGCAGACGTCAGCAGATGGCATGTCGCAGGGCAAGTTGTAAATAACTCTAGCCGCTGTTCGGTGAAGCATTTCTAAAGAATTTAGCTGCTCTGCATTAAGGCAGCCTACCCATACGACGAGGCCATATAAAACTGCAGGCAAGATAACTTTATAGTATAAATCGAGTAGAACATCTCTTCCTAAGAAAAAAACTTCTCTTTCCAAGATTCAGGTTGTTCGCAAAACGTTTTCTTCCGTCTTTAAGGTGCTGTATCCAAGAAAGTCGATATTAATAATGGCGCCCAGGAGACGGGTGTGTTTAACGAACTCATTCCGATCCCACCCAATATTCACCGAATTTAGAGACCCGCTAAACGGTCTTTCCATCAATAACATTGCTTCGTGCTTCAGTTGCCGAGTGAGGAATTCGAGAGTTTCCTTGGCACCATGTGCGTAGATCAGACAAGGCTGTGTTAAGAGAAGTCAAAGCCGGCATTATCTACAGTATCGCCAGTGCAATAGACAGTGGTGTCATCTGCATACGTGAACACGGAGCCAGAGGGAACTGAATTTGGCAGGTCGTTTGTGTATATAGGACGAAGAAAGTGGGGTCCAGCACTGACCCTTGTGGAATATACCACATCTAAAATTCACAACAACAGATCGCTGGCCGTTTATCTACGTCCACCCACGCAATTTCACAAACGAAACACAACGGAAATGTTAATTCTCATCACACCTAACTTTCCATTGCGCTTTTACCACTTCACTTATGACTCTCACTCAGCTTCTGGGATCAGTGACATTTGCAACCGACCTTCACATTTCACGGAAACAACCGCACACCCGTAAACGCCGCCAGTTTAATGTTGCGTTGTCAAAGAGAACGGCGATCTCGGCTAAGTGATGGACTGCAAAATTGTGTGTTGGTGTTTAGAGACCCTGCTATGGTTTCGACGGAGTACACCTGAGCCAGTGATTTTATCAAGATAGCGCCTCTTCCAAAGCCGTATAGATAGATAGGTACTGCCTACAAGTTGAGGCTCGGGGAAACCCTGTCATACACTAACACTTCCTTACATGAAAAAAGTGAGAATAGGCTTAACTTATGTGTCTTTTTATATTCAAGTATATCCTTTTGGTTAAAAAAATAATCCTACCTTTAGTTATCGCCAGATAAGGAAAGCTGGAAACAGGGTCCTGCCAGAATTAACTGGAAAAAAAAACAATTGAAAGTACACTCGAGGGACAGCAGTGACAGAACGATTCTTTTGAATCCATTTTTTTTTTCTTTTGTTTGGTTTGTTTGTTTGTTTTGTTTTGTTTTCTCCAGGTTAAAAAGTCAACTTAACGGCCTGGAAGTCCGTATGTTAATTTTCGGCATTGGTGAATGGCAAATAACTCCTGAAGTAATTTACCTTCAAAGGCAGAATGATATCACGGAACTTTTCGCACCGCGCGAGTGGGCGGAATTCGGAAGTCCCTGCAACCTGGCTGATTCCGGGAGCAGTGGAAATTTGTTTAGCTCGAATTTGGCTCGAAAGAAATTGCGCGGTGATCGATTCCTGCCAATTCAAGCCAGGCGGTTTATTTTCTTTTCGCGCTGGGAAAACTTAAAAATGTTAGCCTTGTTCGGACCGGATGAAAAAAAAAAACTGTGCCCTCTGTCCCGAGTATAAGGCGTCCCTTTAAATTGTCTGTGACCTCGGGCCGTGCTCAATTGACCTTAATTCACACTGCTGACTTCGAATGAATGTCCCAGTTTGCCAACAAACGATAGACGATGGCTCACATAAAAACGAAATTGGAAGGTCGTTATATTATTGAATGCAAAGGAAGATCAACCGGGATGAAACCCGCCCTGACAAGGAAAAAACACACCTGTTCGAAGTGGTGTTGTTGCTTGTTGACTCTTTCCATAACAATTAACTATTAATGAACCACTTTAATTTGAACTTCGACGCCTGTTCAATTAGCGGTGAAATTAAGTATTGTTTAATGATTGAGCGGGAGTGTCTTAAATTCGATAAAAAGGCGACTTGGGAGTTTAAGCCTGGTTTCCATCTCGTTGTATCTGTCGTATCTGTCGTATGAAAAAAATTCTTACGACGGATACAACTATATAGAAACGTCCCTTACAACCGCTCAATATGACAGAAACGACAGATACAACTTGTTGTATCAGATAGAATGGATTCTATCTCCTGCAACAGATACAACAGGAAATGGGCATACGACAGAAACGACAGATACGACAGATACAACGATATGGAAACCAGGCTTTATTAAACGCCTTCAGAAACGTTCCATAACGAGCATAAGAAAACAACATTAGCACACAGTTGGACAAAACAGTTCATTTCCTCCTTAAAAGTTTTCATTGGTAAGGGTTTTGTCAAAACGTACCCCTGCAGGTGACTTCTCCACAATAGGTTGTAATATGCATTCATAATAGAAATTATTGTAAAGTCGTTTTCTGGCGCGTTAACAAAGTCTGTCTTCTGGATTCCTTATAATTTATAAGAAATGTCTTTTACCCTGTCAAGTGGAAATGAAAACTGCTAAAGAATATATGAAATGTCATACATTGTACTCCGGATTGGTTTTCATTTTCCCTCATATTGACAATGAAAACTCTGTCACTAGCTCCAAAAGTATTTTTTTTGTTTTTTGTTTTTTCCCGTGGATGTGCATTGGATATACAACTTTATAATTTTACCGAGTCTTTGTTTTATAATCGGTTAAATTGTACCCTTGAACATGCGCCCACCCTCTAAGTACCGAAATAATTGTAGAATAAGTATGGTAAATTAAACCTCCATAAAGCGGCCACCTCGTTAGGCGGTTGCGGGCGCCTTTTTGCCGTTCCGATGAGAGTTATCCTGTTTTTTTTTTTTTTTTTTTTTCACTTCTATTAAGTGACCACCAAGCGTTTGCTACACTAAGGTGGGCTTTGTTTTGAATAAGTTTTGAAGGAAAGTACACTCCGATATAGAAGGTGACGACTGATAAAAACATTCAAACACCTCTGTTATGTCGTGATCTACAATTCCGCTCCCACTAAGCTAAATGATAACTGCAGTTTTTTTTTTATGTTTGTTTTTGTTTTGTTTTGTTTTTTTGTTTTTTTTCCAGGCTGTGGTTGTTAAATGGATCTATATAACTTCATAATCGTTTAGCAAGTCTTCATTTCTTTTGGGTTAAACTTTGCTCAAACCAAATAAACCGATAGTATAACCAGCGCCAACAAGAAGCCATGTAAAGAGCAGTGTGTGTCTTCCTTTGACGACTTCCTCTACAGCTGCTTCAAGACCTTCCTAGTACAAGTTTGGCCTGTTATCAGGAAGACGATTTTTTTCAGTGAACTTGCATTGCCTTACTACAAATAAAAAGTGATTGAATTTAGCGCTGGAGCACTATCTAGGAACACTACGAAATTGAAATCAACCATTTTCATCACGTTAAGAATCCTCCGGTGTTTTGATAGGGGAATGTGCGAAGAACCCGGGGGGAAAAAAGAGAACATCGGAGAAAACGGAGAAAAGAAATTTAAGCAACAAACGACTGAGCAGTGCGACTTTTCTTCACAGCGAAAGTGAAGTTTGAGAAGTTCTTTTAAATTATGGTACATGTTCTGCCCTTCGTTAGTAACGCACACGAGTTATACAATTCCCCGCCAAAAAACTAACCAATCAGACGAAAGCTTTCGATTGGAGAACTTCAAGAGGGCTCTATCACAGTGTCACGGTTCCAAGCTTTGCTGTCAAAGTGTCTTTGTAACCTTCACTTGTGCCCATTCTAGGAGGAGGATATCAAACGATGTGTGTGGTTTTGTTGTTGTTGTTCTTTTCTTTTGTTCTTTCTTTTGCGAGAAGAGCCATCCATAACACATTTTTGGCCATGTCTAAAACATGTCGTGCACAAATTTAAAAACAAAATAGGTTAAATCTTTCGAAATGCAATTCATTTCCTTCCTTGCCGTCCGTAACAACAGAAGACAGTAAAAAGTCTCAGTGCAGTAACATGGTCTCCAATAAACAAACTGCGTTATTATTTTGGATTTTCACTGATTCAAATACATATTTTGGCATTCGTCAGTGTACCCTGTGAGCAGTGGATTTTAGTCTGACGGGTGCCGTCAGCCGCGCATGGTCGACAGAGAACCGGTCGCTTGCTGGCATCGGTTTCTCTTCCGTGGCCACCAAAGCGGATAAGAGACAAGGATGCACTGCTCGCAGGGTATCTACAGTGGCACCAAAATAGCGCGATAGCGCCTCCTTAAAGCGAAATAACATTTTTACAAAAGAGATAACATTTTTACACAAAAACAGGCTGCTTGTCCATATTACACAAAATTGTCATATAACGGCGATAAGTTGGTTATTGAGCTGCTAAAGTTGTCAGATATCAGGAATCAGGGTATTGACCTTGATGTTCATTTCAGTTTATTTATTTATTTATTTATTTATTTATTTATTTTTACCTTCAGTTGACTAGGTATGCTGTAGCCAGCAGCGCCGACTCGTTTAAAACCACTAGTAGATTCCCAGTGCACGAGTGCATATTTTTCGCCGGCGTTTGTTCAAGGGTCATTCAGGTCATCTTCACAGTCACGAACTAATATACCGCGTGCCTCTCAACGAAAGTTGAAGTAGATGCTGAGGCCTGATCCACACTAATACGTTTTCAAAAGTATCCGTTTTCATTCTGGCGAAACCGAAGCATAATATGTTCATCCACACTAGCGTTTTAGTATCGTTTTCACCTATATTTGGGAACTGATTGCGCATGTCTTAAAAAGTTGAGTTCAACAGTCTCCCACGCTTTTTACGTCACCGTTTTCAAAAGTCTCCGTTTTCACCGGCGTTTTCGAGCGTTTTAGTGTGGATGAAAGGCCAAAATGCAACAAAATTATGCTCTTTCAAATGAAAACGTATTAGTGTGGATGAGGCCAGAGAAGCGAAAGGCATGTAGCATTTGAAGAATCGAATTTTTAGTGCTGAAGCATAGCATTGTCAGAATCCTTGAAACATTTGGGCGCCGTAAAACTAAAGCCGATCCGGCACAGTAGCTGCTGGCGGTCAGCAGTGAGCACTATTCAGAATTATGTGCATAATGTTTTGGCCTCTCACCAAATGAAATAGCTTGAACGCGACAGTCAAATGATTATCGCTGTTGTAGCGGTTTTCGACGAATCGAGTGTCATAAAACCAACAACAAAGTAATTACCTTAACCAATGACAATACAATGGGCGAATCTTAATACCAGAAGGGTCAGAAATCTACAAACACGACAAATTACTTTCAACACTCAATTGAAATCCGCTTAATCTTGTCTTAAAGTTTTCTTTTTGGTTTGTTTGTTTGCTAGTTTTTTCCCCTAGAAAGTAGTCACCCTTTGGAAAACTATAAATATTTTGGAAAAGATCACGAATGTTTTTGCTTCAAGCTCGATTTAATTACCCCGCCTGGCCAGGACATTCGCGCGCGCCCATATGGACGTTCTCACGTAAAACATACACAACCGGCTCAGGATATATGATATTTGGGGTTACCTCGTTGTAAAAACGCGACAAGTTGTCGCACTGACACGGCTGGAAATACAAGCCTCGGCGTTAAAAATTTGAAGATGGTTAAACCGTACTTTTAATTCAGTTTATTTATCTAACTTAAGATTTCTACACGGTGGGTAAGATTGAATTGGAATTCTCCGGGATTCACGAGTCTTCTCCTACTTCTATTTTAATACATTTAAAACGCTTCTCCATCAGGGAGGCTCTACCAATTAATGGATATCGAACAAATCGTCTACGTTAACGTTGTTACGTTTTTGTGCCGCTATATTTTGTTTGTTGTAACTTGCAGCGAGCCCAACAAATATTCGAAGGAACATGGAATTCCTCACACTTTGAAAATATTGGCATTCATCTCCGTAATCCCGATCTCACACGGCAGCAATCAAGGTATTCAGGTTTACTTCATTATGTTCATATTGATTTTCATCGCAATTTGATAGCTACCGGCACCTTTAAGTTAAACTCCGGCACACTAATTGATCATTGCATTCCGAACTCACCCGATAAAATTGCCATGTTCGGTGCTGTTCCTCTTGGACCATGCTCTAATTTATTTAATTTAGTTAAGTTATTTTATAATCTAATTTCTAGCGACCATGCTCTATTTGATATGGCATAGAAGGCTAAGTAGGAGCGTTCAGGTGCTGGAGTAATCAAAACCGGTCAAATGAAAAAATTCTACAAAGCTAACTACCTAAGGGACCTACAACAAAAGGCGTGGTCTGACATAAGAACCCAATGACGCAAATGACTTTTGGTCCATGTGCAAGCCATAAACAGACATGCCTCACTTACATCTAAACGGGCTGGTAACAGAAAACCCTTATGGATAACTGATCATCTGCTCCGCTAAATGCCCAAAAAGAGAATTCTTAAGAAAAGAAACGCCATGTTGGACCATGAACAGGCAGCAAAGGATGAAAATAAACGATAACGGAACCAGACAAACAACGAAATTAAGAAAGCTAAATGTAAATACTTCATCGATAATTCAACTTCGCGACATTCAAGCAGAGCTGCGAATATTTGGGAAATTAAAGTTGGCAACAAAACTACAACTGAACCCCTTGAGATAGCTGAGGAACTAAATCGGCCTTTTTTAATTAACCATTAGTGGAAGGCTTGCTTTACTGAATTCCAGCATCGGATATACGGCCTGAAACATGCCTCACACCAACTGAAACCGCGTTCTCCCTGAGGGCGCCATTGCGGAACGTAGTTCATAATCTGCTGACCAAATTGAATGAGAGGAAACCTGCCGGACTAGATAATATTCCAAACAAACTCTTCAAAATGGCTGCCAGCGTAGTCGCAGCATCTCACAAATTAATCTTTGCAAAATCGACTGAGACTGGTATCTTTCCAGATGAGTGGAAATTGGGAAAAGTGACTCCTATTTTCAAAAAGGGGCAAAAGGAAAAGAAGGGATGACGCCGACAATTATTGAGCAATATCCGTCATACCGACCGTTGTCAAAATATTTGAAAAAGTATTTACGATTAGCTTAGCGAGTATATTAATGCTAACAACCGACTAAGCCACCGCCAATCTCTATCTCGATCGCTACACCGTACTTGCACTGCCCTGGTGGAAGCTGAAAATATATAGCTGGTCGGCAAGAGTGGATTATTTAGGTAATCCACCTAATCCACTCTTGTGGTCGGTTAACATTGACAATGGCCTCTACAACCACCCTATATCTTATAAAACTATAAACTATAAAGCTATAAAACTTACCAATTAAAGTTTGCATAAAAATGATCATTCTTACGAGTTAAAACAAAAATCTGTAAGAGGGTTTTTCGCATATCAACGAAAATGAAAAAAATGGAAATTTTGAAACTATTTTAAAATCGGTCGTAAAGATTTTGAAAAAAAATGTTGTGTGCAGATCGATGTTGATCTACATTTAAAAATACACAAAAAATGAGCGTCGGTCGTACGGCTACATTTCGAGAAATTTACAATCAAAAAATATTTCGTACGACCTCGATTTTTGAGCGTGCAAAATGTTGCATACGCGCGCGTAAGGAAATTTATCGTCTCTCGAAACTGTAGTAAGCCACCATAATCCGTTGACAAGTGGAGATTCTTGAAAAATACGCATTTTTAGACATTTCAGTGGTTAGTTAGGAACGCAAACTTCTCAAAATATGCATGAGAGCAAGCCTTTCTTTGCACAAACATCCCGTTTGGTGGCATTCAGTTGCACGACCATGCAAAAAAGTCGAACCCACCTCTTTAGACTTCTCGGCTTTTCCTTTTTCTCCTATTCTTGCCTTTTTGCTGTGGTTGCTGACTTTGTACTGGGCTTTCTTTTAGTTCAAGAATTTTCGAGAAAGCGTCATCCAAACGGAAACTCTTACCAAAGGGACAAAGAGGGAAATGTTCCTCAGGGTTTTTCGCTCAAATTTCTAAGCGTTTCTGTATACATTTCACTCTCAATTAAGCCTATCCTTGGGTATTATTGGTAAGATCTCTTCCCCCCAGCAGATCTTTGTTATAAGTGGTGCCTTTTTCACGTAAGTGGAAGATGGCTCGGGTTACGGCCAGGCGAGGGCGGGAAGGGGTAGTCCTCTTACCAGGGCCAACTTTTCTCAATATACAGGCCCTTGGTTAAACTAATAGAGCTTTTCACCGATGCAGCGGCCATCTTGAATTTTATTGTTCTGAAAAATATATTATGGGATACCCAGGGGGCAAATTCGCACACAACATGGGTATCAATTTGGTTTTGGTTCAATAGTTTTCAAACCGGAACAATTTTCGTATTTCTTTCGCCTAAAGTTAATTATGGTGTGAAGCAAAGGATGTAAAAATCAAAGTGGCTTGAAAATTTTAAATGGAAAACCAAATTGATGCCCACAACATGTATGAATCTGCCCCCTGGGCATCCTATATCTATCGCAAAACAATAGAATCCAAGATGGCCGCCGTGTCCTTAAAAAGGTCTATTCCACTAATGTGGTGATGTTACGTAAGATCTGCGTAGCACGTGTTGATATTGTTTTATTACATGACGAAGAGCTCGATGAACAATGACATCATTCTTTATTAGCGACATTAATACTGTGTGATTTTACGGAGACGAAGCAAAGCAGCCAAAGGTCAAACTGGTGCAATAAAGAATCTTAGACGCTTGAATCCACTGTGTGGCTTTCTTATGGTGACACACTCCATTCCAGGTAAAAGAAAACGTTTGTTATTGCATTTAATGTTTAAATATAGTTCATTATCTGATTGCTTGAAATTGAAATTGACATCATATATCATTTACTAAGAACACAGAATACCGAATTTCAGAATAGTCTAAAACTTGTTAAGTACGGCACGATAATCTTTCGTTGATTACAATTTCAAGTTTGTATTCACTTTTCGCGTCTTCATGATGACACTACAAGAAACACTAAGAAACAGTTTTTCGGCTGGAGAAAGAATGTGCAGATTGCAATTATTTGCAATGCAATGCATTTGGTTGACTGCGGTAGTTTACATTTTGCCCAGTACGGGGTGGATCATTACAAATCAAGTCACAGAACATATTAGTCCAAGGCCAAACTATCCAAGAAAATAATCCCAAAAGCAGACTGAAACATAGCTGGAGGATACTTGGGTACTTGGAGACTGTACTATTGTTACCACATGTCATTGTGTTCAAATTCATTTGGCAATCATAAGTGACTTCTAAACCTATTAACTGATAACATTCGCGATTAAACAACATGAACTAAGGTAAAAGATCATGTATTTTAAGGGTAAAAAAGGGTCGGCATTTCTTCCTTACTTTTCATCCCGACGCACTAGCCTCTCTATGAATTATAGGCAATCAAAGGCAAGCGCGTTGACTTCAGTAAGTAAGCTACCAGCGAATCTGACTTCTCAATGAACCAGTTCACGCTCTTGAGTGCATCATGGGTAATCAGGACAAGATGGTGGGAAATTCAAAGGTTTGTATGGATGTTCTAAAAGATAAAAAGAATTCATGATTTGCAATTTTGGGCGCTTTTATCTGACAAAACAGAACATAAGCGCTTAAAGGTGCGGTTGAATACAGGTGGAGAGAATAGCTATTGTAGAAATTATTTTATTAAACAAAGTTTCTGTCATACAATTCCTGTAATTGGGAAGGCACAAAATAGCTATTGTAGAAATTATTTTATTAAACAAAGTTTCTGTCATACAATTCCTGTAATTGGGAAGGCACAAAATTACAGAAAATAGAGAAAATAGAGAAAATAGAGAAAATAGAGAAAATAGAGAAAATAGAGAAAATAGAGAAAATAGAGAAAATAGAGAAAATAGAGAAAATAGAGAAAATAGAGAAAATAGAGAAAATAGAGAAAATAGAGAAAATAGAGAAAATAGAGAAAATAGAGAAAATAGAGAAAATAGAGAAAATAGAGAAAATAGAGAAAATAGAGAAAATAGAGAAAATAGAGAAAATAGAGAAAATAGAGAAAATAGAGAAAATAGAGAAAATAGAGAAAATAGAGAAAATAGAGAAAATAGAGAAAATAGAGAAAATAGAGAAAATAGAGAAAATAGAGAAAATAGAGAAAATAGAGAAAATAGAGAAAATAGAGAAAATAGAGAAAATAGAGAAAATAGAGAAAATAGAGAAAATAGAGAAAATAGAGAAAATAGAGAAAATAGAGAAAATAGAGAAAATAGAGAAAATAGAGAACATAGAGAAAATAGAGAAAATAGAGAAAAAGACAGCAATGTTTAAGAATTTAAAAGAATAAATGCCGAGTGCAAATCATTTCAGTTGTAAACTTGAACTTATATTACATGTTTGGTTTATGAACTCGAAAGTCCAGAAAGTAGAGTCGTTAACAATTTATTTGCTTTGAATTTCGTAAAAACCTTTGAATTTCTCGCCATGTAGCCCAAATTACCCATGATGCACTCAAGAGCGTGAACTGGTTACATATCTTATAAATTTCTAGTCGAACCTACTTTTGGGTTAAAAAGTCCCCCTTTGGGTAAGAAGGAAGAAGCTTGTATCCTTCTTTTAATTAAGCTATTGCACTGAACTCTGTATTCGTTTAGAACTGCCCTACAGCGCAGTTCAGTAGATTTAGCGGAGACCATTCCCAATCTTTGCCGTTCTGCCTCGACCACTCTTTTGCGGTATTTTTAGCCATTTATTCTGCGTAATTCGCAGATGCCAATATAGTCTGGTGTTGCGAAGGACGCCAAATCGCCTCAAGCCTTCTGTTAACGAGCACTGTTTCTTGACCACAATATTCAGCACTGCCTAATATCTCTAATAGGTCCTATCTACTCGGCATTTAAGCCCGCCGCACACTTGAGGAAAGAGCTGAGCAAAATGCTTCGCGAGGCAGTTAGCTCAGCAGTTAAACTCAAGTGTGTGGTGAGGTTTTGGGGCGAAATTCACCTCGCGAGGCCGTGAGGAAAATACTGTATCAGACATGTTTGATATTTTCCTCAAGACCTCGCGAGACGAAAATCTCAGCAAAAGTTCACCGCACACTTGAGAAAATGGCTGAGCTAATTGCTTGCGAGGCGATTTGCTCAGCTCTTTCCTCAAGTATGCAGCGAGTTTATATCTAGCCTTTTGTTCGATTTTATGTGAACGCGATGCTTCAAATGAACATCATCTAAAAACATAAATTCGCGTTTATTCCAAGTTATTCCGCTTGTAAGACAATTTTCAACTGCCCAGGAACAAAATTTGACTGAAAGAAACTTGACTGAAGACCAGCCTGAAGTATAAGAGGAGCGCTTTGGTAGAATATTTTGAGCCCAAATTATTGGCAATTAGAGCTGAATCCAAACACTCTAGCTTTTAGCTTTGCGGGGATCTGTCCATAATATGTTTGACAACTTTATGAAATTGGGTTAGAAAATAATGAATATCGTCTGAAAAACAAATTATTTTGACAGAATAAAAATAAGGCGTGAATAGCAAGTCTCCATTTGAAAACAAAACAAAAAAAAAAGACAGGCACACACACAAATCAAAACAAAACAAAACAAAACAAACAATCAAACAAAAAAGAACACGAGACCAGGCTATTTTTTTTTTAGCCTGATCCGTCGTTCCGACGCTAGTTTTGTTGAAATCAGGATCTGCACGTAACTACTAAAAAATTAGTCAACAAACAATAACACGTTGGCCAACCGAAGATTAACGATCAGGGCCCACTTGTTGTTAGCGCTAACCCTGGGTTATTCCCATTAAAACCTATAGGTTGTCATGGTATTTATCCCGGCCAGGTTAGCACCAACCCTGCTTCTAACACTTCGGCCCAGATTTGTAAATGTAGTACAAAGCAAGCGCCGACAAACGAGTCGATAGGTTAATAAGCTTTTACGTAGAAATCCACGGCTAGCCTACTGTGCGACGAACGGCAATCCAACTATTATTTAAGCAGTTCGAAGACACATCCTATTGTGATAGTGGACAGACGGAGTCGGAATTTAGGCCCAAATTTTCGGTTGACCACCGCCGGATCGAACAGGATTCTACAAATCCGCGAATCCGCTTAATTTGCCACAAGATTCCGCAACCCGTTTACCTTTTAGGGCTAAATCCACTTATCCGTAGACCTATCCACCCTCTCCCTCTATACCTTAAAAATATCAGTACGTGACTGGCATCTATGAGTGTCAAAATTGGTTTCACAACTGACTTGTGGCATTCTAGGATTAAGAAAGAAAAAAAAAATACCCTCCTCGAAATTGAAGCTTGAAAATTTTTCTCGTCATTAGTTAAAGAAGCGGATTTCACAGTTATTAAATATTAACCGTAACAGGGTGATTTACTGTCGGATTTTGAGATCTAGATCTTTTCAATCAGTCAATAATAGATTTTTCATTTCCATTTGAATAAAACCCAACTGCACACGTCACGTCACGTATCTGGTATCTGTATCTGCAGTGAAGTAAACCATATGCGATGATCAAACTTGTAATACATTCTCACCAGGTCCACCCACACACAAAGCCAAATGAGCCTGGACGGACTAAGATATGGGAGAATCGGCCCGAGGCTTTGCGAGTCGGTAGGCCATGAGAGAATATATTCCATCGCTGCGGGGAGGGGGCGAAATCTCCTGGCACGGGTCTAGAGACCTTTAACTTTGCTGGAACTGGCTGAATAAACAAGCAACTACTCTTAAATAGGGGCCGGAAGGCTCGTGAGAATGCTATGCATTCCTCTGGGTCACACCGGGACTCTAGGGAGTATACAGTGGCTTATTTTGGCGTTTGCGCGTGTATTCCCCAGGTGAGAATAGCATCATATCATGATCCACAGTACAATATATGACATTTCAGAAATATTCTTCAGAAGAGATTACTTGACCCGTGCGGGTAAAATTACGCGACAGCAACATCAATTTCAGACTCTTGCACGTTTCCTTTGTTATTGAAACATAGTGTGAAGTTCAATAATGAACTACTAAACAACTTCGAGTTTACGGTGCAGTATTTATGACGTGTCCTTTCAAGTTATCAGCGCTGAGTGACGTTCGAACACACAAGATTTCCTTCGATGCGATGAATTCCTGCTTTGTGTGGGACAAAAGTCGCAGTTGATCAGGTGACTGCACTGTTCGCGGATTTCAGTGTCACTCTTCAAAGTCAGGAATGAAATCGAGAAAGAGGTGTAGGAAATGGTATCCTGGACGGTCACCGAGTATACTTGGGTGAGAGTACAGGTAACCCAGTTTACGCTTATCGAGCCGGACCTGTTTCGTTTTAGTTATGCGTCGCAGTATGCATTGGTAGCGCACTCTGCGAACAGGCTTTCCCTCTACTTTATCAACAGAAGGTAAAAGGAGACTCTGCTCGCTGGGTTGGTTTTTTTTTTTTGTTTCGAGGCGGGTGGACACAGCTGGGTGCAATGCTGAGCCACCCAATTTATCACGCACGACATTTAGTTAAGCCTCAGGAAGGGTGCTACAAGCACGTCAAAATCACCGGGGCAGTGAACCCCGCCTCCCTTACAAAAAACATCACAGGACAGACGACAAAAAACGAAACGAACGAAGATGAAATGGTAGTGGACAAATCAGGTGAAAGCCGAAAAAATTACACATGAACGAGAAGTTGATCATTAACTAACGAAGCGACGACATTACAGGCACCCCACTGACGAATAAAAAAACGACGGCGACGAGGAGAGCGGAAACGTTTGAAGAAAATCGGAAGGTGAAAACGAACACGAGCACGAACATTTGCTAACACATCGATGGCACTAGGACGAACATTACGAAAACGAAAATCGTTTCGAGCCAGCCAGAGAAAAAATTTGCAGACATTTAAAATATAACAGAAAACTCTTGGGACATTAGAAAATTCATCGATATTAAAGCCAAAACGAACATGACGAACTGATAAAGAAGGAGCAACTAAAGACCAACGAAACATAAGAGATTGAAGCCAGGAAAGAACAGACTGAGCCAGAGGACATTCGAAGAAAAGATGATCGATCGTTTCAGGGGCAGAATTACAAAAACAAGATAACTGAAGGGAATAACCAAATGAAGCCAGGCGATCAGCAGTGTAGAGCACTCCATGCGCAATTTTCCAGGCAAGATCAATAACAGGACGATCAAGATCAAACAAAAATAACTGACGCCAAGTGCACGACCAGTATAAAGGACCAAAAATAGGAGCAAACTTAACTACGCAATGAGGAGAGGAAAGATTATCAGACAACAGAAACGTGTAGACCGACTTCGTGGAGATAGCAGAAACCGGAGAAACAGTTAGACCAGAAGAGCAACCAATAGCAAGAGAACCAAGACAGACAGAAAACCCACCACCCACAGCACGCCAAGCAGAAAGAAAAGAGCGATAGAAAGGAGGAAGAGAACCAGAGTCAAAGTCAGCAGGCCTAGAAAGAACTTCCAAAGGAGACGCACCGAGACAATCCCAAAAGTAAAAATACAAAAAATGGACCCACGAAGCCGGACAAGAGACGAGACGCCTGGCCCATTGCACATGGAGTGCCCAAACTTTAAACTTAATAGAAACCACGGAAAATCCACCAAAAAGAAAAGGTTGACACACAACAGTTCTCGCAACTAAATCCCTTTTGCCCTTCCTAAAAAACTTAAAGATTAATGTATTTAATTCACGTAAGACCCAGTCTGGCATGTGGACTAAAGATGCCACATACCAGATCCGGGAAAGAACTAATGCATTAATAACTAATGATTTGCCACGATAGGATAAATTACGTTGACGCCACGAATTAAGGGTGTTTTCCACCGCATTAATCCGTGGACGCCAGTTAGCCTCGTCCAAGTCCCCAACACCAATGAACACACCTAAAACTTTAATCATACAAGATGTCCACTCGAGGGTAATTGGAGGGTCAAGACGACCACTCCAACCCCCAAGCCATAAACCTTTTGATTTGGATAAATTTAATTTACTACCCGACCCCAGTTCAAAAACAGAATAAGTATCAAAGACAGCTTTAATAGAATTATCAGAGGTAACAATGAGAGAGGTGTCATCAGCGTATTGAGAAACAACAGGTAAAGGAGAAACAGCACCAGGAAGGGTTAAACCAATAATACGACGATTAGCACGAATATTACAAGCGAGGACTTCAGCATATAACACATATAGTAAAGGAGAAAGAGGGCAACCTTGTCTGACACCACGAGATAAACGAAAAAAGGGAGAACGATAGCCATTAAATTTCACCGCACTTTGCACACCAGAATAAAACAAATCCACCCATCCAATAAAAGAAGAACCAAAACCCATACGGACAAGGGTGGATCGGAGAAAACCCCAATCCACCCGGTCAAAAGCTTTTTCTTGATCGAGAGACAAAATAGCGACGGGAGTGCCAGACAAGGAAGCGTAGGAAACCACATCACGGAGAAAAGCCACAGAATCACCAATATAACGACCAGGAACACCACAAGTTTGATTAGAATTTACTATTAAATGAATAACTTTGAGCAATCTACCAGCTATGGCACGAGAAGCAATTTTATAATCCACATTAAGTAAGGAAATAGGACGCCAATTTCGAGGATCCAGACGATCCCCTTTTTTAAAAGACAAAGTAATAAGACCACGACGTTGACTACGAGACAAAGAACCAGACAAATAACAAAAATTCAAAACCTCAACAAGATCCTCCCCCAGGATATCCCAAAATTTTAAATAAAACTCAGCTGGTAGACCATCGCAACCGGGAGCCTTACGGAGGGCCATACCAGACAAGGCGGCATGGCACTCCGAAAGGGACAAAGGACCATCACATGAACTAGACTGCTCCGAAGACAAAGAATTTTCAACATTACTTAACAAAAAAGATTGAGCCGATGGGATGGTATCCTCGGAAGAAAAAAGAGATGAATAGAAAGAGGACAGCACATGAGAGATACCATCCACATCGGCATGAATGACACCACTCTCATCCTTTAGTGCGGAAATCCATCGGTCAATCCTATTTTTCTTTTCAAGGCGGAGAAAAAACTTAGAGGAGGTTTCACCCTCCTCTGCCCACTGGACCCTTGAGCGCACACGAGCACCATTTGCAGCATCAAGGTCCAGTTTACCAAGGTTACTTAAAGCAGATTTATAAGCACTAATACAAGAAATCATTCCATTGTCTATTTTACTTTTAAGATGTTCCACTAAGTTGGATAGTAAATTACGTTTCTCCCTCTGAGCAGCAATACGTTTTTTACAGTAAACTACAGTTAACCCTTTAATTTTAGATTTCCCCAATTCCCACCAATCAACAATAGACACAAAACTGGATTTTCGAAATTGCCAAGAACGCCAAAAGGAAGAAATTAACTCAAGATAATCATCATTTTCAAGAACAGAGATATTTAATTTCCAAATACCTGGCCCAGGAGGAATCACAGAAGGAAAGGAACCAGATAAAAGAACAGCACAGTGATCAGAGAAAGGAAAAGGCAGAACATCACAAGAAGACATAGAAGGAACCCAAGCGACAGGACAACCAATTCAGTCAATACGAGAAGCCAAAGAAACATTCCTCGCGGAGCAGGTAAATTGTTTACTATCAGGATGTAGGTAACGCCAAATATCTATAATGCAAGATGTATCAAAGAAGAGGGACAGAGCACGTGAACTCTCACGAGAATAATCAGATACATCGGAACCAAGTCTGTCCATAGATCTGTCCAGTACAGTGTTAAAGTCCCCGCAAATAAAAGTAGGAAAGGATAAATCAATAAGATCAGCAAGTTCTTCAAAAAAATCATTTCGCGCAGGATTCCGGTTAGGAGCATATAAAGAAGAGATATTAAAAGTAATATCTCTAAACGTAAATGAACAAAATAAAAACCGGCCATCCAAATCAACATGTGAATTACGTAAATTATAAATAGGTCGATACAAAATAATGCAACCACAGGACCTGTGTGAACCACAAGAGGACACCACACAGTATCCTGTGGGCGAAAACCAGGAGCAAGCCTCTTGATCTGAGACGCAGTGAGTTTCTTGGAGACAGATAAAATCTGTAGCACTGGACGAAAAAATGGATTTACTCATGTTTGCAAGCTGAGCAAATGTGTTGCAAATTTAGCGAAGCAAATTTGAACTGAATTTGCACTTGCGGGTAAGGTGGGTGCAAACTTGCACATTTCCTTGATTAGAAGTTGTGAGCAAATGTTGCGTGAATGCAATGGTTTGCTTTAACTTTTGTTAACATTTGCAACCTAGTTAAATCTATCACACTTGCATATATTTGCTCAAGTTTGCTTTCTTCGCAAAGAAAGTAGTTTGGCTTTCAGTGCAAATGCAAGTAAACATGTTGCAAAAACGATAATTTGCAGTAACGTTGGATCTTACTTTCAAGATATTCAAATATGAACATTTGCACTTTCCTCTTTTTTGCCGGTGAAGCATACAGGGTTCGTACTCTTAGGAGTTTTTCAAATTCCATGACTTTTTCCAGTTTTCCATGACCTAAAGTTTAGCTGCCAGTTTGGAAAATTGTCAAAATCGTCCTTGTTTTGGGTTATTTTCTGACACAACTCTCCTGCATTCTATTTTGTCCTTGCTTCCACTTCTGCAATAATTTACGTACCACACATAACTATAATTTTCCATGACCGACAATTAAATTCCATGACTTTCCAGGCCTGGAAACTGAAATACTTCAATTCCATGACTTTCCAGGTTTTCCATGACCCATACGAACCCTGGCATAAGTATATCAAAAAAAGTTTGACGTAAATGTTTGTAGACAAGAAAACATCACTATAAGTGATGAATTAGCTCTAGGAAATTACCTTAATATGTCAGGTCTAAGAAAACACTGGGTTACACAACAACCCCAAATAGACAAAAAACAGGTGATATTCTGGTACAAAAAAATCTGCCCCTAATGAAATAAATTAGACACAAGAGTGGTAGGGCTTACTCCCTACCGAAGTCATACAAGTTTATTATTCGAATAATTATGTATTGATTTGTATACAAGTCCCTACTGCACTGCAATGCAATTTCCTTCACTGGGTATGCTCCAGTTAACTGGTAATTTCAAGGTTTACATCCATCTCAGTCAACCTTAAAAGTCACTCATTCCATTGAAACAGTTTGCATGCAAACTATTCTGGTTTGCCATTCTAGAAATTACAATGTCAGGAAAGCCACAAATGAAACATTACTCACTTTGAACACCAGAGAAGCACTGACTGGAAAGATGTATCATTGAGAAAGCCATCAGTGCTTCAATGGGCATTACTTGGGATTTCAAAATCTATCTCAATCAGCCATACGAATTTCAGTCAAACGTGGAAGCTTCTGGTTTACCTAGCATACCAGTAATTATCACTTCAAAAAAGAAGCTGAATTTCCACCCAAAAGAAGCACTGACTGGCAAGATGTGCCATTTTGCCAGCTGCCAACCTACGATGTGCCATCGAGAAAGCCTTCAGTGCTTCAATGGGCATTACTTGGGATTTCAAATTTCACCGCAATCAATCATACAAATTTCAGTCAAACGTGTAGCCTTCTGGTTTAGCATACCGGTAAACAGCAGCTACATTTCTACCCAAAAGAAGCACTGACTGGCAAGATGTGCCATTTTTCCAGCTGCCAACCTACGATGTGCCATTGAGAAAGTTTTCAGTGCTTCAATGGGCACCAAGAGTCCTCTAAAAACTGTGTAGATGATTTCTTCAAACAAATATTGCCACATGGATAATAAGACGAAATGATAAATTCACTACAAGAAGCAATCAGCCTCACTCGAATTAAAATTTACAAAAGTATTGCTCTCAGTGATACAGTTGTGGAACAATCAGTCAACATCCTCGTTTGGGACAAAAAAATATTCTTTGCCATTTTTATGTCAAGTTCAGTGCTGAGCACAAATACCAAGTTGTCTCTGCACATGCTCCTGTGCACGCTATCAATGTAAGAAAGAAATCATGCACAATCAGTAATTTGACGCATAACCTCAATTCTTTCAAGATTGAGATAAATCAGTGCAGTAGCCCAAAAAAACATTTTGACTGATGACATAATATCGGGGGACAAGGAGGACAATGGTCTCACTGGTATACTAGGTCATACAAGTACACTAAGTCCTTCCTTGAACAATGAATACATGTATGTAAACACAGACTAGTCTTGAAAAAAATGACAAGCCTGCAAGCTCCTCAGCTTGCCTTATACTGGCTACAACCCTGTAAATTAACTGTTTGACCCTAACAATTCAAATGGGGTTATGACCAAATGGCATGTTTCTGCTTGGTGGATTAACACTAAGTTCAATAATATTATTTCTTTCTGAATTATGATTTATATTATCTAAATTCCCAATAAAAATGGTCAATATACAAATTATGAATAAAAAATGTCTAGGAAAAGGAAAATTAAACTGGTTCTTAGTCTGTAGTATATCATATGTTCTAACAAGTCAGTCACAGGCAACTTGGACAGGAACTCTTAGTTCATCCAATATATGACTTAACTTGGGCCTCATTGTGGCATCATCAGGGCAGCATCTTTTGCCCAAAGCACAAAGGAAGTGGTGAAATGTCACTGGCAAATGAAGGTGGACTAGCACCACTAACAATCTCTGGAGCAATATGACCATGTTTTTGGTGGTATTTTTTTTTGCTCTAAAGGTGTTAGGTGTTTTACGTGGTTTCAAGCTGCTGACAAGTGTATGCATTTGCCAAAGTCAATTAGTATTGCCCGATGCTCGCTGTTTACAAGTGAAACAAGAACATTGTCTCCTTTAATATCCCTATGAATAAATCCTGTGTTGTGAAGATAGACAATTGCCTGAGCAAGCTGTGTGATCAAGGTCAACCAAACATGTACCAAAAGGCTCAGACTCTTGCTCTTCAGTAAAGAAGACACTGTACATGGCTGATCTGAAATGTTGTAAAAGGATCCTACTAGAAGATAAGGCTTTAACAGTGTGCAAATTCCCAGTAGAAGAGGGAAATTAGGGTGTTTTAAGTTAGACATGACTCTTGCCTCCCTTTTAACTTCCACTTCTGTGGTAGAGTGAAATGTTTTCACTTCAACAGGAACACCCCTGTAAAACATCTTGCTGCAACAGCCAAAACCACCAGTACCAAGGTGAACCATGTGTTCTTTTCCAGATTCATCCTTAGGTTGCTCTAGAAGGCCACAGTCAATTTCTAAATTGAATTCATGTGTTCTTATAGCCAGGACCTATGACAGTAAGAAACATTATACAATAAGTGATACATGTAGATATAACATGAATGGCAGACCTGTATGTGTATTTACAATGGCAATTAGCTATTGCCAAGCCTTTGTAAATCCCAGACAGACCTGATGTGACAAATATTGTATAGATCTCACATGTGAAATAAATGTGTGACAAACTGCGTCGATACTATAGCATTTATAATGTCTTTACATATAAATTTGGGTTTCGCTCAATTTTTTTTCCAAAGCAGATTGACTTATTTTTCCATCAGCTCAGATTACTTATAATCTGAAAAAACAGTACAAAAAAGTCAAATCAATTTCATAAATTGTGAAACTAAAACTTTTTTGGTATGTTTGCAATGTGGTATTCACACCAGCAACACAAGTCTCATGTGGTTTTCTTCATCAAAACAATTACTAATCATCAACATGGATCATGATACCATAATTATAATGATGTGACAGCTTTGTTTACCCTTGGATTTTCGTGAAGCTTGTGCAACGAGCCAGTATCTAGGGAGCAGGGGAGCAGGGTTAGCGCAGTGGTGAGAGCACTCGCCTTCCACCAATGTGGCCCGGGTTCGATTCCCGGTCTCAGCGTCATATGTGGGCTGAGTTTGTCGGTTTCTCTACTCTGCTGCGAGAGGTTGTTCTCCGGTTTTCCCCTCTCCACAAAAGCCAATATTATTTTGATTTGTTCTGATTTCAGTTTATTTGTAGTCTCCCCAGTTAGTAGAGCACTCATGCTCAGCTAAATAACCTGAGACTTAAATAAAGTGATTATTATTATTGTTATCTCTTAGAAAAATGGGCTATTCCATTTAATGCCCACCCCCCTCCCCCCACCTATTGAAGGTACCGAGGGGGTCAGCAAACTTATTTCCATGGGT
>BLFK01000901.1:35513-51574 GCA_014634185.1 Astreopora myriophthalma
AAATACAGGTAGACAGTACAGTTGATTGGTAAATTGGCTGGATTGTTTGCTATGCAACAAACTATCCTATGAATGAAGAGGATAACAGGGAAATGTTTGCCTTTACTGTATTGTGTGCAAGCAAAATGAAAGTTTTTCATAGGCTGAAAATATCCTGTGCTTAGTCGTTTTCTTTGTCCAACAGCCGCTATGCGTGTTCATTTTAGAACAAAGAAGCGAAGGGCACGGAACATTGCCAACAGACTCGAGGAAAAAGTATTGAAAGAACAGAGAGTCAGGAGTAGGAAAAAATGGGGTGAGCACTTAATCATACTAATAATTACAACCCAAAAACAGGGACTGAAGGGAAATAAAAATAATTATTTTTATTAAAAATACCATATTACACGGTGTGCTATAATAGAGAAATATTTCAATCTCTGAATTTGTTTGATTCGTATAATTGTCTTGAGTAGTGGTATCCGCCCCTTGGCATCAGTTTGGGCGGTTGGAAATGGAGCCTTCTGATTGGTCCATTCAAATTTTCCCGCCGAAACGGAGCACGCTGATTGGTGGATTTCAAAACACCGCCATTTTGAATATTTAAGACCGCCATGTTGAATATTTAAGACCAGGGATGATGTCAGACCGGATATGACGTCACGAAAAACCGGAAGTCACGCTCAAAAACGTATTTTTTGAATAAAATGAATTTTAATAAAAAACGAAAACCTATGTACACGTGGGAAAGTGGGAGGGCTCCGAGGGAACCCTCGTCCCTCAAGACATGGTCTTGACTTCCATTTCTCTTTGGAAAAAAACACAACGGAGGGGGCTGGTGGTCGTCTATGACGTCGAGTCGACAGTGCTCACCCGAGCAGGGGACCGTCCCACGTGACGCCAAAGATGCCGACCCAGTCCCAAACGAGCAACTTATTTTTACAAGCAGGAACGTGGGAGGACTCCGAGTGAACCCTCGTCCCAAACCAGGAAAAAACGACGGACAGAGAAAAGGTGGGGGCGAGAGACAACCTGGTGGTCGCCGAGAAGGGGTGCGTCACGACAGTGCAAGCGAGGACGCCGACCGTCTCTGACAGACCCAGCCCCTCGGTGCCGACCCAGGCCCCCTCCGACGCCCCCAAACGAATTTTTTACGCAAAGTCCTCGTCGTCGTCGGGGAGCAGTTCGCCGAGGAGATGGACGTTGTCGAGGTCCGTCTCGTCCAGGGGGTCCTCGGGGAAACGGGTGCCGTACGGGTACGTCTTGGCCTTCGTGACGGGATCCAAGACGCGCTTGCTAAAGACCAAGCGGTAGTCTTTATCCGCCGGTCGGGTGTGCAGCGTGTAGGTCTTGCGGTGCCGTACGATCTTGCGTGCTTCATGGATGCAGGTCTTGCGTGGGGCTTCCAAGGGGTGGTGCAGTTCGTCCAAGGTGTTTTGACGTAACACCTGGTAGTTCAGTTGCGCCACCCCTTCCGCATTGAGCGAGAACCCTTTGACCTTGCACTCGGTCTTACCATCGTTGCAGACGTACCCGTAGTTCTTGGGTCCCCCCGAACAGAATTCCACGATGTGCTGGGAGGGTTTCAGCTCGTCGGTGAATTCGCCGAGATGGGTGCCGAGGGTGACGTCGGGTTGATCCGGGCGATGCACGTAGAGGACCGAGTCCGTGTCGTAGTAGAGGACCCGGTCCCCCAGTAGTTCCAGAGCCTCGTACAGCCTCAAGCGAGCCCAGCAGGTGGTGAAGGCCGCCACGAAGACGTTCGTGTTCACGTTGAGGCTGGTGCAATGGTCTTGGGCTCGGAAATGCACTTCGACGTGGTGCTCGTCCAGACAGCTCACGTAGCGAACGTCGTGTTGGTCGCTGTCCATGAAAAGGCAGAAGGACTGCGGGTCGGTGAATTCCTTGACTTGCATCAAGTTGTCCCGCTGCCCAAATTTACCCCACATGGAGTTCAACATGAGCTTGGACAAAGACCGCTGACCCGGATTCTTGACGACCTTGGTTGCGTCCAGCTGGATGCCTTCGTGCCGAGCAAAGTCCTCGACGTAGGCTCGACGTTGGGCGTCCGTGTCGCACCCGGCGGGCCACCCCGACGCTTCCGTCTTGATTTGCAGCCAGGTGTTCACGTAATCGGCAAACAACCCGACGCGCGTCTCGGCAAAATGGCAGACCTCGTGCACGTGTTGGACGACGTATCCCATCTCCACGGCTTTCAGGAGTTCCGGGATGCACCACGTACCGGTCAGGGCCCGTTCGTGGTCGGCGTGGTCGCAGTCGAGGGGCGTCTCGTGGAGCGGTTGGTCCAGGTCCCGCTCCACGCAGGCTCGGCACAGCGGAAACGTGAGTTTGCCACCACACCGGTAAGGCAGGACGGGATGGAACAAGGCGTCCGGCGGCAGGATCGTACACGACGCCAACCCGAAGTACGACGACAGGTCCGTGGTCCCCGGTTCGTACAGGAACGTCGGATGCCCGACGGGGTACCGGCCGTACTTGTTCACCCACAAGTACAGGCTGGTATAATCCACGTACCGGATCTCCTCCCCACGTTCGGCGTCGACGGCGTAGTACAACCAGGCTGCATTGGTACGTCCCCCGAAGAAGGCGTCCCGAGGCTGGAGGGGCGGCAGCAAGTCGGCGGCGTCCACGAAGGTGCAGAGCTCGGGCTCGGTGGCTTTCCGGGCCCGCCACACGCACTCCCACACGGTCTCGACGTGGTACCCTCGACGACGCAAGTCCTGCAACCGCTCCATGGTGAAGCGGTACACGTCGTCCATGGACCGGTCGTCCAAGCGTCGGAAGGTCTCGGTCCGCTGCGGGTAGCACTTGGGACAGCCGTGCCAGAAGCACCCCAGGAACTCGTAGATGGTGTTCGTGTCGCCGTCGTACCCGTCCACCGTCCAGTTCGTGCCCGGAATCCGGTACTCGCCCTGGTTGCGGGCATGTTGGATCCGGTCGACACGGTGAAGAGGATGGTCGGCATTCGTTCCCTCGTTCAAGAACCGTTCCTCGTGCTCTTGTCGTTGTTCCTCCGTCAAACCGGCCCAGGTGGCCTGGCGCAACTGCTGTTCTTCCCAGGTCAACCACTCCATGGATACTTGGGAGTGTTTGGGCGCCAGGCGCCACCCCTGCAAGGGTTTGGACACCAGGGTGTCGGGTTCCATGCGGTTGAGGCGCAAGTCGTGCAGGCAGGCCCCCGCGATGGTCATCTTGTCGAAGGGGCAGAACCGCGTGCGAGCCTTGAAGTCGCGTCGGAACACCAAACACCCCTCCTTAAGGAGACGGACGTCGGAGATGCAGTACGCCAGCAGGTCACGTTGCAGGTCGAACTCCGTCCCGGCGGCCACTTGCTCGTCGTACCAGGCGTCGAAGGCGGCTCGGTCGGCGGTCGACAGGGTCTCGGGCGCATAGGTGTCCCTCGGGGGGAGAGGACCCACGTAGTCGGCATGGTCCGGGGTATTGAACAAGTGCGGGAAATACCCCTTCTTGAACTGCGTGGGATCCAGGCCGAAGGTCTTGGGGAAGGCCGACAACTTCATGGCGAAGAAGGACAGCGAGTCGATGAATCGGACGTACCCCGCCTTGTACGTCAGTTGCAACAACTTGCCGCCCGTACGCGTTTGTTCGAACATCTGTCGGCGTTCGGTCAGACGTTTCACCACGAAGTACGAGTCGTAGCCACGAAAATTGTGGGGCAGGGCCGTGACGTGCCCGGTCTCGTCCTCCGTCAGGTCTTCCAGCCATTGGAGGAAATGTTCAACGCACTCGTCGCCGCGAAAGACCTGCGGGGTGTCGTCCTCTGCCGTCATGCCCACGATCAGGTTGGGAATGTGCTGCCCCGTGTCCTGCATGGCCTCCGTGTCCCAAAAGACCAGCAACGGGGGACGATACGGCTCGTCGTCGTCGTCGTCGTCGTCGGCGTCGTTGGCGCGCAACGTCTGGCGTCCCAAACGGGCCTCCCCGCCCTTACGTCGTGCCCGCTGCCGCCGTTTGCGACCTTGGGCCAGGCGGGCCTGCTCTTCCACTTCCTCAGGGTCGGGGGGCACCTGCACGAAGCACCGATGCGTGGCCATCTCCACGTCTTGGTGGCACGACGGGCACGTGTTCCAACCGCAACGGTGGTCCTGCTGCTGTTTGATCGTGCGCAGCAGTTTACGGCACGTGCCACATTTTCGCCAGACTTGGCACACGCACGGTTGGCCGGGTCCCGACGGGGTGCCACGACAGGTGTGGGTCGTGTGTAACTCGAGGCACCGATCTCCGTAGAACAGGCGGCGGCAGGCCGAACACGACAGATGGGCGGAGCGTTGGGTCCGGTAGGCGTCGTGGAAGTCCTGGCACGTGTCCTGCTGGCACCCGGCACAGTGCACGCCCTTCCCCTCCGAGCATCGATGGGCTCCGTCGTTGTCGTAAGGTCGGAGGCACCGTCCGCAGAAATAACTGCTCCCGAAAAACCCCGGCAACGTGGTCAACGTGTCGTAATGCTCGTCTTCGAGCAGCAGGGCCAAGAGGGTGTCCCCGCCGCCGAAGGCGAAGCACGTGTACTGGCGGTTGGCGTCCACGACCACGACGCGATATTCGTAGAGACTGGGGGCCAAGGCCAACTGGGTGAGTTCCTGGAGTCCACAGGGCCCGGGCCCTAACCCCACTTCCTCCAAGAGCTGGATGGCGGCTGCGTCCCGGCGCCATTGACAGCGGTCTTTCTGGGTCCACTTGTTCCTCTCGGCACGATCGTCGCCCGCCAGGTGGAGCCCTCGCGCGGTCACGAGGGCCCGCGCGCAGCACAATCCGTCGTCGTCCCGCGGCATCGGGACGATGCATTTCTTGCCGAGCCGGAACTTGACGGCGGCCTCGTGCCCCGGCCGTTGACGACGGGATTTGCCTCGGCCTCGCGGTCCACCCCGCACGTGGACGAGTTCCAATTCGAAGGGTTCGTCGGCTTCGAAGCGTTCCCCCGAATTGAGTTTTTGGGCCATGTCGTCCAAGAAGGCGTCGACGGCCCCGGCATCTTCGCGCCAACGGGAAACCCGTAAGCGTGAAGCTGTTGTCGTAGCGGGGCGTGCGGAAACGCACGTAGACGTAATCGCGGTCGTCCATGTCGGGTTCCTGGTCCAGCAGACCTTCCACGGTCGTCCGCAGGGCTTGCGTCAAAGCGTGCATCAGGTTCTGGCGGGCACGCAAGGCGTGGGCTTGCTGCAGCCGAGCCCGAAACACACGCTCGCAGACACCCATGCTGACGGACCGGCGTTCGAGGACGGGGTCCAAGACGAACCGGAACGCCCCTCCTCCTCCTCCGACTTGGGCCGCAGGCTAGAAAAAAGAGGAACCCACGCGTGTGAGTGAGTGAGATCGAACCCACGCGTGTGAGAGAGAACGAACCCACGCGAGTACGTACCTCGTGAGCCCGGGCATCGTACACCCTCCCCAATTGGGCCATGAGCTCATCCTGTCCATCGTTCCACGCGGGATCCCATGCAGTCTCCATCGTCTCTGTTTTTTCTGAGAGAGGATCGCTCACCAGGGTGACGAGTGAGCAGAGAATGACTCGGGCGCGCGAGGCGTCTGGCTTTATAGAGTCGACCTCGACCAATGGGCGCCCGGAGGTGCCCCACGTGGCCGAGAGGGGTCGGCTGGGGGGATACCCCCCTATCCCCCCTCTGGGCGGGTTTTTTGAGAGAGGCCCGGTGCGAGACCGTGATTGGCCGAGACCCAAAGCATAAGACCGCGCGTTCGACCGTCGGTGATCCCAAACGTCGAGCCATGACGAGCAAACACGCGTTATCGTGCGAGGAAAAGGAGGACGCCCCAGTCGTCAAGCGCGCCTGCCTGAGAGAGGAGGAAGACGAGGAGAGCTACTGGGACTGGTTGCCGCCCGAGATGGCCGAACGAATCCAGTGGCTGGCCGACCGGATGACCGCGCGCGAGCGACTGGACCGAGGGTGGAGCAGGGTCCACAAGGAACTGGAGGAGCTGCCCCGCTGTCGGATCCACGGCACCGTGAGTAGTTGTTTGCCGAGTTTTGAACGTTTCTACCCACCCTCCCCGTGAGACAGAGAGAGAGATGGAACGACGCTGGGGGCGGTGTCTTGGTTTTTGCAGGTCATGCACGCGACCACGTGGTGTTTCATCCCCATGGGACACAGACACTACCACCGGCGGATCCGCGTCCTGCCACGGGCACCGCCCCACCTCGAGCGCCGCCTCGTGTTGACGGACCCTGCTCTCTTTTTCATCTGATCCCTTAGGTCATGTGGGAAGATGAGCTCCATCGCGGATCGCGGCTCGGGGTGTGGCGATGCTTTGACATGGAATGTACGGTGTGCCTACTCCGCTGCTGGCAGTGTCTCACCCCCCACCGTCTTCATCCACCCTGTGATTGGTCCTGGCCCTCCATGCGGGGTCCCTTCGCTCATCTCAGACGTCCACCTTACGGCTGGGCTCCCCTTCACCTCTTTAGGTTTTAGCCTGCAAGCATCACCCGGAATGGGCGAGGTTCCATCTCCTCTGTCAGCAGTGTCACGTTCTCCTCCTTAGGGTTTAGTACCCCGCAAACACCTTGGATTCGTTTCGTCGTCGTTTTCTCGTAGATCCTGCCTCCGGGGCACCGCTGCCTGCTCTATTATGTCCCGAGGGTCGACCGACGCCGCCATCGCCACTTCACATTCATGGCCCCCGAGGCACGCACGCGTGGACTCCTCCTCTGGCGCATGCTCTGACGAACCTTTTTTCTTTTTTAAAACATGCAGAGCATGGGATGGGACGTGTGCAAGTGGGGGCGCTTCATGGAGGAGTGCTGTTATTGTCAGCACGACCCCAAAGACGTGGCTACGTTGCGCCGGGTTCGAGAAGAACGGTTGTGGAGGAACCTCCTCGATTGTGCCTTAGGCCACCCTCCTCAAATGCGTTTTGTTTTTGTTTGAACACAGTTCACGGACGGGGACATTTGCCTCTTGGCCTTCGTCTACAGCGAGTGTTGCCGATGCGATCACCCCAATCACCGTCATCGACAAATTATGAGGCTGCGACGAGAGCAACGAGAACGCAGTTCCTGACACCCCCCCTTCTTCTTGTCTTGCAGAGGATGGGTTGGGACACGTGCAGCCTGGCGTACATGTTGGACGACTGCTGCTATTGCGCCCATGACGATCCGGCCCACCAATGGATGATGAACCTACGGCGGCACTGGCACAACCCGTAGACACAAGACGACGCGTGTTTTTTTGTACAAACTTTTTTATTCACCATTAAAAACAATTACAATTTCAAACGGGTCTTGGCTTGCATGATTTTCTTGACGATGGCTTCGGTCCACGTCTTTTTCCCCGGGAGGGCGGAGATGGCCCGGATCATCTTGCGATCGGCCGCGTGCTTGTCTCCCAACGTCTTGGCGTTCGCGTAATCCATGTCGTGCACTTTGGCGATCTTGTCCAACCGGTTGATGACCGGATCCCCGCGTTTCAAACGTTTGGCGAGATGCGTGCCGGGCCCCATGTACTGGTACCCCGGCCAATGAAATTCCAACCCGGTCTTGCCCAGCCATTTCTGCACGTCCAACCCCCACCCGCGCTGGGGCCTCTTTTTCTTGGGAGGGGCTTTCACCCGTCGCCGTCGTCGGGCTTGCGCTCTAGTAGTCGGTGCCATCGAGTTTCCGACGCGTCTTTTTGCCTTCGGCCCACGCTTCCCACCCGGGCAGAGGTCGCAATCGTCGGACTTCGGCCGGCGTCTTCCTCGTTTTTATATCCTCCTCGATCCGCTCGCGCGTGTCCCGAGCTTCTTGGAGCAGTTCATCGGCGCTCGGGCGGCTCCGTCGCTTGGGTTTGAACCCGGTGGCTTGCATTTCTTCCAGGATCCCTTCTTTCATGTGCCGAGGACGTCCGCCCGGGGCCGTCTTGGCGCCCTCTTTCTTGACCACCGCCACGCCGCGCGTCGGGCCGGGGGTTTCCAACTTGACTCCTTGCGCCTCGGCGGCGACCGCGCGTCCTCGAGGGGTTTCGGCGGCCCGGACCATGCGCTGCATCCATTTCTCCAACGCCGAGGTGGTCAGATCGGCGTCCGCATCCCCCGCATCCCCTTCGGCGCCGGCGGGCGGTAACGGGGCCGTGAATTGCCGCAACCGTTTGGTGGTGCGTCGCAAGGCACTGGAGACGGGTTTGACGCGTTGCACGGCTTCGGACGCCGACAAGGACGGGTCGGCCAGCAGCCGTTGTTTCTTGGCTCCCAACCGCCCGGCGCGCGTCAAGGACGGATTCTCGCCCACCGCCCCCTTGTAATACTGCACCAACTCGGGCACTTCCTGCTTGGGAATGACGATCATCTCTTCCATGCTGCTCACGGGACGCGACGCGTGCACGTCTCGCACAATTCCACTTACCCGTCGACTTCCAACAGACTGCGGCACGGACCGCAGTAGAGGCGTTTCTCCAGCTGCATCTTGTCGCGCAGCACCTTATTATATTGTTCCAGCACCGCCGCGTAATCCCGTTGCCACTGGCGCATCTCGTGCCACAACCGGGTGTTCTCGGCGTTGGCGTCTTGCAAGAGTTGCATCAGGGCTCAAAGGGTAGCACGCATCGGCACGTGTCGCGGAGACTCGTCCATAGTCCAGCCCCTTTCTGCGAGAGGAGCCAAGCGCGTCGACGTTTCAAGGAATTCTTGCATCGACCCACTTCGCGCAACACCTTTTTATGCTTGCGGAGCCGGGCCATCAACAGCGGTGCCACGGGGATGCGTTTCTTCAACAGGTTCAACACCAATTCGCAAACGGCGTTGATCTGATCGGCGTTGGCGTGCTGCAACAGATCGCGTCGGGCCCCCGGCCCCCGCACTTCTTGCAACAGGGCTTGCAACAACGGCCGTTGACGTCGCAACCGTTGCATCGTCGTCGTCGTCGTCGTCGTCGAGGGTCCCTCTCTCTTTTATGAACGGTGCCATGCGTACGTGGACCCGTCGGGATGGCGAATCATGCCGCGTTTCTTTCGGGCCCGGGCCGCTCTTTCCACCGCTCGGCGGTCGTAGCGTTTCCGCGTGGCCGCTTGGAGCCCTTTCTTGACCCCGTAACCCGCCGCGGCACTCACCCCGCCCAAGGCGGCCGCTTTGCCCGCGGCGATGGCCGCCGGCAGCAAAGCCAGCAAGGGAAAGAGGCCTCCGGTCTGACGGCGGGTCGTCGTCTTGCGTCGACGGACAGGGGCTCGTGTCGCCGTGCGGGCCATCCGTTTCAGGGCATTGACGGTATGACGCTGTCGTCGTACCATGCTGCTGCTCGATGTTTTCCACGGGGTCGCCTCTTCCCCTTTTATGGATCAACGGCGTCGGCGGGTGGCCGCTTCCAGTCCTTTCTTGACCCCATACCCGGCTGCCCCGGCCACCACGCCCAAGGCCGCCGCTTTGCCGGCCGCGATGGCTGCCGGCAACAAGGCCAGCAAGGGAAAGAGGCCTCCGGTCTGACGACGGCGGCGTCGTCGGGGTGTCGTCGTCTTGTGTCGGCGTCGTTGTGTCTTGGGCATCCTTTTCCTCGTTTCTTACGGTGAAGACGTCGTGGCTTTTATACGTTCGATGGGCACCAGAGGTCGGGCGCATCCGTCCACGTAACAATCCCCGTGCATCGGCACGTACTCGAAGCGGGTCGCGTAGGTGGCCAGGCATCGATCCGTCAACGGCGGGGCCACGTCCGTCACCACGTCGTCCAGCGTCTGCATCTTGATCAGAAAAGGAGTCACGGCGTCCGACGGCACGCCGCACACGGTCGTGCGCAATTCGATCAACGTCTTGGCGTAGGTGGTGTACGCCCAACGGGCCATGTCCACTTTGAAAGCCAACTTCTTGAACTCCGTCCATCCTTTGACCGCCGTGCCCAAAGCCGCCAAACACGCCACCAACAGACCGTCGTCCAACACGGGCCCGACGATCAACCCGGCCGCCACGATCAAGAGGGCCAATCCGTTCCACGCGGCGTGCACCCGTCGCACGCGCGTGAAGGTGCGACGATGACACCACCATTGCCGGTGGTAGAAGGCGAACAAGGAATCCAACCGTTGCAAGGTGTCGGGCGTCCACCCTTCCAAAGGGGCCGGCGTCGACGTCAACAGCGACACGGGCGTCTTGCTCATGTTTTTACGAGTTGGGCGTCGACAGGCGCGAGGAGGTCCGTCGCACCACCGGCGGTCCGCCGTCTTTATAGACGGTGGTGATGGTGTTGGTGTGCGTCACCCCGGCGATGGTCCGGCCTCGGGCCCGTTGCCGTTGATCTTCGGCCAACAGATCCAATTGCCGTCGCAATTCTTCTTGGTTCAAACGCCGTCCCGGGCGATCGTCGTCGTCGTCGCCCCCATCGCCGCCGCCCCCACCACCCCCGCCGTCACCCCCGCCTCCGTCGCCACCGCGTCGTCGGGGACGGCCTCTCGGGGTGCTACGGCTGCTGCTGCTGCTGCTCCCGCCGGAGGAGGGTGAAGAGGCAGGCAGGGGGCGGGCTCGAGGTCGTTTGTGCCCCACGGACGACCGAGCATTGATGCGTGCGATCCGGGCGGCTTGCGTGTCCGAGGCACCGGACCCCACGCCCACCGTGGCCGTCTGGCGAGGCGGCGACGGGGTGCCCCCGGCCACGACCCGCGGGGTGCCCGACGTCGGAGGGGGGCTCATCGTCAGAGGGGAGGACACGGACGCGAACAATTCGTCCAACGTGGTGGGTTGACGGAGCGAGGCGTAGGCCAGATCCACGTCGGGTCGAGGGGTGGTCAGGCGTCGTCGTTCGGCCGCCACTCGATCGCGTTCGGAGGCGTGGACTGCGTGCCCGGTGGCCGCCCCCACGCCCACGGGATACCGTGTGGCCATGGTGTCTCTAAGGCGTCTTGCGAGTGAACGTTCGCGTCCACCCTTCGTCCTTTAATACGTTGGCAAAGATGCGGTACCGATCGTCGGACGCCGGATGCAAATCCAAGAGGAGGTAGCCGTACGGGCGTTGCGTCTCGCGTTCGTAGACGGCCATCACGTCCCGCCAATGCGTGGGAAACGCTTGCATCAACAGATTCCGCACACCCAAACGATCCCGCGGGTGCTTGAACGCCACCACGTAATGCGCGTTGCGCGAAATGGTCTTGGCGTACTTGCCGGGTGGAAACATGTCTTGGCACAGGTACACCACCGTGATGCCGCGATGGTGCGAGTCTTTGGTGAAGAGATCCAACACGCGCTTGTCGTTGCCGCCTTCGGCCATCAGGTCGTCCAACACCAACACGCCGTGTTGTCCCGAGGGAAACCAGGCCGTCAAGTCGGACGGATCCGGTACCCCTTCGTGCAGCTGCACGCCCGACAAGGCGCGGAACCCGTCTTGCCAGGCTCCGTAACAATAATGCACGGCCCGAGGGGGGACGGCGAAATGCGCGGCCGCGTGGGCCAACAGACGCGTCACGAACACCGTCTTGCCGCACCCCGACGGACCCACCACCAAGACGCTGCTGGGCGATCGCAACATCGTGCTTCCCTAGGGAAGCTCCCGCGCGTGTTTATATGGGGAAAAAGAAAAAACTCTCCACCCAGCCGGAGTCGAACCGACGACCTCGAGATCTACAGTCCCGCGCTCTGCCATTGAGCCATGGGCGGGGGCTCTGGGGAAAGAAGGGAAAAAACACACGCACACCCTTTTTTCATCGTTCCAACGGTTTTATTGACAACGCATTATTCTGGGACCAGTCTTTGAAATCTAAACGTGTCCAGTCGGTGCCTCGACGTCGGATCTGACGTTTCAACCATTGCCCCACCCGATGGTCGTTCTGGACCAGATCCTGACGATCGAACGAAGCCAGAAAATCGTGCATCGTGTCGCCCCGGCTCTTAGCGGCCAAATACATCAAGGCGTAATGCCCGCAACTCTGGCTGGTGATGGTCTGCAGACTCTGTCGATTCGTGTCCATCCATCGCCAATGGGTGACGATCCACTCCAACAAGGGACGAGCGTCGTAGGTCACCAATGGTAACCCGTAACTGTCCATCACTTCGCATCGGTCGTCTTCGGTCCACAGGGCGATCCAATGCGTGCCCGGTCGGTCGTGCGGGTCCGTGTTGACAATGTACGCGCGGGGCATGGGTTTGTCCCGAGGCACGGGGAGCGTGTCGCTGGCAAACACGCCGGCAAAATAGCGCGCCAAGGCGGGATCGCTGCGAGCCAAAAAGTCCAACTGCCGGTCGGTGGTGGCCACGAATTCCATCTTTGTGTTGGGCTCTCTCGGTGTGCATGACTTTATACCCGGTACACGTTGTACAGCACGGCGCCTTCGGGGTTGATCTCCAACACGTTCTCGAATTCGGCGTACAACACCACGTTGATGACGTGGTCTTTGGCCGCCCCCAGACGGAAGAGGACGCGCACGTCGCCGTCTTGACGTGGGTTCAGCATGCCCCGGTCCGCCGACCCGCTGGGCACGTTGTTCCACATGAACAAGGTGCACCCTGCCGTGCCGCCCCACTGCTCGGGGGCGATCATGCTGGGGCGGCTCTTCATCAAGGCTTCGCTGGCTTGCAAGAAACGATGGTACCCGTCCAGATCTTTGTACGTGTCGCCCGTGTTCAATTCCAAGGTCTGGTAAGGGTACTCTTCGCCCCGCACGATCTGCTTGATGCTGGTCAACCCGAATTTCTGGAAGGCGAAGGGATGGTAGGCCACGTTCCCGTTGTAGGCGTTGGTGTGCAACAACCCCACGATCAACCGGTCGGGGATCCGCCCTTGGAACAGGTTGCCCTCGTCGAAATCCAATTGGTTCTGCGGATGCGAAAACACCCGGATCTCGCTGCCCACCACCGTGTACTTGGCCACCTGCCGTTTCCGCGGATCGTGGCGGGCCGCTTCCAATTCCCGGTACAACGGGTCCGACAACCGCAACTGGCAGACGTGGAAGGTCAGTTTGACGTCGTCTTCTTGCAAACGGCCGTTCAAGGCCACCCCGTTCAAGAAGAAGGCGGGGGCATTGAAGTAAAACCGGATCTTGAGTTCCACGTGGGGCACCAAGGGTTTGCCCAGGTGAAAGATCTCCGAATGCGGCACGAATTGCAACGTGACCGTGTGCCCCCCTCGGTACCGCGTCTGCGCTTCTTTGGATTCCAACACCGCCGCTTTCTGGCTCTCGCTCAAGGCCGCGTAGTCGGCGTGCGGGCCCCCACTGTCCAACTTGTTGGCCGTCAAGGGGGTGGGAAAATCCAAGGCGTTGAAGGCTTTCAACCCGTGGCGGTAGCTCTTGAACCAGCCTTGCGGTTGCAAGATGGTGTCCCCTTCGTCGTTGGTGTAATTGAGCAAGGTTTCCAAGTACGCCTTGTAGGCGTACGTGTCCGTCTGAGGACTGATCAAGGTGCCGTTGGCGTGCACCGTCACTTGCTTGAGCAACGTGTGGGCCAAATTGGGGGTCGGGAACAGATTGTTCGCGGCGAGCAGGTTGGTGTCGTCGCTCTTCTTCAAACGGAGTTGCATCCGAAAGTAACTGCGGCTCAGGTCCACGTACTCGGGCAAGGCGGCCATCACGAATTCCACCGGATTGATGCCCGTGGTCACCGGCGACAGTTCCACCATGCGGTACGCCACCGCCGACGTGTCCGTGCTCGGCACCTCGAACAATTGAAAGTCGTCGGCGTAGGCGGACTTGGAGGCCCCGTGCAGAGTGACGGCCGTCATCGTCGTCGTCGTCGTCGGCGTCTCACCCCGCCGCCTCGTTGAGGAATGGTGCGACGTGGGCGGCGCATGCTTCTTTTATGCAGTCGGGCCGCCAACTCGAAGCCCGGCAGGACGGGGGCTCCGCTCCAAAGACGTCCTCCGCGCTGTCGGGTGAGTTTCCGGTGAAGTTGGCCGGCCAGTTTGAGGGCCGGCAAGATGGGCGAGATGCCGAGGAGTCCTCCACGCTGCCTCGACAGACCGCGTTCGCCCACGCGCGTTCGCGGTCGCGATCGCACGGGTTGCATTGTCTTTCAACCGAAGAGATCCGCCACGCGTCGTCGTTTCACGGCTTTCTTCGCTCGACTCGCCAGTCCCTGCGCTTTGCGTTTCACGGCTTTCTTGGTTTGTCCCACCACGCTCTGCGCTTTCCGTTTCACGGCTTGCTGGGCTTGTCTTTTAAGCGTTCGGGTGGCCAATCGGACCACGCCGCGGGGGCCGCCCAAGGCGTCCAACCCCGATTTCAACAACGTCTTGACCCCCGACAATGAGATGCCCCCCAGACCGCGTCCGGTGTGATCGGGCGTGTACCGCGTCAGACTGCCTCCTCGCATGGTGTCGTGCTCGGCTCGGCTGTCTCTCTCTCTTTTTTATAGGTCGCTCCGTTTGAAGTGCAAGGTGACGACCGTCACACCCCGTCCCACGGCCGCCGGCTGCCCGTCGCCGTCGGTCAGGCGCACGTCCACCGTGTCGAAGAAGAATTGACGCACCGGCACGTACTGCACGTGACGGGGTTCGAAGAGCGTCCGGCCTCGCCCCGTGCTCTGCCCGTCCACGTCGCACAAGACGTCGGTCGACCGCGTCCCCACGCGACGACTCTGGCCCACGTTGCTGTGCACGTACCACGTCCGCTGGGACGTCCGACGGGGTCGTCGGCGACGTTCGAAGAGCGTCTCGAACCAGCCGTCGTTCAAGCCGCTCAGTTCCCACGAAAATTGTTGATACAAGATCACGTGGTTGCCGACGAGCTCCCAGGCCGACAGGGTTTGCCCGGCCCAATCTTTCTCCAGGCTCACGGGATTGACGGTCGGCCGCATGGTCAAACGAGGTCCGGGCACGTTCCCCTGAGCGTCCGTGCCGCCCATCCGTCGCATCAGATCTTGATGCACGCTCAATCCAATGTCCCCGTCGCGCACCACCCGGCTGTTGTCGATCACCAACGTGTCCGGGTCGGGCCAACGAAACTCGGGTGCGAAGGTGGCGTCGCCTTCCTTCCAGTTCCACCCCACTTGCACCTTATTCCAGTACTTGCGTCGTAGATCGTCCACCACCGCTTTCACGAACGATGCCCCATCGTGGCAACGGCCGGCCACGTCCTCGATGCGCGTCTCGGCCCGGATGCCCGGGCGATCGATGCGTTGGTCGTCTTCTTCGAACGAAAAGAAGTATGCCAGCAACGCACCGCGCGGGTACACGCGCAACAAGGTGTCTTGCCAACTCTCGTCCTCGTCGTCGGCGTCGGCGTCCGGCACGCTCAGACGGACCACCCCCACCACCCAGCGTCCGCCGCATAACCACAGGGGCGGCCTCATGCGGGTGTGGAACGCCACGTTGGTGTTGTCGGGGAACCCGGCGTCGTCGCCGTCGCTGGGCAAGGTCACGTAAAAGGCGTCCATGGTCTTCGCTTCCGTGCGTCCTCGAACCGCTTTATACGTCCCGTCGGAAGTGCAAGGTCAACAGGGTGCGCCCTTGCCCGAACCGGACCAACGCGCCGTCCGTCTTGGCCACTTGCGTTTCCAACACTTCCATGACGTCGTTGCGCACGGGATGGTACTGCACGTACAACGGTTCGAAGTACACCGTGCCGCGTCCTCGACGTCGGTACTGGACTTCACGCAACAGGTCCGTCACTTGCTGTCCCACGATGCTGCTGCCTCCGGCATTGCAATAGACGTGCAAGGTCCGCGTCGGGTTGCCCACCACCGCACGAAACGCCTTGTTCAGGTTCTGGAACCGCCATTGGCAGTTCATGCTCAGAGCCACGTAGACGAACCCCTGCGGGTTGGTCCGCACGTCCCACCAGGCCGCTTTGCCCCCACTGAGGACGTCAATTCTCGTCCCCGTCAGCGTGGGGATCGTCTCGTCGTAAAACTCCATGCATAGGTTCGGGCCCAGGACATCCTTGCCTTCTTTCGTCAACACCAACCACCCCATCTTGTAGGCCATTTTATGACTGAGGATCAAGGCGGGTGTGCCGGCTCCATTCATCAGGGTCTGGGGATGGCCGACGATCAGATCGCGGTCGACCCCTCGCTGCTCCCAGCGAAACGTCACGTACAGGCGTTTACCGGCCCCATCCACGAACCGTCTGCCCTGTATCCCTATATCTCTCTCATTCCTCGCACATTCCAGGGTGTCGACGATGGCTTTCACGAACGATTCGCCGTCC
>BLFK01000901.1:53649-68649 GCA_014634185.1 Astreopora myriophthalma
CTCAGCGTACGTGGAATGCAAGGTGTCGAAATACTCTCCGTCTTTCTCTTCTTTACAGTCGTCGCACAAGACGCGATCCAACAAACGATCGCACCGCGTCATCCACATCCGGCGTTCCTGGGCTTCCTGGTCGGCACGTCGTCGCAGCCGCGTTTGCAGTTGCACGGTGACGTCTCGCCATTCTTCCATGGTCTGACGAAGATTCTGGAGGTGATCGCGCAACTGGACCCGGACCCGTTCGTGGTCGTGGCACGCCTCTCGCGTCTCACTCAGTTGGCGCTGCAACTGGTGGATCCGGTCGTGGAAGATTCGGGACTGGGTCTGGGGGCTTCGGTTTGCTTCGTTTGCATCGGCGACGTCGATGCAGCCGGAGGGGCTCGGGGGGTGAATGCATGACGTGTGGTGGGTTGGTGCCGGGGACCCGTGTCCGAGCATCCGAGGGCGTCGGCAAAATCTTGCAGAAAATGAAGGTAGGCTTCTTGGAAGGAGTACCCCGCGGCCAGACCTCGGCGTACACGATCCAACCAGTAGGCGTCTTCCGTCGGGTAGCTCGACTTCACGAGGTCTTTGTAGTAGGCTTGATACCTCACGTCTGCCAGCGAGGGCACCGAGGGTCGACTCTTATACCCACCTCCACCCCGTTCGCCCAGCCTGTCGGGATCGCATGCGCGGGGGTCGCGCGCGTCGTCTCCCACGCCATGGGTTGGGTCGGGTTCCACGGTCGGTCCGGTGGGCTCGTCTCCCACGCCATCGGGATCCACGGTCGCACACGTACCAACGGGCTCTGACCTCTTCGACATGGCCACATGCTTTGTCCAAAGGGGTGGCGACCTCTCCCTCTTATAGGGGCGTGGGCCACACCCGCTCGGCCTGTCGGGAACCCACGCGCGTGTTTCGGGCACGTGCTCCGTAGTTTTCCAGACGTCCCACGCGTGGGCACGTGCTCTGGGATTTCCCGGGGCCCTGCCATTGGACGACAATGAGGTCATCCCGTCGTGCTTGTCGAGCGTGGAGCGCAGGTATAAGAGTGTCGCGCGGACGGGCTCTGCATCATTCCAGACTCTCGTGTTGTAGTGAACAAGATGATCTCGTGGGAGTATGGTACTCTGTCTCCGGCGAAATACCCGTGCCCTGCGAAGACTCAGAAGAAAAAGACCCCGCCCAAAAAGATGGACCCCCTGTCGGGGGCGCGGACGGATTCGTTGACGCGCCGACAGAAACCTGCGCGTCAGAAAGCCCGCCAAAAAGCCGCCGCCGAACGCCGTGCCCAAGGCGGCCAGCATCTGGACTTGAGCACCCGCTTGGAGCAGGACACCACGCCCCGGGATGCGGTCAGCGGCCCACCTCCACGCAAGAGGACGCGCCCGGCGCCCGTGCCGACCACCACCACCTCTACCCTGAACACGCCCGAACCAAAGACCTTGGAGGAACTGTTCGCGAGCCTGCCTCTGCTCGAGGTCGAACCGGACCCGTTGCCACCGCCCTTGCCGACGCTGCCACCCGTGATCCCGGAGACGGTGCCGTCACCGCCCGACACGCCGACGGAGTGGGTCCAAGTCCTCACGCATCCGGCACCACCCAACCAGGAGGACTTGCCGTGGGTCCTGGTCCCGTCGCAGACCCAAGACAAGGTGGAAGTCCTGGAGGAAGGGTCGGCGGGCACGACGCCCGACGAAGCGCACTGTTGCGGTTTTCCCGCCCCTCAGGAGGAGGTAGACGCTGCACCACCCCCACCGGTGCTGAGGTGCCCCTTCCACACCTTGCCCTTGCACCACGACGTCTCACGCAAAGGATGGCGGTACGTGCAATGCGTGCACCAACACTGTCCCGTGTGGGTGGGGTTGGACAAGGCTCCCGCGTTGCTCCAGGCCATGGAAGGGGTGGTGCATCCGGACATCAAGCAAAGCCCCTTCTTCTGCTACTGCGGCGTCCCCACCCACGTGGCCGTGGTGCAACGGGACACGCCCAACAAAGGACGGAGCTTTCTGACGTGCCGTCGCTCGGGTGACGGAGGGTGCCAGTTCTTCCAGTGGGTGGATCGTCCGTGGACCCTTCAAGTCATGTGGCGACGCGTGGCAATGTTCGACCCACCGGCTCCGGCTCCGTCAGGGTGGCGTCGCCCCCTGCAGTCCCCGCCCACGATCATCCACAAGATACCGTCCCCACCCGAGAACGGGGTCCTCCATACCATCTGGCCGGCACCCGAGGACCGATGGAAAAAGTGGCCGTCGCCCGTGATGGTGCGAGCTCTGTCGCCTGACGCGTGGAACAGGTGTTACAACCACCCCAAGGGTCAGTGAGTGCGTGCGTGGGGTGTGCGCGTGGACTGACCATGTACATAAGAAAGCGGCCGGACCTTTTTTCAATCAGTCATGGATCGAACCTTGTTGGACAACGTGTGTCTCGTCGTCGACCTCGACGGGTACAGCGTGCATGTACAGAAACAAGACCGTTGGGCCACGTTCGTCCCGCGAGAACTCGGGTGGTGCGATTGGACCGGCGAACATCACGGGTCCCACCATTGCGCTCACGCGTTCCTCTGGCGTTGCCTGGACGTGGCGGATCGCAAGACCGCTCGGTATGTGCGAGAACGCGTGCACGGCCTGCCGTTCTACGCCCACGAGAGCGAACACGCGGCCCCCTTGAGCGAGTTGCCCCAAGACCTCCAGGCCTTGTACGACCGTTTCAAGACGCCCGACCGACCACGCGTGGCTTTCAAGGGGGGTCATTACGAGAAGGATGTGTTGAAAAGTTTGAACATTCCTTACTTTGACCTGGAGGTGTACGCGTGCCCCAAGTTCGGCGACTTGACACGCTTGGCCACCGTGGCGACCTGCAGCCACCACGACGATCCCGACCGCCATCATTGTCCCAGGGTGGAGTGTTACCATTTTGTCCAGTGGATGCGCGGGGCCCTGGGACGGAAAAGAGACATGCGTTTTGTGAACGTCGCGCGGGCGCAGCGTTTGGCCCAGCCTTGATTTTTTGTACATAGGAAAAAGGTATTAAATTTGTTATTATTATTGTTCATAACTGTGTGGTCATGCCTTTCCTAGCATGTAAGGTGGGGGTCTCAAGAGACCCCCGAGGCTTGTCCGGGGACGGTCCAGGTCTGAGGGTGGGGCTGAGTCACTGTGGGAAACGGTCCGGGTCGGGAACGATGTACGGCACGTCCAGGAGGCGCGGCAGCGGTGCCGGGTAGATCCAGTTGGATACGACGCTGTGGAACAACCGGCAGCGGGTGCAATGGAGCATTCCGGGGTCGTCATAGGTGGGCGGGTTGGTCCTCGCGACGAGCGCGAACCTCTTGAAAGGGCACAGGGCGAGACCGTTCAGCTCCATGGCGACCATTTTCATCTTTTCACGGTGCTCCATCCGGGCACGCATATTTAAAATCTTCTCTTGAAGTTCCGGTGGGAGCACGTCCCAATAGCTCTCCATGTTGGAAAATGGGGGCGTCTCTCGGCCTTCCCCCTTTTATCGAGATCGTCTTGGCCAATGGGCGTCCGGAGGTGTCCCACGTGGCCAAGAGGGGTCGGTTGGGGGGATACCCCCCTATCCCCCCTCCAGAGGGGTTTTTTAAAAAAGAGGCTCGGATTGGTCGACGCGGGTCGGGTCACGTGCTTTGTCGAGCCTCTATAAGAGAGCCCCCCGCTCGCACCCACCCAAAACGAACATGGCGACTACCCGAGAAGACGACGAGCGATGTCTGGTCTGTCTGCACTTCGGCGTGCCCTTTGTCCCGACCCTGAAACTGCTGGCCCGCCTGAACGCGGTCAACTTATTCGCAAACCAGCTCGGTTCCAGAGGGGTCCACCTGTGGAAGCCCGCCAAAATCCCCTGTTGCCGCCAGTGGATGCACGTGCTGTGCCTGACGCGCTTCTGCCTGACGCAGTTCGGGGATGGCCCGGTGAACCGCCAGGACTGGTGTTGTCCGCACTGCCGGACCTTCCTCGTGCCGCTGGGGAACGGTGAGGTGACCATCCATGTGGAGGCCAGCGATGGACCCCCCTCAGATGATGCGAGGAGTGAAGGCGGGGATACGATCAGTGTGACCACCGACGCGGAGACACAGACCGAGACGGATACGGACCTCAGTGTGACCACTGACACCGAAACGGAGACGGACCTGGACGCCGACGACGAGATGTCCTCGGACACGACGTCGACCGTCGCTTTTAGCTTCGTGTCCGGGGACCTCGAGGATGATGTCACGGACGCCGAGCTGTCCAGGGACGAGGACGTCACCGACACCGAGCTGTCCGAGAATGACGGCACGTACGGGTTCGCGTGGTTGGACACACCCCCCTACACAGACGAAGAGGAGGCCGCTGAACCATAAGAAAAATTTGTAAATAGCCGTTGTCGTTTTTAAAAATCCAGGGATGGGGACTCGGTCCGAGTCCCCCTACGTTCCCGACTGTAAAATAAGTTTATTTTTATTAAAATTCATTTTATTCAAAAATACGTTTTTGAGCGTGACTTCCGGTTTTTCGTGACGTCATATCCGGTCTGACATCATCCCTGGTCTTAAATATTCAACATGGCGGTCTTAAATATTCAAAATGGCGGCGTTTTGAAATCCACCAATCAGCGTGCTCCGTTTCGGCGGGAAAATTTGAATGGACCAATCAGAAGCCTCCATTTCCAACCGCCCAAACTGATGCCAAGGGGCGGATACCACTACTGTCTTGTGTAGCTCTAGTTTTGCATTACTCATTTGATGATGATGATGTTAACAATAATGGCCATAAGCATGGTGATAATAAGTTATTGACTTAAACAGATGTACTTCAGGACAGAATAGTCTCTTGTACAAATTAAGTAGCAACTCCCACTCTCAGTTGAGTCATCATGTTTGAAGGACAACTTGAGCAACAATGAGCGATGAAGATCCCCAACTTCTACAACTTGTAATGGTAAATTCTAAACAAGATTGTTATCAGTTGAATTATTATTTCACGGGCTAAGTCAGTCAAGGCATGAAAACCTGCAAAACTACTCATGGAAACGAAGCAAGTTGCCCTTCACAACATGGTAACTTTAAGAAAATGAACTGCTGAAACTCTTGTCAAACTATCTTAATAATGTACTGATCTTTATGTGTGATATATAAACAATAGCCTCCATTTGGCACGAAAATATGCTCGGTTATTTGTCCGCGGACATTATCTGTTCGGAGAAGTGAACAGTTTTCCGAGAGCAAAGCTCTTGGAAAACTGTGAGCTTCGAGGAACAGATAATGTCCAAGGACAAATATCCGAGCATATTTTTAAAGCCAAATTGAGGCTAGTGTGTTTATTATCCTTCAAATATTTTTCGGTTTTGAAAATTGCGGAATATCACTCAGATATTCCCCAGTTTTAGCTGGTGTATATTCAGTCACGTGACGCATTTAGACCAATCACGTGCAAGCAAAAATATTTGATGGATTATAAATACATACATATATATATATATATATAATTATTTTCTTTGTAATTATTGCCTTGATAGAAACAGCTGAAGCGGTGCAATGCCTTAAGAAAGTCAACCACTATAGCAGAGGCTGACAAGGCAAGATATTTGCCCTGCATGAAGAATGAATTTATGTCTTCAGAAGAATCCATAACAGATGATTCTGATAATTGTGACCAATAAGACTCAGATTCAGATGTTGGCACACCGAAACCAAGAGTTCTCTGCATCAGACCTCTTCCCTGGAGGAGCAGAGAAATTAATGACCTCATGTCAAGTCTTGACAGGAAGGTAACTCGGAGGAGAACACATAGAAGTGCCAGCATGACCCTAAGAAGGAGACTTGGTGCCAACTCCACCCGCCCTGCACCAGAAGATGCACCAGAATTTGCACTAAGCTGAACATTGTTGCTTTTAAAGTGCACCTAACCTCAAATATATTTTGTGACCAAGAAAAATTTTTGTACCTCCAACAAACATTTTGCCATTCCTACTTTTGAGAATTGCAAAGTTACTCAAAGTTAACTGGTTCTTCTGATCCACGACCAAGCTTAGAGGTGCATGGATCTATTCCTGAATTGACGTCACAAACTGCTTCAGAAGCCGTTTGCATTGCAAGGCAGTTTTTGACGTCAGATCGGGAATATACCCGTGCCTCTATAAGCTCGGTCATGGATCAGGTGAAAGCGGCAAAATTTGCTTGTTGAAGGCGGAGTGATTTTCCTGAGCAACAAAAAGATTTGAAGTTAGGTGTACTTTGAGATGCCAGATCAATCAAATTTTGAATAGTTGTGTTGTGAGTTAATTAGTTGTCATGATTGTCACGAGCACATTTCTATAGACCAGCTTAAAGTGAAGGGAAAGAAAATTTCACAAAGATCTTCAGTAAATTTGACTGTAACAATATTGATCAGCTACATTGTTTCGCAAAAAGGAGGTTGTTAGAAGTGAATGACTTTGATCAGTTTATAATACAGCTGCATGTTAGCAAATTCTTCATTGAATCCGACCTTTTTGTTTCGTTTTATGTAGTTTCAGCATGTCACTGTTTCTCCCTTGGAAATCTGCTAGTGGTGACAGGAAATAATTTTATTTCCATTTTTGGATTGTGAATTTTATCAGAGCCATTGTTTCTAATGCCAGAGCAAAAATTAGGGTAGCTAGCCCAGCAAAAGACATGGTAGTATAATTCAGTGTTTCATCTCTTTGAAGGGTCTTATGAATAAGAATTGTTTGTGACTTTCAGTGTTTTCGTTCAGTTTTTTGGTATAATTTGGGCTATTTTATTATTATTATTTCTTGTATTCAATTAAACGACGTGGAGATAATTTGAAATAATTTTTTTTTCTTTTCATGAATTTGTTTTGTTTTCTGACTCCTTAAACACTTATTTATCCCACTTGTTACCTTCAGCTACGATCCTCCAGATTACTATTTTGTTTGCAGCGGAAACAAGCGAGCGATCTATTTTTTCCTTTGTCATGTGGAGCAAACAAAGCATGGATGTACGAAACCAGAGAAAACTACAGGCTAGGCAAAGCTGAGATTTGACATTCTTTACCGCTTGTGGAAAACATGAGCCATGGTCGCAAATTGAACAATTTTTGAAGCAGGAGCAAATGTGTCATTCCGAAGCATTGATCATATTTCCCACACCCAGTAAAATCAAACTGCAATAACTTATTTGGCTTAGGTTTGCTATCCGGAACACAAGTTAGTAATCACAGTAATTTGCCATCAGTGGTCAATTTACTCATTTTTTAGCCTTCGATCAAATTTGCAGCCGAAAGCAAATACCTCACAACAACAATACCGTGAATTCATTTACTGTGAGTAAATGTGAGTAATTACAGTAATTTGTCCCACATAGTAAATTTGCTCATTTTTGAGCCTTTGGTCGATTTTGCAGCCAAGAGCAATTGTTCGCAATAGCGACTCTTTCAACACATTTACTACAGTAACAAATCTGTGCTTTTTAAAGACTTTGATGGCCTTTTACCTCCCGAAGCAAAATATTAGCAATTGCATAGCTTTGACCTAATTTGCTATGTGGGACAAAGGAGTTCAATACCAAATCTTTGGACGTCTTTGCGACGAGGACAAAAGCGCTCATATCAACAAATTTGACCTAAACTTTCCCTCACCTGCAAACATTGATCAATTTCATGATTGCACTTCACTTTTGCAAAGCAGTCAAAATTAAAGCAAATGTGGCATTTACGAGCATTGCCGAGGTGGGCAAATCTTGCTCGCAGATAATATTTACTCAAAGACAAATGTGTGCAAATCTCAGCAAATATAGTATTTACCGCAGTTTTGCCTTATATTTGACACCTATGTAAATCCATTTTTTCGTCCAGTGTAGGAGACGGAAGGGACCTTAACCACTGTATTAAACCCAAACGTTTATCTACATCACGTAAACCACAAACATTTAATGACAAAATTGAAAAAGACATAGCAAAAAGAAAAAATAAACCCCTAGCGCGGAACATATAAGGAAGCCTTTGCTGCCTGAATAGCAGACACGGGGATATGTGACGACTTGTCCCGATTACGGCGTATGCCAGTATTCGCAACGGTAGGGGTGGCCCGGGCTCTTTTACGAGGGCCCGAACCACTAGACGAAGCAGAGGAAGAAACCAGCCTGGCGGCCGGACTAGCCGACCGACCAGAACCGGGACCAGTAATTTTGCAAGAGCGAGTAATTGGTGCTCTGCCCGCAACAACCGCAGCAAAAGACTTTCCAGAATCATCATCCGTATCCATTCCCGTAACCTCGTTAATTAACCCCGAATCCCAACTACTCAATTCAACAGGAGAAGAATCATTTACCGAAGCCGAAGATGTCTCAACAATTTGCGCCCAAGAGCGCTGCTCAGAGGGAGAAGAAAATGACTCAATTTGGATATCAGAACTAATGGCCGTACCACTAGATTCATTATCTTTACTAGATTCATTATCTTTACCAGATTCAATATCTTTACCAGATTCAATATCATTACCAGATTCATTGTCTTTGCTAGATTCAGTATCTTTACTAGATTCATTGACTTCACATTGTACTTCCACTTGACTATCACATGCCTTATCAGTAACAGTATTTTCCATACCACTACAATTACTAACTTCATTATTACATTGTCCAGAAGATTCATCAGCAGATTCACCAGCCGTAAAAAGGGGCTGGCTATCAGTGGTCATAGGCTCAGAGGGCTGGCCACTTGGATCACCCTCGGAAGCCTGACCGACACTTACATTAGATACAAGGGGATCATTAGGAGGAACCTCCGCAACAGGATCAACTACAGAACGTTCCCCAGCGCGAGGGTTTGTGCAATCTCTTTGTAGGTGCCCGGACTGATGACACCAAAGGCATTTGCCCTTGAGTGGACAGTCACGGGCAACGTGTCCATAATTATTACAGATATCACATTCTACAGCTTGACCATAATATGATACCTTAATGTGGAAGCCATCCACCTCTAGATTACAGGGGATGGCCTTCTCACGAATCATTGTAACAATACGTACACCATCATAGATGTCATTCAAATGCAGCCAACGGCGGTAAGAAATGTCTTTTACTTCACCGTAACGTCTCATGAGAACATTCAAAGAATCGGTACTAGCCTCAAAAGGATAGTTGTGTACGAAAACTTTCTGAGGGCGCGGACCGCCCCCCTTAACAGGACAAACAACGTCACCAATATGAATCGATTCCATCCTCATAATCAATTCTCGGCTGGCAGTGTCAGCAAATGAAACACGAGCGATATTCCCGACCAGTTGGAGAGCCGTGACTTTACGTGATTGAAACCGATTAGCAATAGCTGATGCAATGACATTACGATTGGTCGGAATCGGAAAACCTGAGATGTCCAATGCAATAGTACGGGTGAAATTATGTACCATATTGACAACAAACACTGTACCACACTTAACAGAAAAAAATGAAAGAGTAAACCCAACCAGGCAATACTAGGTAGTAAAGCTGGATGGGTGACCCTAATATAAAAGGTCGCACTGACCAGGCAAAACTAGAAAGTTAAGCTGGACAGTGGACCCGAAATTACAACTAGAAAAAGCAGAAAAAAAGCGAAAATTATTTACAACAATACTTACCAAAAAAATTCCTGACTTGAACGTCAACCAGAACTTGGGTCTTCGCAGGAAGCACTTGAAGCACCAAGGGCACAGCAACTTACCACGAGTATAAGATACTCGCGTCAGGTAAGTATAAGCAATGAGAAGGTATAATTTAGAAGAAGGTAATACTTAAGATAATCACTAGGGCTTCAGGCAAAACCCAAGTGAATTCCCTGTTCTAGAATTAAGCCCCCAAAACATTCTATTCTGAGGTATTACATCATCCTTGTGAACATCCTGAAAAATCCCTTTGATTGTCTTCACCCAAAAAATCCTGAAATCATGAATTTGAATCTCCCTCAAATCAGTTTTAATCTTAAACACTTTCCCATTTAAATTTATGCTTATCTGAATGTATGTTTTACCTAAACATGGGGATCATTGTCTGTTCAGGGGTAGCAATATTTTCTATTCTATACATACATCTTAGTAATGGCATAATATAAGTATTTTCAAGATGTATGACAAATATGCAAGGAGAGAGCATGCATAAAAACACCACAATTTAAGTGGGCATCGCACTGGTAACAGGAAGGCACCTTTTTCATTTATAAACATAAGTATAAAACAATGGTACAAAGTAACCGTTCCTCAGTTAAACAAGTCTGTAAAAGGCAATTCAATAATTTAAAAAATTCTTCTGTTTCACTTGGTTCAGTATATTTTGCTTTCTGAAGTAACAAGTTGCAAAAATGCAAAATACAGGGCTTGGCCATTGTGCCATTGTAATCTACTTCAAAATCTAGCCCTCAACTAATCATTAAAGAAAGTTATGTTTTACAAACCAAATTAGAGGAAGAAAGAAGAAAAATAAATTGTCTTGATGCTTATAATCTCATAGGCTGTGGTAAGTTGACCAAGTTGGGTAGGTATCTGCCTCATCGCCCCTGGGTTGTTGATACATTTCATTTGATGCATGGAGACTGTAGTTTGGAACTCTTTCAGTACCTGCCATCACTGAACCTGTGGGCTGATGGTACATATGACTTGGCCCAGGGGAATTCAGTACAGGAAGATTATTCGTCAACATGCCTTGACTTTGAGGAGTGAAATAAGGGGTAACTGCTTGACTCCCAGTACCAGACATAAACAATTGAAAGGGTCGCATTTCATGCTCTCTGGCTCATTCATTTTCTTCCTGAAAAAAATTCCAAAGGTCAGCAGTATTGTCCTGTTGGGACATATCTTTCAGAACTTCGACCACAGATGTCAGAACGTCTTCCTCCTTTTTCTTTTCCTTGGATCGTTTTCTGGGGACAAAAAGATTTTTGCCTTCGTCCTCTGGACTGGTTTCGGTACTCGCTGAATTCAAGGCATTACGACTGGAGGAAGGCTCCTCTGCAAGCTCTGGGTTGTAAGAATCTCTTGACTGCACCAAGGAAAATAACTGGTTGAACCATGGCCCATAATCATGTTCTTCTTGAATTCTTTTAACACCAGTCGCCATCTTGATAGTCAGTGCTAGTTTTTCGCACTCGGCTACACAACGTTTAAATTTTGTTCGCATTTGTCCAGTCGAGTAGGGAAAATTACTTGAGCCTGTGTATCGCTTCTCGACTTCCTACTGCACTTTACAATACACTTTGTTGTTTTTGGTGTTTTTGGAGTTGGTGAAAATCAGCTTCCTAGCAAAGTTGTCGTCGGAGCAAATAACATCTACCATGTCGGCAACGTGACTATCTTGCCACTGCGCTTTTCTGCATCATCTCTTCCTTCTTTTCGGCGGGACCAAATTTTCCTCATTCTCAGACAAAGAGCTTTCTTCCTCTGAATTTGACTGTTCCCACGCATAATTCGCCCTCCATGACGCCATCTTGGATAGCCAGCCTTAGTCTACGCATGCTCAATACATTAACATAATGTAGAATAATGTATGAATTAGATTCGACGCGGCAGAAATTCGACGTTTGAATCTGTGTCGCATTTCTGTCGGATAATGCGACAAGACCAGTCGAACGTGCGGCAGAAATGTGGCAGCTGATTCAGACGTTGAATTTCTGCCGAATTTAATTCGTTGAATTGAATTCGACATGGCAGAAATGTGACGTATGAACCGGGCCTAAGGGTTCCTGTACAGCACTGCAAACGAAGAACCCACACGAGCAGTGGCAGACAAATTTAACATCACACTCAGCAGTGTTAACCATGTTCTTCGGAGAATTACACAGGCAGCTATTGATCTTTCAGGGCGATACATCAGATGGCCAAATGGTGAGTTATTAAGCTTATAATGTGCCGTTCACTTGTTTTGATAGTGGCTTATCTTGAAATAATTGCACTTCTGAAACCATTGACAGTTTTTTAAGATAATGGAATAGGTTTGGAACCCTTTCCATTTGACCAAAAAAAATCTGGTATCCATTTTTGGACATTTGGAGTAGGTAATAGGACAGAATCTTTCGTGTTGACAACCTCAGAAGCTACACCCGAACTATGAAACAGTCATTCCTTCAAATTACCATTTGATTCTGCTTTAGGAATTTTTGGCTGAATGGTAAGCATTTGGGAAAATCAACATTTATCTGATTTTGTGGGAACTTGCCATTCAGGGATTTTCTGATTTTTTGGTCAGATTGAAAGTGCTCCTATAATTATCACTATCAGGATGTGCCCAATTACTGTTGAAGAACACAGCTTTTTTCAATCTGGAAAAAACTGTTAATTAGATTTACAAGCCGTCAAGATTTGTCCTTGTGCATTAAAAACATTTTATTTTTATTGGCATTGTCCTCTTTTATGACCTAATAGACATTTTCCACATTTTGAACAATGGAATGGTGTCCTTCCACTGGTGGTTCTCTGATTTTCCGGTTGTGGGTTCACAGCTGTCTGAAGCTCCTCTTCTGAAAGATGAGTTGAAAAGAAGCAGAGTGTATCAATTGCCAATATGTATATGACTGTGTTCTTTCCTGTTCACAAAAATTATAAGACCAGCATGACAAATTCCAGAGCCATTAGTGCTGGCACCGATGAACTAGCTGACTCATTCAATTTAGTTGGATGCTGGAAAGTTAGTGTTATATATAGTATTGTGGAGTTAAAATAACACCCTTGGGGTTTGTAATATTTTTTTGTTTACCTGAGCATGTAGGAAGAACAATTACTGTTTTCTTCTCTTTCTGTGCCTGATGTTTGGCAATTGTTTCTTCCTTGCTTTCGTTTTCTAACATAGAGTGCAAAGTTTACTAATATAGTGCAAGTGAAATGCTCCATGTATTCAGCGCGTTTTTCCAGCACGTGGGGCCCCGAAGAAAAATCTCGAGTCCACGTTGAAAATTGCAATTCCATCTTAGCATCAATCAAACAATTTTATCTATAAACTATCGAGAATTACAGCAGATAAAAGCAGTGAGCTGTAAAAACTGTTTTGGAATGTGCATGTGGTGTGGAGATGATAAATGTGAGACAACAGAACTTCTCTCACCCTGCGATGGCTCCGCTGCGAAATCGGTGCAGATGTTTTCTTCCAAATGGTCGGAATAGCTCCTGGCTTCAAACGTCTAGCGACACCCTTTAATGGGGTATGCACACGTGAAACAATCGTCTGTAAAATGGTCCCACAGGCCCGGAATTGAAGTTCTTCCGGTGAAGGCAGACAAAGTTCTTCCATTTTAATCGGACACTGCTGCTTCTAGGCGAATTATGGATCGAAATTCCAGCTTCGTCATTGTGTCCTTGATCACAGTGTTGGACTTGACAGCGCCAACCAGGCATACTGTAGATAAAACTGGAGAAAAGGACTTTTCCGAAGGCACACACTTCTCATCCGCTCTGCGCTGCATACAAGAGTAGCCACGTTTGTTTTAATGCGTTGAGTCCCTGACGTCACTTCCTGTTTATGATAACTCGGCCCGACTCTCAAAGTTCTGTCCCAGTCATTTTTGAATCCGGTAATGGCGGAAAGCGAAATCGGCTCGAATACGAAATTCAAGGTTAAAATAATGGGACTTCCGGTAGGAATTTTGACTTTAAACTTGGCGTGGTAAGTAATAAATACTTTTACTTTCCAAATATGAAGAGAGTAGAATAACCATATTTTTTATCATAGTGGCACTTTAAGCCTTCAGCCTGTTCTTCCACTGGAAAAGATTCGAGAACTTCTCTTCTGTTGGACATGATTTTGTGTAGCTTCAGTCCTGCCTTGGCACAAATTCCTTGACTTGCCTTTATCAGGTTGACAGCCCTCTCCGCATTAGGGACAGATTTAAGTCCGTCGTCCACATAAACATCATAGCGGATGAAGTCAGCAGCTTCCTTCCCAAATTCATCTTCACCATCATCCGCCGGTCTTTTCAGACCAAAATTTGCACAGACGGGTGAGCTTCCTGCACCGAAAAGATGAACTTCCATTCTGTACTCAACCACTTCATTATTAGGATTCCCTTTCCTTCCACCACAAAAAACGCAGGAGGTCTCTGTGCTCTTCTGACACCATAAATGAGTGAAACATACTTTTAATGTCAGTCATGAAGGTTACACTTTCCTCTCTGAATGTGCACAAAATTCCCAGGAGAGTTTTCAACTGATCAGGGCCTTGCAGCAAGTGGTCGTTTAAGGACACTCCTTCGTACTGCGCCAAACAATCAAAAGCCACTCTGATTTGATCATTCTTTTTAGGGTGATACACCCCAGTGCGAGGCACGTAGTTGACTCTTCCGTTTCGGACATCTAGGAAATCTGTTGGTATCCTCTCAGCACACAGCTCGATTATGGCTCTCATAAACGCTTGATAGTCTTTGAGGAACTTGGGGTTTAAACCTTGCCTGGAGCTGATTCCACCTCTTGAATGCTAGCTGACAGTTGAAAGGGAGAGAAAGGCAGTCTGACCTTAAGGGAAGCAGCATCTCGTAGTGGCTATCTGTTCTCTTTTTTATTCCTTTCTCTAGGATTGTGAGAAATCTTCTGTCTTCTACTGAGTAGGGCTTGCTCTTTGAAGAACTTTCTACAAAATCTGACTCGAGGACTTGGAGAATCTTCTGCGGGTTGATGACCTCCTTTACCTTCGTCGAAAAGGAAAAATGTTCGTGCATCTCAACGACCACTGCTTTGTTACAAACTGCTTCATTCTTGTTACAGTCAGCGGGAGAGTTGCAAACTTTGCCAATAATACGCCATCCCATCAACGATCTCTGTCCGTAGGGTTCGTCATCACCTCCCACGAGAACTTCTCTGAGCCTAACAATACTGGGACAGTTACTTCCAATGAACAGTGAGATCTCTATATCAGGATCATATGGCATCAGCTTATCAGCAATGGGGCACAAATGTTCCCATTCCCGGGCTACTTTGACTTTGGGAATCTGACAACGGCTGGCAGGGATAACATCACGCTTGAACAACTATGGCAGCTTAACAGCATGTTCCCGTTGATAATCCAACACCTCCACGTTGCAA
>BLFK01000901.1:76149-82362 GCA_014634185.1 Astreopora myriophthalma
AACACAACTGCAGTCACAACAACCAAAACCTAATGAAAAGTATAACTTCTAAATAATGACTAAAGGATGATCATTTTCAATCAACCAGTTAACCAATCTACGTACAATTTGAACCGATGTGTCTGTCAGTGTTAAGCCCCAAGGTGGAGGGGTAGTGTTGGACACATAAGTTGGAATAGCCCAAGAATGTTTTGAATTAAGAAAAGTCAAGCTACTTTGCCTAAGGGATGACCCATAACAATGGAAGAATTTTGCAAAAGATAGTGCCAAACTACTGAACCCCATCCATCCCTCTATTAAAGTGCCTATAACCCCCAAAATTTTTTTTTGGCCGATATGAATCTTTGTCCTATGTTGAGCAAAATGGCGCAAAAATTTTCGGTTTTGGTCAAAACTGGAATTTTCTACGAATTTTTTAAATCCGGTTTTTATGCCCCACTACCGAGTGAAAGGAAAACTGGCACTAGTGACGTAAAACCCGGACAAACAAAGCAACAACAGAGGATAGACAACAGCAAAAGCGAGACGTAGTACTCGATAACTGCTGGTATTCGACTGAGATTTGTTAATAGCAGTAAAATTTATTAAGTAATGGCCTCGCACAACTTCAGTCTGGCCTCCAGTTCAGATTCTGAAGTTTCGGAAATCGAAGATTACGAGTTAGAAGTCGAAGACTCTCCAAACTCGAGCGACCAAGCCACAGATGTGGAAGAAATGCAAGAGGCCTATGCCGACGAGCCGTTAGCAGATGCAGCATGGCTAGCGTTATATGAGCAAGAAAGAAGGATGGAGGAAGAACTAGAGAAAACACTCCAAAAACGCCTTAATGGAACAGAAGAAGTCTGAGATTGGTAAGTTGCTACGATAGTCTCTCTGCCGGCGTTGCTATCAACAAGCGCGAGTTTGTTGTTGTCAGGCACATCCAAACTATATCACATCAACATTTCGATGCCCTAGATATAATTTTCACCGATATTTCATTATTTAAATTTAGGTGTCATTGTGGAAATTGTGACCTTCACTTTTTGCAAAACATCAGCGAGTGTTACTGCTGCTCTGAGCTAGAGGGATGCGTCGAAGCTCTGACCAGCGACGCGGTGCTTCAAGACTTTAGTGAAGAAGCTAATCTTACCTGCATTACACAGCATCCAGGCTTTAACCCTGTCTGCCTACAGAAATGGAGCCTGAGATTGGCATTGCATAAATACAGGACAAAAGGGAAGAAAAAATATGCACAGACAGGATCAGAGGAAAGGTGAGCAGTTCTTGAGCGCATTGTTGTCAACTTAGATAAATCACCGTAACTTTGTTTACATTTGTATACTACGACGCATGTTTTGAGCTCTTTTTATACCTTTTAGAAATGTATATTTACAACACTTTGGAATTCCAGTGGAAGAGAAAGCAAGCTCGAGAATTCCTGACCTTACGATCGGGGAGAAAACATATTGGAGCCAGCCCAAGGGAAATAAATTTTGATTGAGAAATATAAGTTTGTGAGGAAAAATCACTTTTTTCTGCTGCAAGCCGGTAGTTTAAAGTGCATTGGCTCGTGTTGAAGCGGTTCATAGATCCAAAACGTCGTCCTTGTTAAACAGTGTGATCAATTTTCCCATCATCCCCCTATTCATGCTTTGTATGACACATTTACCCAAAAATTATGTTCTCGTAAATTGGAATATTTTTAAATTAATTCCTAATATTTCTTCTCACTAACAACTTTAAAGTATCATTATCCTCCATTGACTGTGCATGTCTTTTTGTTTGCTAAATCTGTTTCCAGTTTACTAAGAAGTGTGTCCTATCGGGAGTTTTCCCGGCTGGTCTATGGATTCTTGGGAAACAGGAGGATACCCTTGCCTGCATGTGCACATGCTGCGATAAGGAAAACATTTCCATGTGACAAGGATGAAGAGTTCACTGGATTCAATCTTGACGAGGAAGGAGACTGAGTATTTATGGCCCAGTAGTAGCCTGAGAAAGCAACTATGTCAGATGGAGCAGGGAACTGAACTGTGAAAATGAACGGACAAGACTCAGGCATCACCTATATGTAAAAGTAATATAAATCCGTTTTGTTGAGATCACTCTAAGGGATACCCAGTTGGCTAAAAATATTTGCAATCAACATAGACATCCCCCTCTTGTTGGAGATAGTCTTTTAAGGGTATGCTGTTTTACTAGAAACTGTCAGAGAAAGCTTACATCTGGAATATTATTCCTCGTTGCAAGGCAAATTCTAAAAAGTATCTCATAGAAAGTCACAAGCTAGGTTTCAATGGTGGCTGTTTATTTCAGGAAAATAAAATGTACATACCGCAGTAAGCCTTTTCATGTGGTTACGATGGAGCTTTTCACACACCTTGATTGGTTTCAATCCTGAAATTGTACTATTCCAGCTAATATTTTGGTGCAGTCATAGTTGATGGACAGAAATGGTTCTGTTGTTGCATATGCAAAATTTGTATCAGGCATTTAGGTAACAAAAAAGATCATTGTTTTACTCATTTCAAAAGGAGGGTGACAAAATACTGGACTACACACATAACAAAAACACATGAAAATGGCCATAGGAGCTAAACTGATTATTGTAGTAAAGAAATTGAAATACTGGCTACTATGTTTGTTTGTTTGTTTTTATTCTTGGGACAAGTGGAAGCTTTGCTGTGTCCTTTCATGGGCTGTCGGCACACTGAACACTTCTTTGGCATTTTAGATGCTGTGCTTTGCTTGCTTCTTGGTTCTGGATCTTGAATTTCAGCAACTGAAATGTGAATATAAAAATTGAGGATGTGAAATTTTCGTCATACATAAATCTACGGTAACCTTTTGTCCCCCCAGAAAATGAATTTGGGTTACCAAACTATGGGTTATTAGGGAGAATTAGGGTTGAGTTGAGAGGGTCAACCATATAAGGGATCTTTCATCAATTGTAATAATTGTATTGGAATTGCTGTTTTACAAATTTGGCATTGACAAAATATGTTCAGTTATATGTAACAGCATATGTGTGATACAAATGTAAATGGAATATACATGATACAAGAGACCAAAAAATATACAATGAGAATGTGGCTGATGAACCTGATGTGGTAGGGGGGACATTTTCTGTGATCTTCTTGCTCCTGTCCATTTTTTTCTGCACTGCACTTGATCTGGATTCCTTCTCCAGCATAGTGTTCATAGGAGATGGACTCATATCCTTTAACTTGTCTGCAGCACCTTTCAATTCTTCACTAGTAGCTGTCAGATACGTTTGAAAAATGTCTTCCACATAATCTAGTGGAAAATGACTAAGAAATAGAAGAAAAGTTAAACAATATTATTGGTACAGATTTGTTACAGGTATATCTAACATTTCATCGCATAGAGAGAGTACTTTGACCAGTATGTAATTACTATCACGAACATGTCAACAGGCAGACTCACTCAGTTCTGGGACACCCTGACATTCCTCACAATCGCTTCACCGTTTTTAAACTTTGGATATGTAACTTTGATCTTCTCAGTATCATCTGCATTCTTTCGGCATTCCCTTTGCAGATTGAAGTTGAAATGTACTGCAGCTAGAATATGCCTGCCGGGAATACTGTAAATCCATTGTAAGTGTTTTGCAATGTGCCATACCCAATTGCAAAATAACAAATTCCTGTCATTGCATTACATTTCACTGCTGGTGGCACAAACAGCATGTGTCCTATACAACTACAAATTTATACAATAGGCCATATTCATAGTGTCGATATTGAACTGGATCTAGCACGAGGTTGAGGCTATTGCGGAGGAATACATTGACATATGAAAAGATTCCCCCATTTGAGCCTCGTCTGCACGCTAGTTCCATGTCCTTGAGGAGAATACGAATAAGGTCTATTATAGTTTATGTAATAAAAAAGTATGGTACCTGCAATACATTCCAGCATATGAATATGCAATCATCTTTGGTGCAAAGTGATTCAGCACCGAGTGAAAACCTTCAAGGCAACTTGTCTGGTCAAAAGGGGAAGCTCGCTTGATGCCCTTAACTAAATTAACATTGGTGAGGACACTGCACAATTTTCCATATGCCACAGACCCTATAGAAAAAGAGATGAAAAAAAAATCCTTTTTATTGACTTGTGTAGTTTTGAACAGGGCTTATTATATTTGGAACTTTACAGGACATGTCTAAGCTATTCTCACTAATTAGAACAGGCTGACTCAGTTACATACCACCTTTTAACCATTTTCTTGGGTGAATTACTCCATGAAAGCATCTATTGAATAATGCATCACTTAGCTCTGAGTGTTTGTTAACAATGTGGCTCATGAAAGAGCTGAATTTGGCCCAGATGACCTTTCCATTTCCACTGAATGTCGTGGTTGCACTCCAGTACAAGTGATTCTCACATGATCTGATCCATTCAGCTATTCACTCGCATCCTTTTTCTTTGGAGAGTTTCGAAAGAACTTTCCTGATTTCTACAAATAAAGCAAGGGTTTCATGTGGGCTATTATGTCGACATGGAAACTGACAAATTTTACTCAACAAGTCTTGTATTACAAAGAGTGATTTCAATTATGTACCACTATAAGTCAACTTACTTTTCTTTAGATGCCATATATCAAAGTAGTGGATTATGTGCGACAAAGACTTCCTCATGTGGGCAGCGATAGACACATGTCGGTCAGAGACGAAGGCTGTGATGAGCAGGCCATATCCAAGCAGAAACTCCATGCAAGATTTGAATCCCTCAAATTCCATGGCCGGACTGCTTCCAGTTTGATTCCTCTGATTATTGAAGACGAAACCAAGAAAAATACTTTATTTATCAATGCTAGTAAGCTTTGACATTATCTAGATGGGGCATACTACAAAGATAATAAATACACGTAGTACCTCAAGTATCCAGCTTGGACAGTTTAAGCTTAACAGTTAACGGTATAATATTTAAACATATTAATGACCTTACACTTGGGGCCTTTGTAATGATGTTGCTACAGAGAACCAAGCTTTGAAATTCAATTTGTATATATATATATATAACATGACAGGAGTTCAGGCTTCATTGTTTTCTTGTGACAGTCCTGTTTCGTATGGTTCAAAATTATAGGACCACACTCATATATATATATGAGCACATCTTCAGCTGTTTGCTGTACTATGTGAAGAGTGAAAGCGTTGATAAGAAGTTTAAAGATCAGTATCCATATACTTGTTCAGTATTAGCATGGTGCAGCAAAATATAGTGTAAGCACCATATTTTGCGCAGTGTCCCATGCTGTCATGTCGGCCGTCCCCTGCGATTGTAATTCCATCTTTTATGGTCTTCACCTTCTGTAGCATCTCTTGCTGGTATTTTTGCCAGTACAGCAAAATCGTTGGGAACAGCTTGTCCTAGAGGAAAACAAGTAAGACAAAACACTGATGGCAGCTGTACACTGAGTTTTTTTTTTTGTAATCTTATAGTAAGTGGTGGTAATGTACGATTACAGTTTGTAATTCCCACAAGAAGGCCATAGATATCAGAAAATTACTAATACCCTCTACACTATAGGACTGTCAATAAGGAGCATTTGACATGTCCAATATAATGTAGACAAGTAAAGCCTGTATCATGAGCATCATGTTTACTGTAGTTTCCAGTCACCAAATCATAATTTACTATACATATAGTATATATTAAGTTGTTTCTTGGAGTATTGTAGTTTTCTTTTGACTATGCACTTCCTTACTCACCCTGAGGGAGATCAGTAACATCTAGACCAAGGGATTCTGTTTCAGAATTTTTATTCAGGCCCAATTTATTTTTTGAAAGTACTTACTCTTTGGTGTCTGAAGAAAGTATTCATGGATAAACAACCAAGACCCATATGAGAAAATACTCTGAATACTTTGGATGCAGATCCTCCAGCTAACAAAATTGACAGGCAGAGGAGAAAATTGCCAGCCGGTAACTTTGTTCCTGGCAGAAATGGTTGGCTTTGCCATGTGTCCTTTGGTTTTGGGCACTTTGGATTTGAGCAAGTTGTTGTTACAACTGCTTGGGTGCCAACCTGATGAACATCAACTTGTGGGTTATCTTCTTTGCAGGTACGACAGAAACCAAATAGCAGGAGCAACTGGGTGAGGAACACAATGTGTTTCGGTTCTGTACGCATGTTTGTGCCTTTTGCTGAGATCCTGTAACAAAAACATACGGTGCCAACTAATTCATGCTATTTTGTGTTATT
>BLFK01000901.1:92887-100216 GCA_014634185.1 Astreopora myriophthalma
ACTGCGGTTGTAGATGAAAGTGAAGAATGATCATCGCAGTTAATTTTCCAATTTAAGCAATTGGAAAGGAGAAGCCTGAAAAAATCAGGGCTTCAACGGGATTCGAACCCGTGACCTCAGCGATACCGGTGCGATGCTCTACCAACTGAGCTATGAAGCCACACATTGGGAGCGAGGTCAATTTAGTGAGTTCATAGGCCGTATTCATATTCTCCCAGTTGGACTGGAACAAGCATAGAATGGAGGCTGATGCAAATTATTTCCCCTGCATGGGCCTCCATCGCATGCTCCATCCAGGCGAACCGTGAGAACTCAAATAAGGTCTATTTAAAAATGCATCACTGAAAATTTAACACTTAACAATAGAAAGGGAATTTATTGATTACGGTACGCTCACCCACCCAATGGGTATTGTTTATAAGGCAAGCACCAGATGTTGGAAATGCGTCATGATTAAAAAAAAATCAAGGATTCAGTTACTGAAAGCTAAATTACCCCTTTCTGGACTGCGATTTACTCACTAGCTGAACTCATTACTGATTTAGGCAGAAAATTTCTCTCTTCAACTTTCTCTCTTCAATGTTTAGAGGATTTTGTGCTAAGTGTCAGGAACTTTTGTTCAAGCTAAAATAATCATTTATTTCCAAACATCAGAGTTGGGATGAAACTGATTTGACAAAATGGATTTACAAACAACACCAACACCCAGGCCCAATGTAACAGTAAACTCTCTTGAATAGGAACAACAACAACAACAACAACAATAAAAAGCTTTGGGGGCAGCTAAGAATACACCTTTGCAGGGAATTTATTACTTCACTGCCAAGGCAAACATCCTAGACAGAATCCTTAACCACCATACACCTAAAATGGTTTTAACACGATGACATCATCACATACAATTACAAGGTCTTTTCTTAACTCCTTATTCAACTCAACATAGCCAGCTTTAATGAGGCCAACAGCAACTCGCTCAAGATACTCTTCATTTCAACTTCACTACACAAACAAATGCAATCCATTAGGTTTATTTTGGTTTCTTTTAGCCTCACACCAGCAGCAGGCATGAACCAACTACATGTGAAACTATAACAACAACTAATTATTTACAGGAAAGCAATTCCCTGTGACACCGCCGGATACGAAAAACCAAAAACCCCCGTGAGGGACAAAAACTGGAAATGTATTCCCCGAACCAGTGCGGTGCCACGATCCCTCCGGGGTTTAAAGGGTCTCTAGTTACAAAACAATAATGATTCATGAAAAGAAACAAAAGTTACACGAATTGATGCAGGCCTAGAGTGGCTCACCACGTGATGAACTAACACTTTATAGACAACCTGATACTCATCATGCCTTGCACCAATTGTACCAGACCCTTCTGTTTCCATGCCGTAGAAATATCAATTTCTGTCTAATTCGCACGCTCAATCGTCAGAAATTACAGTTCTCAGTTTCAAAGGCTTAGTTGCTGCTGCCAGCTGAGATCACGATATTTCTTTGACAATAATCACACTGAAGGCCATGCATATAATGACTTCTGCAGTTTTTCTGTTCAAGGCCATGGAGTCAACAGCATTTGATGGACCAACTATAAGAAAGGAATACCACACTTACATTGTATCAAATGCAAACTAACTTATAGACTAAACAATTTGGGTTTATCAAATGAGTTTATAAAGTAAATTGGCCACTGTAAAGAGATCCAAAAGCTGACATTTCGATCACCAGCTCTTCATGAAAGCTTGAAACAAGCTCAGACGGGTGCACAAGTGAAGTTTCAAGTGACATAACTGCAAATGTTAGTGGGTTTGATATGGGTGATAAGCAGGACCATAGTAGTGGTGATGGTGGCAGTGTCGGTGGTGGTGGTGTCAGTGGTGGCGGCAGCGGCGGCGGAAGCGGCGGCGGAGGCAGTGGTGGGAGAGGATTGGAAGCATTGGCATTGATGACAATAATGTTGAGTGCAACATCAAAGAGGAAATAGTGTCATGTATACTCAGGGGGCTGATTTTAGCAGAGGAGATGAAAACGCCTGTCAAAAGTATAGAAAATCTGTTGGAATATGCAAAGGACCTATTCTGTGAACAGAGCATTGGCCCTCAAATTGGCAGCAAACTGAAAAGTTACTCAGAGATGTTGGCTATGAAGACCCAGAAACAGTATTTCATTTGCCTTGATGAAAGTCATCATGCCAATTATGAGATAATGAAAGACAAGAATTCACTTTGTAGATTTTGTGGAAAGCCTGGAGCTATACGATACTACTATTGAGGTCTCCCTCAAAAAGTGAAACTGGTGCTCAGATGAAACTGTGTGTCAGAAGATGGCAAAATTCTGGGAGGAGAAAGACCACTGGCTACACTACAAAGGGGTGTGGTTTCCTCTTGGGATGGTTACAGGTTCAGCCAGCTTTCTTGGTTTTGGGACCCTGATTCTGAATGGTTACTGCCTACCAGATGTGATTTCTGCTCAACAGTTTTAAGTGCAGCTGAAATTGAGAGCTCCTCCTGTAACTGTACTGTTATTTGCAGTGAGTGTGGCTCAAAAACTATTTGTAAGCGTGAAAAAGCTAGGCGTGATCCCAGAAACATTGCACTAATTGGACACTGGGATGGGTGGTACCCGTTCCAGAGTAAGTCAAGTCATAGCTCTGGTGCCATAGAGGTTTCAGTCCTAAACGTGTCCAAGATAGATTGTTGCTCTACTGATGAGGTGTACGTCATTGGTTTTGTTCCTTGCTACAGAGTCCCAAATAAATGACCATGTGCATTAGATACACTTTTGGAGCCACTTGTTAGAGATCTAGAGGACAGCTTCATTAAGGGGAATAAGGTAAGTTATGCCAGAGAAATTAATGGATGCAATGCAGGGGAGACTGTTGTGCGTTGCATGCTTTTGTTGTGGGCAGGGGATTGACCAGCACAATTTGAGGTGGGCAAATTCGTCAACAGTGGGATACTTCCTTGCCGAAGGCATCACTTAAGAGGTACAAACATTGACAATCGAAGTACATATTATATAGCTAAGAACAGGGACCGTGCTAGATTTCCTTTTGAACCTCGAGTTTTAAAAGATGAAATATCCATGATCACAAAAGTGGAGGGGGAAGATCGACCCACTGTACGAGGTACTTTAGCAGGACAAAGTGGTTACGTGGGACTGTCTGTACTTCACAGACTGCACAAGCCTTATCAGTTCAATGTTCTTGTAAATACAGTGTTTGATATGATGCACAACATTCCAATGAATGTGGTGTGGAAAGATTTAAACAGTTGTCTTGATGATGAAACAGTTGACAAATCATCTGTGGATAGGAGACTTAAGGCAATGTCTTGGACCAGTGAACTGAAGGATGGCTGAAGTGTGCAAAAATTGGACATTGGAAGGCTGAGGAATACAGAAAATTTGCATTTCCAGCATCTGAGTGTGTTTTAGGTGGTGTAATTGAAGATGATGAGTTTAAAATTTGGGTTTTGGCTGTAAGAATGACTGAAATGGTCTAATACTATGGGAGAAATGGTTGGAAGGAAGATGATGTCATGCTATTCAACAATATGGCAAAGCACCATATTATTCCGCTAGAGGAGAAGTTAGGGCTTGATCAGTGTGTTGTGACTACTCACAATCTTGAGCATGCTGCTGAAGACATACTTCGGTTTTCTCCACCTGATAATTACTGGTGTTAGGTTCATGACCTACATGTAGCAGCTTCCAACCATATTTACACTTCTTCAAACAAGAAAAACATTAAACTTACCTTTGCCAAGGCTGAAGCCAGGAGAGAACTTTTGAAAAGTTTCAAGTGTAAGCTGAGAAAGCAAAAGGAAAGAAGGCCAGGAACTCTAATGAGAACAAACTTTGTGCAAGTGCACATGTAGTGTATCTGTAGCACAGAAATTATACTCAGAATTACCTTCACAATCAAGACCTGGTAATGGTGGAATCCTTGCTGGCGAGCAAGAAAACAATCACTATCGGTTATCAGGTCATGAAATGCACCTTCTCCATGAACAATACCCTACTGCTGAGAGTAGTGCAGATGACAATGAGGTGGACCAGGAAATTGTTGTGCGTGTTGATGGTTTTGTTTGTGCTGTGGTTGATAACCATTTCCATTCACTGTTAAGAGGCATTCTCTTTCCTAAAATGAAAGATGCTGATAGATTGCCAGAGATTTGCACTTACAGTTATGGGAAACTTGTTGTTCCTTCAATTCAGCAACTTCTTTTTCCACAGAGAAAATACTTCGCAAAGCTATTCTTTATCCAGATCCCGAAAGCTTAGACAGCCCAGACCGCTGCATTACAGTTGACTTCATGCTGGAAACATTGCCTATTTGTAGTGATGCAGTGCGAATTCTGTTTTATCCACAGCGTGATGATGTAGTGGTTGTTGATGTGCGGATGGGGGAAACTACATTGCACAGATTATCAGTGTTCAAGAGAGAGAGACCAAACAGTCAAACTTTACTGTTATGTTGAAGACCCCTTCAAACCTGGAGCTGGATTGTATCTTAGGGAAAGATAAAAGTGTTACTTCCGTTAAGCCCTTTACATGACTTGATCACTTGACCTTGTACCTCTCATTAAAATTGTATAATGTAATGGCAGTTTGAACATTTCACAGATTATACCAATATGGATAGTAGAATGGTAAATTTAGAGATTAGTGAGTCAGTCTTGTAAGGGACAGAGAGCTGTAAAGTTGCTCATTATTCTCAATTATCATAGGAGAAAATCAATACTCGTAATAACAAACAGGATTTTTTTTTTAACATCTATAGGGCCCTGGCGTATACATGGCAATTTGAATGTACATAATACATGTTGAAATCTCAAGCTTAGTTATTAATCATAATCGGCCACGACATGATTTCACCGATACTTCTTAAAGAGTCGGCGGCTGTGATTGCTGGGCCAATAGCTAATATCGTTAACTCCTCTGTTGATCTATGTAAGTATCCAGCCTCGTGGAAAATGGGGCAAGTCACCCTATTTAAAAAAGATGACGAACTGAAAAAGGCAAACTACAGGCCGGTTACAGTTTTGCCAGCACTTAACAATGTTTACGAGAGGATTTTGGCTGCAGTTCATAGTTCTATTTTATCCGATTTTATTAGCTCATATAGAAAGTTCCACAGCTGTGAGACGTCTTTATTGAGAATGACAGAAGAATGGAGGTCTATGCGCGATGATGGTCAACTGGTTGGGATGGTGTCAAAGGCCTTTGACGTTATACAACACCCCTTGTTATTAACCAAACTCAAAGCCTACGGATTAGATAAGGATAGCTGTGCCTTGTTTAGAAACTATTTGTCAAATCGACAACAGAGGGTGAAGATCGGCGACACTTTCTCGTCATAGGAGAGTGTTAAGCGTGGAGTGCCCCAGGGAAGGGTTTTGGGACCTATTCTTTTTAATATATTCATGAACGATCCTTTTTATCATGTAAAGCAAGCAAATCTAAATGCGTATGCAGACGACCATCAAATTTATTACTCAGGCACGGATCCAGTGGCACTAGAAGAATGCTTGTGTAAGGAAGTAGAAGTAGCAAATCTTTGGTACAGTGAAAACGGTATGATTGTCAACAAAAGTAAACATCAGGCATTAATCCTTGGTGACACGGAGCATACCTTTTCTTTTCCAGTTGAAGAGTCAATTGACATATTTGGCATGACCATTGATAATGAACTTCAGTTTGATAAACATGTATCTTCCATTTGCAAAAAGGTCAATAATCAGTTAAACGTTATGATAAGATTTAGAAAATTGATCTCCAAAGCCACTTTGATTAAACTGTATAAAGCCTTTATCTTGCCGCACTTTCATTATTGTTCATCGGTGTGGCATTTCTGTGGCGCAAGAAATACGGATAAAATAGAAGTTTTAAATAAAAGGATCCTTAGGTTTATTCTAGGTGATTTCAAATCTGCATATTATAACTTACTGGACAAAGTTAATTGTGCTTCTCTATACAATAAATGTATACATAATATGTTAATTTTGCTTTATAAAAGCTTATTTTTAACCAAGTATCCTATCTATAGGAAGAATATGTTCACTCTCCGTTCTACCTCCTATAATTTATGCGGTAATTATATTCTGACACTCTCTGTACCTAAAACTACTACTTATGGCCTTCGTTACTACTTATGGCCTTCGTTGTTCTTATCATGCCGCCGATCAGTGGAACTCACTGCCGGACTGTTTTCGAACTGCCAATTGTAATGATTTTAAAAAAGCATTAGCTAGCCTTGACTTTAATTTTTTCACTTTAGTGCTTTTAAATTTCTATATATAGTCTTATTTCCTTTAGCCATAACTTGTAAATATTGTACAGAATCGTAGTTAATAAGTTGTTGTATATTTTTGTTATTGTTTTCTCGAAAAAATTAGCTTTTATAATAGCTACTCTTAAATTCGAGGAAAAATAAAGTTTATGTATGTATGGGTGTGTGTGTGTATGTATGAAATCTCAAGCTTAGTTATTAATCATGGTGGACTAAACTTCAGGGAAATGTGATTCTGAATACCAGCATTTTTGTAATCAAAGTTTTTACTTTCAATGAACTTTCATTTGATTTGCAAAATAATATGAATGCTGGATTAAGGAATTTTTCTTAAACATGGTTTATTTAACAATTATTCCATGGGCACGTGTTGGATATGAGATGGTAAATAGCCAATGACGTGCGTCAATTCTCAAAAAAATTAAATTCTCAACCTTCGGATATTGCAATTGTGTGGTTCCAGAAAATATCCATACCCCCCCCACGGAAGATCATTGGAAATTCCGAGGGGGAGGGGGGGTTGAAGGGCAGTAATTTCCGAGAGGTTGGGGGGTTTCGTGGTGAACTACTTTTCCAAAGGGTCACGAACCATGTACAAAACATTGAAAGCAACATACGATCGATCTGAAGCACAAAAACATACCTACGTTGTTTTGAAACAAAAGTCAGTACTCCTGGCCATTGAGATAAAATTAACATTATCAGCTTCAATGTTTCTGTTTTTCTTTGAGTTAGCTAGCACTACAATCTCCTGAAGCTAAGAACGATGTCTTTCACTTTGGAACGGATTCAAAACATTTCAAATGGCGGTCTCAACTAGAGTCTCGTCCCCAGACTTCCAGCTTTGTCTCGTTTTCGTCCGACCAACACTTCCGTTCACTTGAGTATCGCTTTTCGCTTTCGCTACCTTCACATGCAGTAAACACCTTCACATGCAGTAAATTTTTGATAGGATTCATGTTTTATTGGGTTAGTAACTCATAGAAAATGCGATGAGACGCAAGTTCCCACCATTTCAACGCTTGCGTGCAACA
>BLFK01000901.1:100439-105439 GCA_014634185.1 Astreopora myriophthalma
TGCACATGATAGAGGTGGCAATAAAAATCAGGTCAACCCAAGAAGAGCTCAGCAGTAAATCCTTTCGTCGAAAGCGAAAATACGCTCATGGACAGGAAAATACAGTCACGACCAGGACATCATGCCTCAAAGACATTCTTACCCCAAAAGCACCGGTTCTCGATGTTGAAAACCAACAGCGGAGTGTACGCAGGGCCCTTGATGCTTTAAAACTTTTCGTTGGTAACGCGGAAGAGAAGTCAAGACAAATGATTGATGACCTCGAAAAGAAGACTGTCAGAATGAGCGACAAGAAGCGTCGAGCTTCTCAGGTGTCATCTGCACGCGTAAAGGTAATGAAGACGGAACCGGTGGCAAATGCGATTAAACGCCCAGGAAGAGAAAAAAAACTACCAGCCAAACTAAGAGAATCAGAAGATGCACAAAGTAACTTAGCAGTTGGGCAATCAGTGGAGGTTTTGTGGAACGAAAAGGATCTGGAAGGGACTAACTGGGAACCTGGCTGGTATAAAGGAGAGATACAACACTTTGATGAAGAGAATGATGTTATTTATATTTTCTATTTTAAAGATGGAGCAGTTTACAGCCTGGATGCAACTGGGGCTCTTGTGGATGAGATCATTCGTTCAGTTTAAGCAGTAGTGAGGGGGCAGGAATTGAAAACTTTTAACAGTTATATTTGCATTTGTTATTAGAGAGATTTAGCATATCGTTTGCGGCAAATGGCAAACGGGAATTTGTACCACGTGACCAAGTTTTCCCTTTACTTATTGTTTACTGTTCATTATAACTACATGAAAATCGGTAGATTCAAGCTAATTCTATCCAGAAGAATTGTTTTAAGCTATTTTTATCTGTTTATTTCTCATTTTGAAAATTTCTTAACTTGAATCTCACGTTTGCCGTAAACGCGATGCTTTATCTCCCTATTCACGGTTATACTATGTTTGCCAGAACTATGAAACAACATTTAATTGAATAATGTAACCTGATACGAAAACCTTAGTGCCTGTTGAAGTTTTTATTTCCACGTCAAAGTTTTATTAACAGTACTCATAGTATAGAGTAACATATGAGAATTTGGTGGTTTCATAAAGTTTTTGCACTATTTGTAATATTCACGGTAAGTTGTTGAAGTACTTTCGTTCGACCTTCAGAAGGCCTGGCTACCTGGCTAGTACATCGTGACAACGTTCACGAAACCTACCACGTTATTCCCGCGTTAACATGTGTTCGTTAGTGAAGTTTTCGGTCCTTAAATAAGATTCAACCCGAAGAAACTGACAAAATGTGTAGACAAAGGAACCATGTAAGTTTCTGTTTTATTTACTATCGTTTGCGAAGTTGTTTAAGCAAGTGAAACGTTGTCATCGGAGTTTGCACAAAAACGTGAAACAGTCGACGTGCAACCCAAATGTTTAAGCTTATAATCTTACATAAAAAACAACACAAACATGATTTGCAAAGTTGATGGCGAAGAAGCTAAAAGTTTAGCTAGATAATGAGCTTAACAAAGCGCTACATTTTTATTAAAGTTAACCTTAATGTTTACACTGTTGTAATAAAATTCTATCGTATTTACGTAACTAAGTTGGTATTCACTTTCTTTTTTATAAGTACAAAAATTCTGGAAATTCCGGAGGGGAGGGGGGGGGGGTCATCAAAGACCCCCCTGGAACGGAAAATCCTGAGGGGAGGGGGGTGCAAATCAAAAAGTCTTCCGTGGGGGGGGTATGGATATTTTCTGGAACCACACATTCTAGCTTTCTCGTTGGTAATTTCTCATTTCTTGATGAAACTTGGCCTTCCATGAACAATTTTATGCTGAGCGACATTTGCTGCATTCATTTCCATATAAGGGCAAAGGCAGGTATAATGGCTGATAACCGAGATCCAGTGAACCAATGAGAAAGCTAGAATAGCATTATCTGAGGTTGAGAATTTAATAAAAATAAATAAATAAATAACCATTACTATTTGGGGTTCCTGTTATTGCCATTAGTGGAATTTTTCCTTTCCTGGTAACAGAAAATCATTTAAGATTACTGTAGACCTTCCGGGGTGTCTTCCAAAGAATCATTCGTATGTGCGCCGCTTATGTTATAGCCATAGAAAGTATATATCATCGTAAAGCTAATAAAATTTAGAATCAGAAGAAATAAATTTTTTAAAGATTTGATTTAATGGTAAGCGCGCGCAAGCCTTCAAATGCAAAACTGACACTATTTGCTAAGCTGAATTACCTGCTTCCTGCTCGCACGTATGACCAAACAAACTGCACAGTGTCAATCGGTAGGTGATAGACTACAAAAGTGTGTAAGGCTTTTTCGATATTCCAATTGGTTGCCGAGAAAATCTATTTTGAAGTTGGTGAATTGAATATTTGCAAAAAACCAAAACAAAACGTGGTCGCCAGCATGAATTAGCTCGGGTAAGCTTTATTTTCAAGGTCTGTATTTGTTTGTATTTCAATTCCAGCTGAACAGAAATGTCTTTAATAGATATGATGGCGAATTCTTTGTTAGACATTTGGAATCTAGTGTGGACAACAGCATCAAACGGGGCAAGCCACCATGAAGGATTCGTTATTTACATTATTGTACCTGAGCACATGCTCTTATGGTAAGGAATGATGTTTTTCTTATTCAAGGTTGAACCATGTTCAGCGCACAGTCCACACGTAAATTTATAAACTCGACATTCTCATTACTGCATCATTTACTTTTCTTTTTCTCAGGGAAAGGAAATTGGACCGGAGGACACGGAATTTTCTTTTCCTGAAGAGGTGCTTGTATTTATAAGGCACATTGTTCCTGGGAATATCAAAGGAGAAATTAGAGACGTGGGTAAATTTGTTCCTTTGCAACTACATCTCACTCTGCTTGTTGAGTATGATCCAAGAGTCACTGCCCAATGAATTAGGGTAGATTTGTATTTAGTACGATACGAAAAAATTACAGGCCAAAGCATTGACTTAATGTAAACTATAAACCATTTAAATTTTATTTCTGAAAATGTTTCTGCTTTGCTCCCCAGGATGCCTTCACTGTCTCAATGGCAGATTTCTGCTCAGCCCTAGACATCCCTAGACTGGAGAGCAACTAGGACTTGATTTGTGTTTCATTTGTGTTTCATTGTGTTTCATGCTTTTTGAAAAATGAATACTTGTAAGTACCTACACCTGGAAATAATCAAATTAGTTAGTTTTCTTATGCATATTGGAGCCATATTTCAATGATTACTAAAATGGCATGCAGCCACTACAAATGCCATTCATACAGTCTAAAAAAACACATTACTTTGATTAGTTGAGACTCTATTTGATTTACAGGTAGATTGTTCCAATATGATCATGACAGTATGTGTTGTAGAAATCGAAAGGCTTTGTAGCTGTTAAATGTGAGCAGTACGATAGCACTACATGTAGTCATACGAAAACTAACAACTGCTTCAGAAAACTGCATTTTTCTTGGGGGGGGTACATGTAGCTTTTGATTGTCAGTAGAATTGAAGAAATAAATCTTGGAGAATATTATTTTGGTCTCTTAATCAATTAGATAATATTTAGCCTGAAAGAAACAGTATAATCTAAGCATCCTCTACATTATGAACAATTTGAGCTTTTCAAAATCTTATCAAGTCACAGAATCTTAGACTTTCTGCCTTTGAACACAATTTTCTTCTACGACTAAATATTGCTTGCAGTGGATTCACTGCTTATAATGCTTAAACTAGGCTTTTGTAGCAGATGCGTTTATATCCATAATTTTTCATTCAAGTTTTATTATCTTGATCTTTCCTTCACCATGTTTTGTGATAAAACTATAACAACAAAGCTATGATGTATTTACACTACACATCAGAATTATAATAATACTACTATGTCTGCCAATTACATTAAAAAAAATGAAAAAAAGGACCTAATATAAACTCTGCAAACTGTACATACCACCCTCCTTGCGAACAAAACCATCTTGCTTTCTAGATTTTTCTATTCTATGCTTTTTTCTAGGTTTTTTTTATAATTAGATGAGCTCATGCGCTTGCCATCAATTCTCTGCCATCCTGCAATCATGCCTGCCTACACTTCCACATTTATCATTGGCATAAGTTTGCTTGGCGTTGCTTCTATGCCATTATTAAAAACCAGCACACCAAGTTCAACAGCTAAGCTTTCTTCTTGCTGAGAAGTAAACTGTTGCTTTGGTGACTTGCCCCAGATGACATGATGGAGACTTTCATTGTTATTCTGGTCCAGGCATTTCTCACAACCAGCAAGAAAATGTTTATTCCTAAGTCTATCAAATGTTGGATGTATTACATTGACTATTGCCTGAGGTAAGGGATCTTGTATGGGACAATGTGTTGTCTGTCCAGTGGCCAAATCTCTGTTGTAACTACACCATGACTCATTTCCACTAGGGGAGTCTTCATGCCGAGGATTTTTTGGGGGTGGGTGCTGGATTAATGCATCAGGATGGCATGGATGTGACTTTCAGAGGGTCATTAGTTGGTGTAGCATAGCAAACTATGGAGTCAGAGCGTAAATGAATGCACATATCCCACACGCACCAACTTCACTGTCAGTTAATACCACGAGCAGTATTTATTTCTTGAAACCAGATAGTAGCAATGAAGAAAGCGTAGTTGTGTACATGTATAATCTTGTGACTGTAATTGTAGTTGTGGTTGTGGTTCGAACTAGAAAAGGCAACAAAAAACGAAACGAATCCTACTTAATTTACTAATAACAATGCAAAAACGATAAATAAATCTATGCCTACAATAAACAATTAATGACGAATCAACTAATAAACAAATCATTTTTTCATTATTTAACATTAACAAATATACTGTTACCATTACCGGAATTTCAACTATTTCCATACATGTTTACTTAAAACCATTTCTGGGTTTTGAGTTATTACCATGTTGGTTTATAGACACACCACATGGTAGCATTAATGGTTGTTCTTTTATCTTTCATAGCTTCCCTGGTA
>BLFK01000901.1:110439-113607 GCA_014634185.1 Astreopora myriophthalma
TTTTCTCTATGCATGAAATCGCCCAAAGACTTCAATGCGCCAGATTCCTACCAATTGATTTAGGGGTAGGAGAGGAAGCAGTGGGGCTCAAGTTTTCGTCTGTTTTGCAAAAGTAGTACCTTACAAGACTGAAACTGAACTAATTGGGGACACCTATCTTTCTACTTACTCATAAGAACAACCCCACCGGAATTTCATGTTAGACTTTCAGCTTAGCTTCCACAAGCAATACATGCAGCTTGTGATGCTACCTATATTGAAAGCTCAGTTTTCACGGAACTTTCTATCCAGCCACTCATTAAACTGAAATTGAACTTTGGTGTTTCAATAATGTATGCGTTAAAGTTGCTTTATATCATGATAGATGCAAACAACAAGAGTATTACAAGCACCAGAATAAGGCAAGGAAGATGCCTGAGAAATACATGTCTGTTATCACTGACGGAATGGATTCCTCAAAGACAAACATTCCCCATTTCAAGGTGAAGTCGAAGGTAAGTTTAAACATGCTTAACGCAGACTTAAAGACTTTTGTTGAGAAAGTATTATTTTGGTACATCTGAGTTGCAGGAAGAGTTATCTCGTGCAAGAGGTAGAAGTACAAGAGAATTTCTGAATGTCGTGCATGCATGCAGTTTCCATGCCCACTCGGGAATGTCTTACAACACCTGGCAACAGTTCAGTAATATTAATTAAAATAATTCTTGGCTCTAGAGAAGTATAATAGATCAAGATTGTAATTTAAACTCCAATTACAGTACTTAAACCTAATGAACGCGACTGAAAAACTTATCAAAAGGAACTATCTAGGGTGAAAGTGCGGGGCTTAAACCTAAACTTCAACTTGAAATAGTAGTGGTGTACGCCCCTTCAGGTACCTTTTGGCGGTTGGAAATGGAGGTCTCTGATTGGTCGATTTGAATTTGATTGATTGGTGGATTTGAACGGCAGGGATGACGTCATCGAACGTCACACTCGAGCGGAAATGACGTCACGCATCACGCCAAAAACGAAAGTCACGCCCAAAATGAATTTGAAATGATGTTAAATGATAAAGACGATGTTAAATGAAAAAATGAACCTATTTTTAACAAGTGGGAACATGTGGGGGATCCAACTGAGCCCCCGTCCCAAGGCACAAAGAAAGACTATGTACAAAGAGAGTGGGGGAAGGAAAAAAACCTGGTGGTCGCCGAAAAGGCAGTGCAGGCCACGACGCTGACCGTCCAACAGACCCGTCCCCTCTGTGCCGACCCAGGTCCCCTCTGACACCCCCCAAATAATTTTTCACAAAAGTCGTCATCATCCTCCGACAGCAGCCCACTGAGGAGATGGATGTTCTGGAGGTCTGCCTCCTCCATGGTTTGGTCCAGGTCTCGGTAGCTGTATGGGTACGGCATGGCTTGAGTGATGGGATCCAGCACATGCTTGCTAAAGACCAAGTGGTAGTCTTTGTCAGCCGGCCAGGTGTGCATCGTGTAGGTCTTGGGCTTCCGCACGATGGTCCGTGCTTGATGGATGCGTGTTTTGCGTGGAGCGTCCAAGGGGCGACGCAGTTCATCCAAGGTGTTTTGATCTAACACCTGGTAGAGGGTCTGGATGGGGGTGCCTCGAAAACACCAACATCAAACCGTTAAATTTTAGGCTTCTAACACTAAATTCACTGTAACACTAAATTGGATACAAATGTAAGCGGAAATGGCTTACAAAAAAGCGAAAGATACTAATGAAGACAAACGTGGACATTCGATATGGAATAATATTTTACAGACTGTGTCATTTTGATTACAATTTTGTGTTTGTTCATTGTTTATGTTTCTATCATGGAAAATCAGGGGGGACTATTTCTCAGCAGAAGGGTACATTATGCTTGACAATGAAAATTTTCCTCTGTCGCAATCTTTCATTTCAAAAATTTGTTTAATTAATCATCATCATGCTCCTTTTACTTACCGGGAAATAGGCTGTTGCGTCCTTACTAGCCAATCCTCTTGTTTCTTAGCACATGTATCAGCAGCAAGCCAGCCTTTGAATCTGAACTCCCCTTGCCTTCCCAGGTTCAAGGTAGTGCTATTTTTCAATCGGACGAATTCTGCAGGAGCTGTTTGACGTTTGAATTTGCGAGGTCACAGTCGTATAACCCACCTGCTTTACCAGATCCAGGCAAGTATGCTGACTGTCTCCACACACAAAGAGATTCAGTGCTTGAAACGCCATCGGGATAATTTATTTCTTGCATACTAGTACCAACAACGGCAACTCCATTGTAGCTTAGTTCCAATTGAATAATCCTTTGGTGCTCGTCATCCGCACCCAAAAGGATGTCCGTACTCGCCACACAAATTGGTTTTACTAACGGCATGTTAAGCTGGACGATTTCTGGGTTCTTAACTAGTGCAGCTAAGGCTTGTAAATGTGTCGTAAGTCGCTTCCGAAGAATTGGCACTGTGCCCTCCTGTGGCAAGCTAAAACGACCCAGCCGTGAAAGTAGCTCTGCTCGCGATTTCACGCCCTCCGGCTTTAAACGTACTTTGCCTTCCAGCCAATAACACGAATTGCCTCAGATCCTAATTTGGTTGCCTTTGCTATCTGCTTAGACAATCTTTTGGCAAGGGTATGACCTTCTAAATGATGACAAACAAAACAGTTTAAATTAAACTTTGTATAGAAAAGTCAATTTCCTAATAAGGGGTCATCTCCCCATAGCGTAGTCACCAGGCAACAACAAGTCTTTGCTTGCAAATTTACTCTTTGACAGTTACAAAAAAACATGATTTGACTTATAAATATGTACCGTGTTCAGGTTGGCCACCTTTAGAGCAAAATCTCCAACCATAGAGAAACAAGACCAAAACATACATAAATGATACATGGCATGGACATTTCTGTAAATTGAGATCGTAACATTTTGTATCCAAATGGTAACACCCTCTCCTGGGCAAAAGCGTTAAACGCATTGCACCTCTTTGGTATATAGTAATGAACATCTTGAATCTGATATCTACTAATCAATCGGTTCAGTATCTGGTGCTGCGATGTAGTCAAAGTTAAAATCAACGTTATTTTACTAACTGTAACACACGACGATGGAAAAATGGTACTTGCCAGCATATTTAGCTTTTAAGCCCAACAGAAACCAGCGCTCAACAACTCTGGTTTTAACCTTGC
>BLFK01000901.1:114927-140891 GCA_014634185.1 Astreopora myriophthalma
AACTATAGGATAAAAATAGCAACAATCATCAGAAAATTAAGCAATAAAAGGTAAGCCATGGGGCTGTGAAGGGACTGTTCGAAATTATATTCCTCACTAAGTGTAAATTAAAACAGTTCAGTGAGGGTTTGTCAGAAAGTGGGCTGTATATTGTTTGATTAGCAGTCATGCACTTCCAATAACATAACATATTACTGCATAGACTATGGGTGCTATGGTTATTCCTCATCAAACTTACTCTAATAATTGCATATTAAACTATCACTTGACCTGTTTTAATTTGGCTATTAATGAGAAATATCTTTTAACCATTTACTGCATCACTCAATGTTGTCATTAGCAGCCAACTAATGCAATAAGAATAGCCAGCTATAAGAATAGCCAGCTACTGAGGGTCAAATGATGACTAAAACACTAGTGTAAGGTTTGTGACTTGCATATACCTGGCTACTCGCCATTTGTTTTTTGGGCTTCTGCAAAACATAATGCCAGCCCTGATCACTGTTCTGAGACTGTACTCGGTCAGGAATTGGGAATGTTTTCGCTCATACTTTAATGGGAATTAACAAAATTCAGTGTTACAGTAATACATCCCCGGCAGTGGCAGATACAATAATCTGTATTGACGTAATGTCCCCTCCCTACTATGTCAGCCTTAATAATTTATTATTAAAATGGTTCCAAACAACTTGTAATTCCAGGTCACTGAAAGGTCAGAAATCGAAAATCTTGACCCAGAATTGGCATTCACCTTTTTCAAGACAAAGGTATACCCAAATGCTGTGAGGGTATATCAGGTCGCACAAGCAACTGAGAGTGAAGCAAAATTGCCAGCATCTGGAGAGCGGCTTCTTGTAGACCTCCTGGTTAGATGTACTGAAGTGTACAAAGTACCAGTGAAACAGGTATTGTAATGATTTGAGTCATAAAAGGTTATGAGGCTTTTACTTACACATGGTCAGTTTTCTGATTGGCTCAGTTTCCTCACATGACTCTATAGGCAGCTATAATACTAGCATTTGGCAAACATAATTCCCACAATCAATTTATTTTGTTTTCAGCTACAAAGGCTTCGGATGGTGCCAAGAATGGATGGCTTGGGTAGGTTTCAAACACTTTGTCCTCATCTGAAAAATGCTCGAACATTGAATGAGTAATAAAACAAGTATTACGGACTGTTGTGGCTGTTATGGCTGTTGTGTAGATTAATTTTGAAGAGTTGATAAGCTGATCTTGGAGGTTGTCATCGGCCCTGGCTAGATTAACGACCACCTTTGATGATTTGAGTGTGTAATTGGTCCACATGCACAATCACACTCCTTTTCATCCAATAATTGAGTTCAACTATTTTTTGGGAATTGAATTATCTACTTCAAAAATTGGAGTCAAATAATTAAAGTACTTACTGTTGTCATTTTAATTGTCATTGAATGCATGAAACCTGTATTTACTTATAACTTACTATAGCCCTTTGTTCTTGCAGTTGCTGACATGCATAAATCCTTCTGTTAATTTTCAAATGAAAACAAGTGAGGTACACAAGGGAGTAGCAGTGGCATTGAAGTGGTTTTTGCCTCAAATCAAAGAAAAGGGTGATTTTGTATCCACTATCTTCTTGCGCCCCAAAAAGGATGGCAGTCATCCTACCATCCTAAACCTGAAACAGTTTAATGAATTTGTAGAGTATCACCACTTTAAAATGGACACGCTTGAGACTGCCATTAGCATGATGAAACCAGGTTGTTACATGACTTTGGTGGACCTGAAAGACGCCTACTATACGGTCCCTACTGCCCTGTCATAGCAAAACTATTTGAAGTTTTGGTTTGAAGGCAGATATTTTCAGTACACTTGTCTTCCTAACGGTCTGGCCAGCGCACCCCGTATTTTTACTAAGCTGTTAAAACCCGTTTACTCTGCTCTGCGGGGTGTGGGACATTTAAGTTCTGGATACATCGATGATTCCTACCTTCAAGGTGACACATTTCAGGAATGCCATGTCAACGTTGTTGACACCACAACAATGCTTATGCATTTAGGGTTCTTTGTACACCCTGATAAATCCGTATTTGTGCCATCTCGGCTTTGACCTTGATTCGGTACATATGACAGTTGCACCCACAGCAGCCAAAATCGACAAACTTTTCGCAAGTTGCAACTCGCTTCTCCAGAAAACCACCCCTACCATCCGACAGGTAGCTGAGGTTATCGGCATTTTGATTTCCAACTTCCCCGGGGTGGAATATGGCCCATTACATTACCGGCATTTGGAGCGTGACAAGTACATAGCCCTAGTTGCCAACAAGGGTGATTTTTCGAGTATTATGCGCTTATCTCCACCGGCGTTGACAGAACTTCAGTAGTGGCTTGAAAATGCCCCGGGATTAAAGCGCAACATTTGTCACGGTAACCCTAGAGTACTTATACAATCCTAGAGTAATTATACAATCCGATGCCTCAAAGTTGGGCTGGGGGGCTGTATGTGGTGAAAGAAAGACGGGAGGTCAGTGGACACCGACCGAGGCGCAGTCCCATATCATGATACTTGAGCTACTTGCGGCATTCTTTGCTTTGAAATGTTTCTGCAAGAACATGCAGAACACACATGTACAGCTTCAAATCGACAACACGACCGCTGTCGCTTATATCAACAACATGGGAGGTTCTAAGTCTACTGAGCTCAATCAACTAGCTTTCTGTCTAGGAATGGTGCACCACCAGACATGTTTGGCTTTCCGCAGTCCATATTGCCGGAAGTTTGAACGTTAAGGCAGATGAAAAATCTAGAGAATTTTGTGACAAACATGAATGGAAATTGAACGATCTAGAATTTGAACACATTGTGTCACGCCATCCAAACCTAAACATTGACATGTTTGCAAGCCGTCTAAATCACCAGCTCAGTACATACTGTGCACGGAAAGCTGATCCTGGCAGTTGTTACACAGATACATTTTTCACTCGACTGGAATAAACATAATTTTTATGCCTTTCCTCCTTTTAGTCTTCTGCCACGATGCCTCCAGGAAATTCAACAGGACAGCGCCACGGGAGTACTGATTGCCCCACTTTGGCCGACACAAACTTGGTTTCCTCTCCTCCTGCAGCTTCTAGCGGATCAACCCTGGGTCATCCAACCAAGGAGCGACCTGCTCAAGCATCCGTCACACAACCAACCACATCCACTTCACAAGAACTTGGCCCTAGTAGTATGTCCTGTGTCAGGGAATACTTCCGACGCATGCAAATTCCAGCAGACGTTACCCAAGTGCCCATGGCATCCTGGAGAAGAGGAACACAGAAACAATATGCCACGTACCCCCAAAAATGGGTGGCATTTTGTAGTGAGAGACAGGTGGATTACCTTGCCCCATCGTTAAATGACACGTTAAACGTTGTGTTCACCCTTTACAACAAAGGTCTCAGCTACTCTACATTGAACACAGCCCGCTCGGCAATATCTTCTATCGTCAAGATAGAAGGTGGCGATTTCGGGACTAACCCCGTAGTTACTAGATTTATGAAAGGTGTCTTTGAAACTCGCCTACCAACACCGAAATATAATAGTATCTGGGATGTATCAACCGTGTTAAAACACTGAACTAAGTACTATCCTAATGGCACGCTATCACTCAAATATTTAACTTTCAAAGTGCTTATGTTGTTTCTTTTAGTTTCGGGTCAACAAGGCCAATCTATCCACCTGCTTGATCTTCAGCATATGAAAATGGAAGAAGATCTATGTTCCTTTGACGTCTTTATCTTAATTAGTTCATGTGTGGTGATTCTGTAAAATACGTTTGCATAAAAGCACTGTTTCTGGGTCACAGCAGCATAAGAACTCAGAATAACCTCAGCCAGAATAATCATAACCATAACCATGATCAGTCTTATCTTTGTTGTTGACTTGTGGTTGGCACATCGTGTTTCCAGAGAATAAGAATAACTTGGATTTGTGCTTGCGCAAATGCTACTTGAATGAATGAATGAATGATTGAATAGTGGTGTACTTTTTTTACTTTCAAGGCTTCAGTGGAGTATCTTCATAAAAAAAGATATATGAATGTAAAAAGCAGAAAAACAAAGGGGCATGTAAAAGCTGTGAGCAGGCCAGTTCTTGATGCTGAAAAAGATGCTGACAGCCTCCACAAAGAACTTGTGAAAGAGTTACAGAAAGGGAGAAAAAACAAAGATGTGCAATGGGCAGTTGTGAAGAGTTTACAGAAGTTGTCATTCTCTGCAAGGACAGGAAGCATACAAGAAATGTCTGGCACAAAAATGGTAAATCAGATCCTGGATATGTATCCATTCCTCGATAATTAAAGAATTGTAAGTGAATTTTTTCTTAACTAATACAATATATGCACTATTTAGATACCTGATATGGGAACCAGGGACTACCCAGAACAACTCCAGCTAGTGGTCAGAGCAGGACTTGAATCTGTAACCTGTGGTTCTCAAGTCTGGCACCCTAACCACTTGCACATGCTGATTGTAACCTTTCTATACTTTATTGTGGTCTTTTTTTGTAAAATCACTATGGATAAATGAAGACAGTAGTATAGGGGGTCACTTGGTGTCCTAACCAATCAGATTGCTCAAGAGCAGGTATGCTACTACGAGGAGGCCCATATATGGGCATGCGGAGGTCTGGAGAGAGTCGAAATCATGCGTGGTGCACGTGCAATGACGTCATGGTCCAAAGGACATGGTCGGAAAAAAGCCGAGAACGAGCCGAGAACAAGCCGAGAACGAACCGAGGGGTCCCGAAACCCGAACATTATGCTCCCGAAGAAATAAAACACATTTTTCCAATGAATAAAAATGAATTTTAAAAAACGATAACCTATCTACAAGCGGGAACATGGGAGGGCTCCGAGTGAACCCTCGTCCCTCAAGACAGCGTCTTGACTTCCATCTAGAAACCTAGTTTGACAAGCGGGAACGTGGGGGAGGTCCAAGGGACGCTCCCGTCCCAAGTTTGGAAAAAACAATGTACGAAGAAAGGTGGGGCGAGAGAAAACCTGGTGGTCGCCGAGAAGGGGGGTCCGTCACGACAGTGCAGGCTATGACGCCGACCGTCTCTGACCGACCCACCCCTCGGTGCCGACCCAGGTCCCCTCCGACACCCCAAAACGAATTTTTACACAAAATCTTCGCCGTCGGTGTTCGACAGCAGCCCACGGAGGAGATAGACGTTGTCGAGGTCGGCCTCATCCAGGGTGTCCTCGGGGAAACGGTAACCGTAAGGGAAGGTCTTGGTACTGTCTGGGTCTGGGACGCGCTTGTCGTAGACCAGTTTGTACTTCTTGTCCTGGGGCACGCACAAGAGGACCTTCCGGACACTGTCCCAGATGATCTTGTGGGGGTTGTGGGTCACGAGGGTGCGCGGCGCCTCTCGAGGGTCGATCAGTTCACCCGTCACCAAGGTCTTCATAGAATCGAAATTCACGACGTCCTCGGTGCGTCGGTTGTGACTGAACCCTCGGACTTTGCTGGTCGTCTTGCCTCGGCGGGTCGCGTACCCGTAATTCTTGGCCCCCGCCGACACGAAATCTTGGATCCAGTCCCCCGCGTCCAACTCGTTGGTCAGGTCGCCCAAGTAATCTCCCTGTGGCAATGGAGGTTCCTGCCGAGACTCGGAGCACACGTAGATGACCGAGTCCGTGTCCATCTACAGCGCCCGCTCCTGCAAGGGGTGGAGACATTCCCGGTACAACTTGAGACGGGCCCAGCAGGTGGTGAAAGCCGCCACGAAGATGTTGGTGTTCGTCTGCACAGGGACGGTGTCGAACGTGTGAGAATGGTACACGTCGATCATCTCCGTGCCGGCGAATTCGAGGCGGTGAATGACCTGGGCGTCGTTCAAGAAGAGGGCGAAGAATTGTTCAGGCGTCTTGCAGGTGGTGACTTGGGGGAAATGGTACACCTCGTAGACGTGGTACACCTCATAGACGTGGAGCAAACGGTACCCGTGCTCCAGGGTCACCTGCACTTCGGGCGTACACCACGTTCCCGACGAAAGCACGAGCCTCGTCCGAGTGAGCGCAGGCGAACGAGCGTTCCGCCAGAGGTTTGGGCATCTCCGTCTCGACGCAGGTCCGGCACAAGGCGAAGGTCAGTTTCCCATGGGCCCGGCAGGGCAAGACGGGATGGTAGAGGTGTCGGGGCGGCAGGACCTTGCACTTGATCATGCCAAAAGTGCGACGAAGCAAGTCCACCCGAGCCTGTTCGGTGGGCGTGTCCGGGTTCCGCTGGATCTCGGGGTGTCCCACCGGGTAGCGGCTGTACTTGTTGACGGAGGGGTAGAGCGAACAGAAATCGTCGTAATGGATCTGTTTGTCCCCTTCCGTCTCCCGCAAGAGCTGGATGGCTTCGGTCCGCCCTCCAAAGAAAGCGTCGCGTGGATCCAGGGGGCTCGTGTCTTCCAACCGCTCGACGAAAGCACGGAGGTCCGGGTCGGCTTTCTTCTGCGCTTCCCATTCGCAACACCAGAGGACGGTGATGGTCCGCCCCGTGTCACGCAAGGCCTGAAGCCGCTGACTGGTGCGTTCGCGGACTTCGTGGGCCGATGCATGGTCCAGTTGGGTGTGACGTTGCGTACGGTCGGGGAAGCAACGGGCACAGCCGTGCCAGAAACACCCGTGGAACTCGAAGATGTGGTCGTCGGTAGGATCGTAGCCATCGACGCGGTATCGGTGTCGCCCTACCTGGAAGGTCTGTTCTCCGTCGTGGTCGGCGTGGGGCAGGGCCGGCCGGTCGCGTTGGAGCCAGTGGAGCCATTCCAGAGCTTGACGGGACTGGTTGCCACGGGGAGGTGCCCAGCCGTGGAGAGGTTCGACGGCGATGGTGTCTTTGGGCATCCAATTGCGTCGGTAGGCCACACTGCAGGCGGAGGGGAGAGTGCTGCAATGTTCCATGGGATTGAATCCGCAGACGGACTCTAAATCCCGCATGAATTTCATGCACCCCTCTTTCAACAACCGCACGTCCGAGCGACAATAGGCCCGCAGTTCGTGCTCGAAATCGAACACGTACCGATCGGCCACTTGCTGGGCGTACCACGTACGGAACTCACAGCGTCGTCCCGTCGGCATCCCGTCCGGATTGTAACTCGCCTCGGGGGGCATGTAGCCCACGTAACGTTGGTTTTCCCGTCGGTTGAAGAAATGTGGGAAGAAGCCTTTCTTCAATTCCGTCAACCCGAAGGTTTTCAGAAAGGCATCCAACCGCATGGGGAAAAAGTTCAACGAGTCGATGAACTTGATGCGGGTCCCCGGGAGGCTGAGACTGAGGAGTTTGGCGCCATTGACGATCTGTTGGGGGACACAGTGTTGCGCGTACAGTTCCTCGACGATCATATACCCGTCGTAGCTCTGGAAATTGTGAGCCACGACGATCCACGGGCGGGTGTCGTCCTCCACGTCCAGGTCAACGAGCCGAAACAACCAGGCCAGGAAATCGCGCACGCACGATTCGCCCGGAAGCGTGTGTTGCCGATCGTTGAGACTGGTCTCGGCACAGAGGAGGTTGGCCACGTGCTGTCCCTCGTCTTGACAGGCCTCGATGTCGAAGAACACGAAGGCCGGAGGCAACGAGGGTGGATCGTCGTCGGCCCCCTCCTCGTCGTCGTCGTCGTCCCGGGTGTTGGCCGCCAGAAAGGCCGCTGCATCGGCCCGGCGTCGTCGGCGCTTCTTCTTCTTCTTGCGCTCCGCCACCGGCTGGATGTAGCACTTGTCCTGCCATAAGTTCACCACCTGACCACAACAGGGGCAGGGTTGATGCCCGCAGAGATGCTTCTGGACTTCCCGACGACCGATCAAGACACACCCACAGTCCGCACATTTGCGGTGCGTCTCGCAGACACTGTCCCGTTGCGAAGGTTGGGTGGCTTCCCCCTGGTCGTTGTAGAGGAGATGGTTGAGATGGCAGGTCGCCCCGAAGAACCGTCGCCCGCAACTTGGACAAGGGGTTTCGGCAGAGGCACCCCCGTGCTGCTTGAACGCCTCGCAAGTGGTCTGGTGACAACAGAAACATTTTTGCCCCGGGCAACGGTGATGGCGGAAATCGTCCGTCTGGAAGCTCTTTTGGCACCGGAGGCAAAAATAGGTCTTGGCAAAGTACCCCGGCAAAGACGTGAGCACGTCGAAATACCCGTCGTGCATCAACAGCATGAGCTGTTTCTCGTAGTCCGGGCCTTTGTGCACGATGCTGTTGCCGTGATCTGCCGAGACCACCACCACTTGGTACGGTGCCAAGGCGATTTCGAAGAGCTGTATCTCTTCGAGACCGCAAGGGCCGAGTGGGACGCGGGCCGCTTCGTGCAGTTCCCGGGCCCTGCATTCTGGGAGGGGCCGACCCCGACAGTTGTTCGAACAGTTGTTGGCCCGTCGGCCGCCGCCACCGCCACCGCCACCACCGCCACCACCCCCGCCACCCACGCCCGTTTTGATGCCACCCCTGCGTCGACTCCTGCCCCGGGTTGACCCCGTCGAGCGCCGAGCCCTGTTCCTGGCCCGGAGCGTCCTCCCTCGACGTGACCGCATTCGACGGACCCCTCGCCGCCCTCCACCCGATCCCGCCCGTCTGGCCCGTCGACAAGAACAAAAGCGACAGCGGACTCGGGTCTACCGTCAACGCCTCCGAGAGGATCCGGACCGTTGGGCTGTGTACCTGATCCGCAGCCGAGAAAGCGCCCGAGCGTACCGCGAGCACCATCGAGACCGCGTCCGGGAAAGTTATCGGGCTTACTGCTGTCGCCGGGATGCCAACCCCACACGCCGGGCCGCCCATCTGGCCGACCGACGAAACTGGTACCGTGCCCGCTGCGCCCTCGAGGCGGTCACCAACACCCCAGCCGTCGACTGCGAGGCCTGCGGCCTGTGCCTGCGTTGTGGGGGCTTCGCCAGCCCGTGGACCCCGGCCTGCACCGCTCGATTGCAAGAGTGGGAAGGCCATCTACCCACCCTGCACGCTCGGGCCTTGTTGGGAGACCCGCCCGTCGTTGAGGAGGAGGAGGACAAGGACTCGGACCTGGAGGCCATGGCCGCCGCGCTGGACGCCGCTTGCCGGACGCCGGAACGTCGCACGTCGCCCCGGAAGACCCCGAGGACCCCTCTGGCATACGCCGAGTCGCCCGACTCCGAGGAGGACGACATCCACGACCCCCCGTAAGTGGCCTCGGCGTCGTCGTCCGAATCGGAGTCCGAGGCAGAAGATCCCGCCCAGCGAGTCCTGGCGCACATCCGTCGACACAAGGCCCGCGCCGACGCCCGGACCCGAGCCATGTGGATGCGGACGGAACGCGTGAACCGTTACCTGCAAGCGGTGCAGTCCCCGGACAAGACGCGGCAGTTGGACCGTTTCGATGTGCAATTACGACGTCGAGACAGGGTGAGACCAGGTCCATCTTTATTAGAACGAGTGGCCGAAGCCGATCACACCTTGTTACAAGTGTGGGACGCGGGGGACGTGGCCACGTCCGTGCACGTCACCCCCGACGTCCTGGACGAACTGGAACGTTTATGCTTCATTTAGAAAAAAAATTACAATTTCAAACGGGTCTTGGCTTGCATGATTTTCTTGACGATGGCTTCGGTCCACGTCTTTTTCCCCGGGAGGGCAGTGATGGCCCGGATCATCTTCCGATCGGCCGCGTGCTTGTCTCCCAACGTCTTGGCGTTCGCGTAATCAATGTCGTGCACTTTGGCGATCTTGTCCAACCGGTTGATGCCCGGATCCCCGCGTTTCAAACGTTTGGCGAGATGCGTGCCGGGCCCCATGTACTGGTACCCCGGCCAATGAAATTCCAGGCCGGTCTTGCCCAACCATTTCTGCACGTCCAACCCCCACCCGCGCTGTTGCCTCTTTTTCTTGGGAGGGGCTTTCACCCGTCGTCGTCGGGCCTGCGCTCTAGTTTCCGACGCGTCTTTTTGCCTTCGGCCCACGCTTCCTACCCGGGCAGAGGTCGCAATCGTCGGACTTCGGCCGGCGTCTTCCGGGTTTTTATATCCTCCTCGATCCGCTCGCGCGTCCCGAGCCTCTTGGAGCAGCTCGTCAGCACTCGGGCGGCTCCGTCGCTTGGGTTTGAACCCGGTGGCTTGCATTTCTTCCAGGATCCCTTCTTTCATGTGCCGAGGGCGTCCGCCCGGTGCCGTCTTGGCACCTTTTTTCTTGACCACCGCCACGCCACGCGTAAGGCCGGGGGTCCCCACGGCCGCACCTTGCGCCTCGGCCGCCACCGCGCGCCCCCTTCGGCACCGGCGGGCGGCAACGGTGCCGTGAATTACCGCAACCGTTTGGTGGTGCGTTGCAAGGCACTGGAGACGGGTTTGACGCGTTGCACGGCTTCGGATGCCAACAAGGACGCGTCGGACAGCAACTGTTGTTTCTTGGCCCCCAACCACCCAGCGCGTCAAGGACGGATTCTCGCCCACCGCGCCCTTGTAATACTGCACCAGTTCGGGCACTTCCTGCTTGGGAATGACGATCATCTCTTCCATGCTTCTCACGGCACGCGACGCGTGCATGTCTCGCACAAGGTCACTTGCCCGTCGACCTCCAATGAGTGATGGCACGGGGCGCAGTAGAGGCGTTTCTCCAGTTGCATCTTGTCACGCAACACCTTATTATACCCTTCCAGCACCTCCGCGTAATCCTGTTGCCACTGGCTCGATCGCGTTCGGTGGCGTGGACCGCGTGCCCGGTGGCGGCGCCCACGCCCACGGGATACCGTGTGGCCATGGTGTCTCTAGTCCACTCGACGAGCGGACTTTGACGCCCCGTGCAGAGGGACGGCCGTCATCGTCGTCTCACCCGCCACCTTGTTGAGGAATTGTTCGACGTGGGCGGCACGTGCTTCTTTTATGCAGTCGGGCTGCCAGCTCGAAGGCCGGCAGGACGGGGGCCCCGCTCCAAAGGCGTCCTCCACGCTGCCCCGACAGACCGCGTTCGCCCACGCGATTCGCGGCCGAGATCGCACGGTTCACATCGTTTCAACCGAACAGATCCGCCACGCGTCGTCGTTTCACGGCTTTCTTCGCTCGACTCGCCAGTCCTTGCGCTTTTCGTTTCACGGCGTTCTTGGTTTGACCCACCACGCTCTGCACTTTCCGTTTCACGGCCTGCTGGCCTTGTCTTTTAAGCGTTCGGGTGGCCAATTGGACCACGCCGCGGGGGCCGCCCAATGCGTCCAACCCCGTTTTCAACAACGTCTTGACCCCCGACAACAAGATGTCCCCCAGACCGCGTCCGGTGTGATCGGGCGTGTACCGCATCAGACTGCCTCCTCGCATGGTTTCGTGCTCGGCTCGGCTTTCTCTCTTTTTTATAGGTCACTCCGTTTGAAGTGCAAGGTGATGACCGTCACGCCCCGTCCCACGGCCGCCGGCCGCCCGTCGCCGTCGGTCAGGCGCACGTCCACCACGTCAAAGAAGAGTTGATGCACCGGCACATACTGCACGTGGCGGGGTTCGAAGAGCGTCCGGCCTCGCCCCGTGCTCTGCCCGTCCACGTCGCACAAGACGTCGGTCGATTGCGTTCCCACGCGACGACTCTGACCCACGTTGCTGTGCACGTACCACGTTCGTCGGGACGTCCGACGGGGCCATCGGCGACGTTCGAAGAGCATCTCGAACCACCCGTCGTTCAATCCGCTCAGTTCCCACGAGTATTGTTGATACAGGATCACGCTGTTGCCGACGAGGTCCCAGGCCGGCATGGTTTGCCCGGCCCAATCTTTCTGCAGGGTCACGGGATTGACGGTCGGTCACACGGTCAAGCGGGGCCCTGGGCGTCCCTGGGCGTCCGTGCCGCCCATCCGTCGCATGAGATCTTGACGCACGCCCAACCCAATGTCCCCGTCGCGCACCACCCGGGTGTTGTCGATCACCAACGTGTCCGGTTCGGGCCAACGAAACTCGGGCACAAAGGTGGCATTGCCTTCCTTCCAGTTCCACCCCACTTGCACCTTATTCCAGTACTTGCGCCGTAGATCGTCCACCACCGCTTTCACGAACGACGCCCCGTCGTGGCAACGGCCGGCCACGTCCTTGATGCGCGTCTCGGCCCGGATGCCCGGGCGATCGATGCGTTGGTCGTCTTCTTCGAACGAAAAGAAGTACGCCAGCAACGCGCCGCGCGGGTCCATGGTCGACGACCCACGCGTCCTCAAGGGCGCTTTATACGTCCCGTCGGAAGTGCAAGGTCAACAGGGTGCGGCCTTGCCCGAACCGGACCAACGTGCCGTCCATCTCGGCCACTTGCTTTTCCAACACTTCCATGACGTCGTTGCGCACGGGATGGTACTGCACGTGCAACGGTTCGAAGTACACCGTGCCTCGTCCTCGGAGTCGGTACTGGACTTCGCGCAAGAGGTCCGTCACTTGCCATCCCATGATGGTGCTGCCTCCGGCATTGCAGTACACGTGCAAGGTCCGCGTCGGGTGACCCACCACCGCGCAAAACGTGAAATAGCGGTACATGCGCAGCGTCTTTCTCTTCTTTGCAGTCGTCGCACAAGACGCAATCCAACAAACGATCGCACCGCGTCATCCACATCCGGCGTTCCATGGTCTGACGAAGACTCCGGAGCTGATCGTGGAACTGGACCCGTTCGTGGTCGTGGCACGCTTCTTGCGCCTCACTCAATGGGCGCTGCAACCCCTGGATCCGGTCGTGGAGGTGTCGGTGGCTTTGGGGTCGCTCGGCGTTGTCGGCGACGGCGACGTCGATGCAGCCGGAGGGGCTCGGGGAGTGAATGCATGACGCGTGTCTTCTTGGTACCGGGGACCCGTGTCCGAGCATCCCAGGGTGTCGGCAAAATCTTGAAACCAATGCCAGTACGTCTCTTGGAACGTGTAACCCGCGGCTAGACCTCGCCGGATCCGCTCCAAATGGTAGTCTTCTTCCGTGGGGTAAGCGGACGAATCGAGGTCTCGGTAGTAGGCTTGATACGTCACGTCTGCCAGCGAGGGCGCAGAGGCTCGACTCTTATACCCTCCCGGGGCGCCCAGCTCGTCGGGATCGCGTGCGAGGGGGTCGCGCGCGCGCGCGTCGTCTCCCACGCCATGGGCTGGCCCGGGCACCACGGTCGGTCCGGTGGGCTCGTCTCCCACGCCATCGGGATCCACGGTTGCACGCGTACCAGCGGGCTCTGACCTCTTTGACATGGCCACATGCTTTGTCCGAGGGGTCACGGTCTGTTCCTCTTATAGGGGTGCGTGCCACACCCGCTCGGCCTGACGGGAACCCACGCGTGCGTGGGACGGAGCACGTGCTCCGTAGTTTTACGGACGGACTCTGCGCGTGGCAGGGCACGTGCTCCGTAGTTTTCCAGACGTCCCACACGTGGGCACGTGCTCTGGGATTTCCCGGTGCCCTGCCATTGGACGACGATGAGGTCATCCCGTCGTGCTTGTCGGGCGTGCGACCACCCTATAAGAATGTGGACCCCGCTCACTCGGCCTCATTCGAGGTTCTCGACACAGTTGAGCAACATGATCTCGTGGGAGTATGGCACTCTGTCTCCGGCCAAATACCCGTGGTCTGAGAAGACCCAGAAGAAGACCCCACCCAAAAAGATGGACCACCTGTCGGGGGCGCACACCGATTCGCTGACGCGCCGTCAGAAACCTGCCTGTCAAAAAGCCCGCCAAAAAGCCGTCGCCGAACGCCGCGCCCAAGGCGGCCAACATCTCGAATTGAGTGCCCGCCTTGAAAAGGACACCACGCCCCGGGATGCGGTCAGCCCACCCCCTGCGCAAGAGGGGGTGCCCGTGCCTACCACCGAACCCAAGCAGCCTACACTGAACACGCCCGAGCCGAAGACCTTGGAGGAACTGTTCGCCAGCCTCTTTCCACCCGAGCTCGAACCGGACCTGTTGCCGCCGCCATTGCCCACGCCTCCACCCGTGGTCCCGGAGAAGGTTCCGTCGCCGCCCGTGTTCTGTCGCCGCACGTGTCCGGAACCACCCAACCAGGAACAAATGCCGTGGGCTCCGGTCAGAATGCCGACCCAAGACAAGGTGGAAGTGCTGGAGGAAGGGTCGGCTGGCTCGACGCCCGATGAAGCGTACTGTGGCGGCTTTCCTGCCCCTCAGGAGAAGGAAGCAGACTCTGTGCCACCCCCACCGGTGCTGAGGTGCCCTTTCCACACCTTACCGCTCCGCCACGACGTCTCGCGTAAAGGTTGGCGGTACGTGCAATGTGTGCACAAGCAGTGTCCCGTGTGGGCGGGTCTGGACAAGGCTCCCGCGTTGCTCCAGGCTTTGGAAGGGACCGTGCATCCCGACATCCAAGCAGGCCCCTTCTTCTGCTACTCCAGCTTCCCAACCCGATTGGCCGTGGTGCAGCGCGACACGCCCAACCGAGGACGGGGTTTTCTGACGTGCTGTCGCTCGGACGACGGAGGGTGCAACTTCTTCCAGTGGGTGGACCGTCCGTGGACCCCTCAAGTGATGTGGCGACGCGTGGCCCTGTTCGACCCACCGGCTCCTACTCCGGCTCCTTCGGGGTGGCGTCGCCCTCTGCAGTCCCCGCCCACGATCATCCACAAGATACAGTCTCCACCCGAGGACGGGGTCTTCCACACGATCTTTCCGGCGCCCGAAGACATGTGGAAAAAGATGCCGTCGCCCGTGGTGGAGCGAGCCCCGTCACCTCCCAAGTGGCCTATGGGATCCAGGATACCCGGGCGCAGTTCCCCCAAACTGGAGCGTGGGGGTTACAACCACAAAGGCAAGTGAGTGCGTGCGTGGGGTGCGCGCGTGGACTATGTACATAAGAAAGCGGTCGGACCTTGGTCCGTCACTCATGGATCGAACGCTGTTGGACAACGTCTGCTTGGTGATCGACCTCGACGGGTACAGTGTGCATGTGCAGAAACAAGACCGTTGGCCACGTTCGTCCCACGGGAACTCGGCTGGTGCGATTGGACCGGCAACCATCACGGGTCCAAACATTATGCTACGCCCACGAGAGCGAACACGCGGCCCCCTTGAGCGAGTTGCCCAAAGACGTCAAGACCTTGTACGCCCGTTTCAAGACGCCCGACCGACCTCGCGTGGCTTTCAAGGGGGGTCATTACGAGAAGGATTTGCTGAACAGTCTGGACATTCCCTACTTTGATCTGGAGCGGTATGCGTGCCCCAAGTTCGACGACCTGACGCGGTTGACCACCGTGGCGACCTGTGGCCACCACGACGATCCCAACCGCCATCACTGCCCCAGGGTGGAGTGTTATCATTTTGTGCAGTGGATGCGCGGGGCCCTGGGACGGAAAAGATGCATTTTGTCAACCTCGGGCGGGCGCGGCGTTTGGCCCACCCTTGATTGTACATAGGAAAAGTTGTATTAAATACGTTATTGTGATTCATAACTGTGTGGTCATGCCTTTCCTAGCATGTAAGGTGTGGGGGGTCTGAAGAGACCCCCGAGGCTTGTCCGGGGACGGTCCGGGTCTGAGGGTGGGGGCTGAAGTCATTGCGGGAAACGGTCCGGGTCATCGACAAGGTACGGGACGTCCACCATACAGGGCAGCGGCTCCATGTAGAGCCAGCGGCTCCCGACGTCATGGAACAGCCGGCACCGGGAACAGCGGACTATTCCGGGGTGGTCATGGTAGGGTGGGTTGGTGTACGGAACCAGGGCCAACCTCTTGTAGGGGCAGACAGTCAGACCGTTGATCTCTTTCACCAACAGTTGCATCTTTTCACGGTGCTCCATCTTGGCTTTTATGTCTAAAATGATCTCTTGCAGTTCGAGTGGGACCACGTCCCACAGACTCTCCATGGTTCGGAATGGGGGGCGTCTCTCGGGCCTCCCCCTTTTATCGAGGTCGTCTTGGCCAATGGGCGCCCAGAGATGTGCCACGTGGCCGAGAGGGGTCTGTTGGGGGGATACCCCCCTATCCCCCTCCAGGGGTTTTTTTAAAAAAGAGGCTCTGGTTGGTCGACCCGGGTCGGGTCACGTGCCTTGCCCAGCCTGTATAAGAGAGCACCCCGCTCGCGCCCTCCCAAAACCAACATGGCGGCTGTCCAGCAAGAACCCTGCTTGGTCTGCTTGCACTACAGCGTACCCTACGTGCCGACCCTGAAGCTGTTGGCCCGCCTGTCCGCCTTGAACAAGCTTGCCTCCACGACCGGCTCCTGGGCTGTGCACCTTTGGAAACCCGCCAAAATCCCGTTGCCGCCAATGGCTCCACATCCTTTGTCTGACGCGGTTCTGCGTGACGCAATATGGCGACCTCAACAAACGTGACTGGACCTGCCCGCATTGCCGCGCCAATCTGATGAAGCTGGGTGACCCCTCGGACGCAGCGAGTGAGGGTGGAAATACGGTCAGCGTCAGCACCGACGCCGAGACGCAGACGGGGGACGATGCAGACAACGAGCTCTCCACGGACGACGGCACGTCTGGGGTCGTCCTGCCCGAGACGCCGCCCTACACAGACGATGAGGAGGTCCCCGACCCGTGAAACAAAAAAAATTGTCAATGCTTGTTTTTAAAAAAAAAAATCCAGGGACGGGGACTCGGTCAGAGTCCCCCCACGTTCCCGTATGTACATAGGTTTTCTTTTTTATTCATTGGAAAAATATGTTTTATTTCTTCGGGAGCATAATGTTCGGGTTTCGGGACCCCTCGGTTCGTTCTCGGCTCGTTCTCAGCTTGTTCTCGGCTTTTTTCCGACCATGTCCTTTGGACCATGACGTCATTGCACGTGCACCACGCATGATTTCGACTCTCTCCAGACCTCCGCATGCCCATATATGGACCTCCTCGTAGTAGCATACCTGCTCTCGAGCAATCTGATTGGTTAGGACACCAAGTGACCCCCTATACTACTGAAGACTTCTCGCAAAGATGCAAATCAAGACTGAAAACAGCTGCTGACTGTTTCATTTTGCAGCCTTGGAGTGAGTTGGAACTACATATTGCAGGAGAGCTGGGTACAAATAAGGATGTCGAAGTTGAGAAGTTCTTCAAACGATGGACAAACATTGCAAAATGCTTTGTTGGTGAACACATTGATCAAGGTATTGGGAGAGAACATTATTTGTTAAGCCACCCTTTCTGTCCCATAAAGGTAGGTTGTGATTAATGGCGTGAATTTAATCTTCCCAACAGGATGGGAGTAATCCAGAAGACTTCCTTAAGGCGTTGTCATCAAATGACCCACAATTAATTTGCTACTTTGGATCTCAAGGTGACATTCAAGAGTCTTCACTGCGGCAGTGGTTCATAGCTGTGGACAAAGACATTCTTCTGGAATGCGAATCTCACTCAGGCTGTGAAGCCCTTATAACTTTAGTGGCTGTGCATTTTTCTTTCAATCTACAATACCATAGCAGTCATACAACTATGTTCAAGTTTCTTCATGAGCATGTGTTTGGCCTTACTCCCAGAGGAAAATCATATTCTTACAAAAAGCTGGAAAACTCCCTTCTCTCCAAGTTAGGTACAGGAGGTAGCTAGTGCTGTTTAAAATCTCTCAAGAAGAGGGTACCTTGATACCATTTTTGATACTGAGTAATATGTTGGGTTTGTATTGAAGAGACACTGATAGGGCTAATTAAAGATACAGCATTTTTGTAGAGGCTTTCAATTTCCAGAATTTATGTGAACCCATTCAGGGTCTTTAATGTACTTTTGATTGTGAACAGTACAACTGTTGTTACTATATTATATTTTATGCAGGGTGTTGTTGATTTTGTCTCAGTAGCCAATGCTGAGAAATGAGGGAAATAAAAACTCGTTAATCTGTTTTGTTATTTTAAAGAGTGAAGTCCCTGTACTACTGGGTCATTAAAGCTACAGTTGTATTGATGAAGTTGTAGAATGCTTCATGCTCATCATTGTTTGCCGTACCTATGATCCTCGCAGGTTTTTTAATGTCTCTCATTTGATTTTCCTATGTGACAGTATTCTCATTTTGAGAAGGTAGTCACTCATTTTAAGGAGCTCTCATCTGGTTTTCTGTATATTTTAATGACTTGATTTAAGGAAAGGAACTCTTATTTCAGGATTTCCTTTCACCTCATCCTGAGATATGCATGATGAACATATTCTTGTTTTAGGAGTACTTTATCTTGTTTCAAGGGCTTGCAGGTCAGTTTCTTTATACCTGAAAGAAGAATTTGCATCCTTAATTTAATAAATAGAGCTTATTTCAACACTCCATTCAATCTCATTTTGAGGACATCTGTGGCCTTATCTCAGGAACTAAAATTGACACTTTTTCCCCTCATTTTAAGGAAATCTGGTTTAAGAGTGCTTCCCAGAGGACATTAAAATACAGTATTGTGCAAAGGTAATGAGAGCGAAATGCGCGAATTTCGTTTTTTGTCCCCGCGAACTTTCGACGAAATTTCGCTCAAAAATTCGAGCGTCGTTTTGCGATGTTTCGCTAAAACAAAGAAAATTCGCTCAAACAGAGAGAAAATTCGCCGCATTTTGGAGACCAGTGCAAAAATTCTCAACCAAAAGCGTAATTTCGCTTGTTGTGCACGAAATTTCATAGTGTAGTTTGCAAAGATGGACCACATCTTATTTAGTTTTGTACATGTAAACAACTGCAGTCACTTTAAAAGCACTTTGATGATCACTACATGTATTTTGGAGATAGTTAAGAAGCCGTGTCTGTTTCACTTCTCTACAAAATTCGCCCTTTGTAATGTGAGCCTGTTATTAAAGTGGAAAATGTATGTAGTCTTGAAAACACTTATCCGGTCGCGGATGGGCTATCGCATTTAAGTCAGAAAAGAAATGGGTTACATCCGGTTTTTCTAAACTTGGTCTTCTAATAGGCCCTTTGCAGGATCCAGTCACGTGCCTGGATACCGCCTAGCAACGCCTTGCTGGGACGCAAGCTTTTCAGCCGCCATCTTGAAAATATTGTAGCGTGGCTAAACGACTTTGAAGGTTCTCGCTCAAAATATTGGCAATCTGTTCGACTTTGTGACTTTTGGAGAAAAACAAGAAACCGGGTCTAGCGTGACGACGACCTATTGACCTCATGGCGAGCAATGAAGGTAAGCAGCTGTCAGTAATTGTAATTGTAATTGCCTTGTTGCGCGCGAAGAGATTTGAATATTTGCATATTAATTAAACGATGACTCCGTGATGACACTGTGATGACAGGTTTCGCATTGACTCACCAACATTTGATCCTTATGAGAGCTGTTAGGGCACTGTTTTATGTTCACATAAGTTGATAAATTCATGGCAGAGTCACTTAAAAGACCATGGCGCGTGTTGTTGTTGTTATCTTTTCCCGGCATAATTTTCACTTGAATTCTGGTAAATTGTATTTCGTCTCGTAGTTGATATTAGCCCAAGTTCCCCAGTCCACCAGAAGAAAGCAAAGGGAGGGGATTATCATTGTTGTGTGCCGCAATGCACCGGTGACAGCCGCTATGACAGCTCATTGAGGTTCCACCGTATGCCTAAGGAAGAGCAAGATCGAAAGCGATGGATCGCTAAAATCCGGAGGGATATTGGCCCATATTTCAAGGTTACTATTTTTGTTTAAATTTTGTTTTTGTTTGTTTTTAAATACTATTTATGGCTTGCCTTTCATGTTTGTTATCTGCATGACATGATTTAATACTTACTTTGCTATATACTGTATATATAGATAACGTCCAAGACAAGAGTTTGCAGTAAGCACTTTAAGGAAGAGGACTACCATTCTCCTGACCGTGCAGGCAGGTCCCTGCTCAAAGATGGAGCTATCCCCACTGTTTTTAATTGGGCAGCTGCTGTAAAACCCAGACGTGAGATAATCAGACACATCAAAAGGTGTGTTGAACTTGAAAATTTGACAAAAGCAGTGTTGCAACATTAGCCCTATATTTCATAAATGGTGTCACTTATTTTTTTTCCAATTTTATCCTTTAGTACAGCTTATCTGACCCTGCAACATTTAGAGCTATAATTTTGATCCTTTTTAACCCAATAGTGCTACTCAGACAGATGAGAGTGACAACAATGAGGATGCTCCTAGTGCTCCTGAAAATGATCTCCAAGAAATGCTTAAGGAAGAACTTGAACAGACTAAGGCACAACTTCATGCTGCACAAGCCGAGCTTGAAGAGCTAAGAAGAGAATCAGAAAGGGCTAATAGACAAGCAAATGCTGCACTTGTTCATGCGCAGCAAGAACTTCAAAGGCACAAGGAACAAGCTGTAGCTGAACTTAACATTTTCAAGTTTGGCATTGAGAGATTCTCCACAGATGATGATGCCATCAAATTTTACACTGGATTCTGTTCATATAGACATTTTATATTTTTTTATAATTTCATAAAGCCTACAGCAGAAACAATGACATATTGTTATGCAAGTGGTATCCTTGAAAACCGCCCAAATATCCGGGCTATGCAATTGATTGATGAATTTTTTATGTTTCTTGTTAGGATTAAACTAGGGCTTTTTGAACAGGACCTTGCTCACCGCTTTAATTTACATATTTCATCTGTTAGCAGGAAAATTACCACATGGGCTAATTATTTATATTTTTTCTTGGGTTCACAACCTATTTGGCCTTCCAGGACTGATGTGTTGGCTAAGATGCCAGAGGAATTTAAGAAACACTACCCAACTACACGTGTTATCCTGGATTGCACAGAGATTTTTGCCGAGACACCATCATCTCTCCTTTTGCAATCTCAGTTGTATTCTTCATATAAGAGTAATACAACTCTCAAAAGTTTAATTGGTATTTCACCACATGGTGCCATTACTTTTGTTTCTTCTTTGTATACAGGGGCAATTTCAGATAAAGAAATCACAAGATGTTCAGGGATACTTGACCTATTAGAGGCTGGTGATTCTGTGATGGCAGATAAGGGGTTTGATATAGAAGATCTGCTTAGAGGAAAGAGTGTAAGCCTTAACCTTCCTCCTTTTTTGGAGAGCAGAAGCCAGTTTTCTGCAGCTGAGGTTCAGCAGACCAAAATGATTGCAAAGGTCAGGATTCATGTCGAGAGGGCAATTAGGAGGATCAAAGAATATCACATTTTTGATTCAGATATTCCATTGTCCATGTTAGGCTCCATCAATCAGCTTTATACAGTTGTATGTTTATTAGCAAATTTTCAAGGACCCTTAATTTTAAACAGTAATAAATGAAGGGAAAATACATTGTGTAGTTCCAGAGAAGATCCATACTCCCCCCACAGAAGGGATTGGAATTTCCTGGGGGGTGAGAGGTTCTGTAAGCCCAAACAAATTTAAAGAAATATATGAAGCTTAATTGGAATTTCCAGAGGGGTGGGAAGGGGGGTCTTAGAAAAAATCCCTTTTGTGGGGGAGATATGGATATTTTCTAGAATTACACATTATCGGTAAAAGCTTTGCACTAGTAGGGCTATTGTAATAAAGATTTTACAAGACGTTTACTTGTAATGTGTGTGTGTTTTTCCATACTTATTACATTTCTGCAGCTAAGAAATAGTCAAAAAAGAACACATCCACCTTATCTTTACTGTCCTGGAAAAAATTTTTATCAAAGAAAATCCTTTGACAAAAAAACTTATTGTCATTCATGTAGCAGAAAAAATCATTCCACTCTAAACCAGTCAATCCAAGCTGGCATTGCACCTGAAAATAGTACTCGTGATTTCTTTTTAATGTTATCTCTTTGGAAACTGGATCAATTTCAAGATACCTGACATTTTTGAAATCTGTTTCTCCCTCTTTCACAACTTTGATTTCACATAAACCAAATGGATTACGCCCTTCATTTGCTGCTTGAATGTCATACACTTTACGGTCAGGACTACATCCCAACCATGGGCACTTGGGATTGATGACTAACCCACATGGGTATATATTGACCATCCCAACTTTGGCAACATTGGCATAAACTTCAGCTGCATGTGATTCCATTTCAATTCCCCTCCTCATAGCAGCTGTTACAACATGCCGTGAAGGATTTATTTGCTTCACCAAGTTTTCAAAGTTTGACATGCGTTTTGCACAAGAACCAAACTTGCTGGCAGTAATTCGCTTTGAGCGCAGAAGTTGCCAAAGGTTACTTGCACTCTGTGTCACAGTTCTCTCTTCCAAATCTATTGCGACTGCTCGAGTAACAGACAGAGCATCTAATGCAGCATTTTTTTCTTGGTTTAAACACAATAGAACATTGTTCATAATTCTTTCTCCAGCATCCTCTAGTGGTAGCTTGGGGAAGTCACTGGCAAGGAAGTCATTAATGACATATTCCTGTGAGAGCTTTTGCTGGTATGATAATGGACTACCTTTAAGAGCATTTCCAAATTTCGTTGGCATTAGTATTAAATTTGGCATTTCCTCTGCTGTGGGTGCAATGTCAGCTTCTAAGGGCAATGGGTCCAGCCCACTAAAATCGCTCTTGCAAAGGATTCTGTAAGAAGTAGATGGTGAGTACAAAGTACTTTTGATGAACTTGTTATAGTTAGCACCGATTCTTGGCTTTTTTACAAGTACTGATTGAATTTCATTTGTTCCAATGTGTTTCCCCCTTGGTACACTCCAGCGCTGTGGCATACTTGTGCAGGTTAGGTCATCTGGTAGCGATGCAAGTCCAAACATTTTACAATGAGCCATGTAGAATAGCAGTCCTATTATGTGATGGCAGTAACCACTTGCACCTGCAACACAGGAACATTTTCCAGTAATGCCCTTGTTGTCCAGCTTAACAAATATTTCCAGAACATGTGGAGGCTCATTTTTTCTCATGGATCGAAAGCATTTACCCGTAACTTTGGCTTTCTCTGGCAGATAAAACACTGAAAGAAATTAAATTTTTCCTTAGGTGTGTAAGCAACTAGACCCACAGCCATCTTAGTGATAATAAAAAAAATAATTAGATTGATAGCACAAAAGCTCAATTACTGAATACATATTACAATGACAATCTATTTTATGGGACAATAAACTGCAAATGTAAAGCATCCACTGATACAAGATATTGCAAGGACATAGATAAATGCTCTTTACACATGCCTTGAATATTGTGGAGATATCCAGGTTCAGCGAAAAATTTGTAAGCTTTGTTTGTGCTTGTACAACCAGAGGCGTTTTTCGCGAAGCTCTCGACTTCAGCAAATGTTATCTTAGGGAACAGCTGAAGATCTTGTGTCGGATGAACACCTCGTTCTACAACCAAGAAAATAAGTGAATAATAGGTGAATTTTGTGCTAGGTAATAAATATGAAAGGTGAGTTAATCTACATGACACGAGCATGGGACAAAGAAATATCATGTAGATTTATAACTCACCTTTCACAACCAAGAAAATATTACGCGCCATGGTCTTTTGAGTAACTATGCCATGAATTTATCAGCTTAATTGAACATAAAACAGTGCCCTAATAGCTCTCGTGAGGATCAAATGTTGGTGAGTCAATGCGAAACCTGTCATCACAGTGTCATCACGGAGTCATCGTTTAATTAATATGCAAATATTCAAATCTCTTCGCGCGCAACAAGGCAATTACAATTACAATTACTGACAGCTGCTTACCTTCATTGCTCGCCATGAGGTCAATAGGTCGTCGTCACGCTAGACCCAGTTTCTTGTTTTTCTCCAAAAGTCACAAAGTCGAACAGATCGCCAATATTTTGAGCGAGAACCTTCAAAGTCGCTTAGCCACGCTACAATATTTTCAAGATGGCGGCTGAAAAGCTTGCGTCCCAGCAAGGCGTTGCTAGGCGGTATCCAGGCACGTGACTGGATCCTGCAAAGGGCCTATTGGAATATGAACCAATTGTGTGTCGAGTTTCAACCTGGACCCTTCAATGAGTCATATACAACCACCTCATCGCAGAGAAAGGGAAAGCTAGCGCTGTAGCATGAAACTGGTGACGATGTGAACTTTGTCGCTTTGGAAGGACTGCTTGAAATCATTTTTCACGAAAAAACCTCTGCCAAAGGAATAGCAAAAGATTCAGAGAGCATTGTTATTCGTCAGGTTGGAAAGTATTCCTTGAAAAGCTCAAGATGAAGCATGCCATAAAAAACAAATGATCCGGAAAAAAACTTCCCCTAATCAGCAACTTTATCATCTACCGTAATCTAAGTAGCATAATCCACAAACTGTCTTAGAATTCTTTGTTATGCTTTATCTGGCCTTTTAAAGTTAAAATGTTGAAGGCTGCAGTTATAAGTTCACATTAACACCCAATACGTTATTCTCATATATTCCAGCTGTTGTTATTTACTAGCCTAGTATATATACTGATTTCACCTTTTATTGCAGCAAGAACAATGTAGTCCAGAGGTTCAAATTCTTTGGTGCCATGTACTGTGGACTTAAGGAGGGTCTCCTTGCTAAACAACCTGTCAGCACGACGGAGAGCCATTTGAGTGGGCTTATGTGCTGCCTTGGCAAAGTTGTAATCTGCTCTGGACATTCGAACGTTGCCACCTCTGGCTAGTACCACTAAAGCCTGTCAAGCTTAGCCTCCTGTCTGGCAAATGCACATTCAAGCCTTTCCAAGATAGTACGCATATGTCGGAGCTCTTGCGATACTACCCCTTCGTGCTGGGTGCTCGTCTTATTGCATGCCTGGTTCACCTTCTGAAAGGTAAGAAGTAGTTTTGAATTGGATCTTTTTCATATTGTTGTAAAAAAACATACTTCTAGCCCTTTCTACAAGAACGACCAATTAAAGACAATAAAATGTACTTTATCCATATCTGTTTTATATATTTTGAATCGTTTTCATGATGCTGGCTGTGTTGGGTGAGGAAAACCAATTATCTTGACAAGTGTAGAGCCGCTCTTTGCTTTATTTTTTGGAAATATACCTTTCTATTCTTCAAGCGGTCTTTTCTTTCATTCACTTGTAGGAAAGGACACAATTATTGCTTTTTTTCTCCCGAGTGACTACATCAAGCTGAATCAAAACATAAACAAATGCATGCAATGCATGCCATTTGACATAGTCTTTAAGCGGTTTGCTGACAATGACATCAAAATAATACTTAAGTAACCATTTTTTCTTTAAGTAATGCAGTTTTGTTGATAATTCACATAGATAAACTGTTGCTAAAACTGTTGTAAAAAGCTCACATTGCCCTAATTACTGGTCACAGCCAGCTATTGTAACTTAGACACCTACTTCAAATCATAATGAAGCATTTTGCGTAGCTGTGAATAATGAAGTGTTATTCAAAGAAAGACTTACACTTGTTATGACATCAACTGTGTTGATTGCCTTGGATATTAAGGCTTGGTCATAGGTGCCAATCCCCCCCTGTTCGTCATCTGAAAATCCACTCAGGATTTCTGTGTCTCTTGTAGGAGCAGGACACAGAACGGTGAAGAGGGACAGAGGGATGTCACCATCATCATCATCATCACCATCACTGCCATCCAAGCAGGATGTGTCCAGTGGATTTGGCAGGTGATGCTTCCGCAATAATCTAAGGAATGAGGAATTAAATTAGACTTATCACTGCATCCTTGAGGCTTTCATGTGTAGTCACATTAAAAAACACTGACTTTTTTTAATGGACTTATCATATTTGTAAGATTACTGAGAAAGACACTAAGCACTTTGAACCAAGTTTGAAACATTATCAAGATGGTTTCAGACACTGAATCTACTTCAAAATCCTGTGTTAGTTTCACAAATGCACGACTGGTGAATAAGAAATGCGTGCGACGCATACAAACTCAGTTGTCTCTTCACGGAAATAAATGATGCAGTTGACTGGTTGTGTTTAATTCATTTTCTCATAACGAAATGTGACAAACAAAATTTAAAGATGACCTTATGTAAAAATAGGTTAAAACAACTCTCAATAGGCAACTGATCATGGCCAACTTATAGTGAGTAAAAGTGCACACCTTTCCCTTGGGTTTATCCTTTTTCTCTTTGCAGGTTGTCTTACTGACTTTAGGAGTCTTTTTCTTGGCGATCTTTGGGGGAGGCGATTCTGGGATCTGAAGACCAATAGGAATTATAAAATAATTA
>BLFK01000901.1:153753-156253 GCA_014634185.1 Astreopora myriophthalma
ATTAACGTGACACTACAAATGTTTCGTCGGACTCTTGTTAATGTCAAACGAACGGACAGCTTGCTTTGCCGCGGACAAATTGAAATTTGTAAAAAGCGATCCCCGCTGTTCTGTTGCTCTGTTAAAGGTCATATTTTTGTTGATTTATTGCAAATTAAAGACAAATTTCATTGCCAAGAGTCAATTACGTACATGGTGTGTCCGCTTACGAGAGAGCGTAAACAAAAGAAAAATCCAATTTTCATTTCCAAAAGTGTCCGCGTCCGCATACGAGAGAGTGTCCGTTTACGGGAATGTGTAAATAGAAAGTTTGACTGGGAGGTAAAAACGGGAATTTAAAAAGCCGTCCGTAAGTAGGGCTGTCCGCTTACGAGAGTGTCCGTTAGTGGAGAGTTGACTGTAGTAAATCAATATATTTGCTATTTCAGTTAGTCACTGTCAATTTCTCCGCCTTTCAATTTCATACTCAAACTCTTTACCATGATAGTGCGTATAAAGAATACAAGACACTCCTATAAAGGCTCTTGGTACTACAGCGTGAACCAGATGAATAATTGGGTAAACAATTTACAATTATAGTATTTTTCACGTTTCTCATTAAAGGTAGGGTTTAATTTTCTTAATTGCATAGTCATTCTTTCAGTTGCCCGGTCTATGAGCTAAGAAACTCGTCCAAATACGTACGTGTATCTAAGGATAGAAACTGTGGAAACCTATTGTAATTAAAAGCAAGGAACTCTAAAGGCCCAACAATGAGATTGCTATATCATATCTCAGCTCCTCTGCATCTTCCTGGAAAGACAACATATACAAGGGGTACGGTCTCAGACACTAGAAATTTTGTGCTACTGAAATGTACAGAAATGTGAAGCTAGAGCTATGTATACAAGTAAAGGTAAATGGACTACATTCCGTAATCAACAAACCTGTTTCGTAGGACCATGTCCCACTCTTCAGGATCTTACAATGATTACTATTTCTACATGGTGGTTTGTACTGCTGCTCATGCGCGTAATTGTGAATTGCAATTTTTAATTACAATTTTTAATGACAATTTCTTTAGAAGGAATTTGTTTGTATGCCGACAGCCGCTTGCCAATTCTGACCGTTTGTTGAGCGTGGCGAGCTCCGGGTGGCAAACTATATAGTATTCCTCAAGTGTACATAAGTTGCATCTTTTGGTGCTGTTAGAATACGCGCGTGCCCTTCCCAAAATCTTCCACGTGATGTGGTACAGTATTGTGCAAAAGTAATGCAAACGTATTTCGCCGAAATTCGCGGCTTTTCTTGGCTTTTCGACGAAAAAATATCGAATTTTCGATGGAAGCGAATTTTCAGCGAAAAGTCACGATAATTCGCAAGGCCTATTGTTTCTAACTACGCGAATTTTCGAACGACAATTCGCTTGGAACGAAAATTCGCTTCGAATTTTCGTGCGAAAAATCGCTCTGTTCGATAAATGACTTCGAACAATTCAGCGAAATTTCGCTCTTTATTTGCTCTTCTCTAACATTGCCACGTATTTTCTGGACAATAATTCGCCAAGTTCAAATTTGCCGCGATGATTCTTTTCTGCCATCATTTCACAATGTGTAAGCTCTACAACAAACTCTTGTTCGTTTACATAACAATTCTACAAGACTCACCAAGATATACTTCAAAGGTTCCTTTTACTGTTTAGTTCACGTTAAAAGCAATGCAGCTCTTTAATTTTACACAATTATTCTTCGGTCATTTCTTGGCTCCACAAGACCACTCGCCGACACACGCCATGTTTTCATAACCCAGACTCCGCGCGTACTGGTTTTTGTATCACCGTGGGAACCGCTTGAGCATGCTCTTACAATCATTCCCGTTGAAACTCTCTTGTGGTAATCATGCCAAAAGTTTCCAACACGAATCGAGGTCCTTTCTAAGCAAGATCTCCACCCAGCTGAGATATTTAAATCGTTGAAAGGAGAAGACTTACTCGCCAGTCTTCGCCAGTGTAATGCTACGTACGCTACATCTGTACCGCAGGCGAAATCACTGTGGGCTCATAAGTTTCAAAAATTGTCAACAGCATTCAAAAGACATTGCACCGTGGCTTAAATACGAGCCACTAAAGTGGATGCTTACGGTCGATATGGAAGAAGAAAATGCTTGAAACAAGCTTATTACTTTTAAACCCGGCAAGGATTCAGTATACGAGGTAAGACATCCGAAGACTGTTTTGTACGACTCGACTCTGGAACCGATCGAGACATGCACTGCTCTGCCTAAAACCATGCAAAAGACATTTGAGAGCTTTTCAGTTTTGATTCCAAAATGAAATGTAGTGTTTCATCAAATAAAACTTTTGTCTACAAACGTTGTCTCATTTCTGCGCTGTTTGTTTTGGAAAAGCGGGCTTCTGTAAACATTGTCCCATTACCAGAATTCGCGCCCAGTTTCACCGATCGATACGAGTCTGCGTTGGTGGAAATACTTGTGAAGCAACGGCAGTTTTCGTTGTGTGAGG
>BLFK01000901.1:161253-167251 GCA_014634185.1 Astreopora myriophthalma
AAAAACATCCATATCCTTGGAGTCTGTGCCCTTTTGGTCAAGGCTGGAGTGTTTAAAAAGGTGTTGTTTCCATACTTTACAATTTATGATGGCCACCTTACTATCCTGGGACATGAAGACGCCAACGGTACCATACTTGTTCTTATAAACAAAAGTGCCTGCAAAAATCAACAAATTGCTGATGATCATTATAAAGCGATTTCACCTTGAATATGCATTTAAGAGTCTTTACTGACATTTTTTCTGGAGATGAAACAATTAAGAAATCAGTATATTGTCACTAAAAAAACTTTCCTCGTTAGCCAGGTGGGAAACTTTAGTTTATTCTCATTGAAACACATAATTGTTTTTAAATCGCTTCAACCATTTTTCTAAAACTTCGATTTCCTTAATAGGTTCGTCTGTCATATCTTATGGTAGGCCACACGCACAAAGACATAGACCAGGTAAAGTTATTTCCATTCTAGTAACTATTGGTTAGGGACTGAACAACTCGAAACAAACTGTAAATAATTTGCCTACTTCTTTACCTACCTTTTCCATGCTTTTAATTTATGGATGCTTGGTCACGCTTCAACACGCTTCAAAAATATTCCCGAAAACCCACAGTCAGACACCATAACCATGACAATCAGCAACAGCAACAGAAAACGTACGTTATCTTTGATACAGATGTTTAGCAGAATCGCTGAAGCCTTGAGGAGGACGAACATGGTTACACTGGAACAACTCCGGAAGGTTATTCACAACTCCTATACACCATCTCCTTCTACCGTGTATAGAGAAAACATTTTCGATATCAAATCATGGCTTCGCCCTTATACAGCTACTTTAAAGCACCACAGTAACCCGCACGCGTTCCTATTCAAATTGAACGATCAGGGTCAAGTGGAGATGAGATATAGAAATTGGGCTATGGCGAACAAGAAACAATGGCTGCCAAGGGACACTCCATTCATAATTCTGGCACAACTTCCAGAAGGCACACCGTCGCTGCAGCGACCGGATAACTCGCGTTGTCCAACAATTGGGATGATGGAGGGATCCTTGAAGCACGTTTCTCTGAGAATGAATCCAGAAGAAATAGCTTGGTGGGAGAACTTTATAAGAGGTGAAAGGAAAAGACGAAGGGAATGGGAAATGACTAATGACGAGTACCAAGCAGCTGGTGTCCATTTTGATCTGCAAGCAATGCAACATTTAAACCCTGTGTTGGGAAATAATGAACAAAATGATGAAGCGTACAAAAAAAGAGAGAAGGAACTTGAAGAACTGATAGAAAAGAAGAAGAAGAATTTTCCACCAGTAAGTATACAAAAGCAAAAACACCTTTCTTCCCATGGCCACCTTCAAATGATAATCAAAAATCACGAAATCATTTTTTTATAAACTTGGCCTGTGTAGTGTTTGCAGCCGCCCACATACGAGCGACCAGTTGGCTCAATCGAGAGTGCACTGGACTTTCATGCGTGAGATCGTGGTTCGAATCCCGACCGGACCAACACGCAGGGCCTTTAAATAACTGAGGAGAAAGTGCTGCCTTTGTAATTACATCTGCATATGGTTAGACTTTCTAGTCTTCTCGGATAAGGACGATAAGCCGGAGGTCCCGTCTCACGTCTCCCTCGTTCATTAAATCTGTGGGACGTTAAAGAACCCACACACTATTCGCAAAGAGTAGGGCAAGCTGTACCCGGTGTTGTGGTCTGACCCTTAGATTCCTGTTCTCTCCAGCAGAAGTGGCCGGCTTGGCAGAGATGTCTCTAAAAAGCCTTACGGTGTACGAGGCCACCTAAGCAGAAACAGTCGTAAGTCAAAAAGGGACTTTGCCGAGTGCCGGAACATGTAGAGGTAGATGTAGAGAGCGGGGCGCTGTACATACATTGGCTACAAAAACCATTTCGGTACGCATAACGTTATCAACATTGTCTTATCAACACCAATAACCGCTGTCATCAGTATATTCTAATCGCGTTTAGCACAAGTGATTTACTGCCCATGCATGTGAACACTGAGATAGAGCATTGTCTTTTATCGCACAGGTACTAATGACTAAGAAAGCCACGGGAGGCGAAGGGCGAACCACCGCCAAAGAAGAATAAGGCAGTCAAAACAAACAAAAATAATAATTAATATACATTTAACTGTGTTTTACACGCACCTTTGTAAACAAAACACAGGTGCCTATTATTAGTATAGCAAAGTAGAAAGACGTTTCGACCGAAGTTTCGTTCTTCGGTCTACCTTGCTATCTTAGCATGTTTCCTTCAATCTATGAATTGTTTTAAAATATAGGATTAAAGGTTTTGATTATAGTGCAAGTTATATAGGAGTCAATAGTTACGTCTGTGTTATGGTTAAAAGTTGAAAGCAAGTTACCATTTTTCTTGTACTATACTTTGAACTCGACGTTTCTTTCAGAAAATTGCACTACAAAAATCAACAGCTTTTTCTGTTCTGTGAAAGAGGGGTGCGGCTTCAATATCGATAGGTATAACCTCAACAAGACAAGACGTGCATGCTGGACCTCACGTTTCCCTTTTCTGCATTGGTTAATTCACCTCTGCCTCCAACTTTCGTTACAGTCATAATCGAGACTGGATGACCAGTGGTCAATTATGGGACCCTTTTGATTGTAATCCCCAAAATGTGTTTCTTTGTTCAGGGCACGAGTCTCGAAGCCTCCCCAGAATTTTTACCAAAGACGGTTCATTAACCCTTTACTCAATATATACGGACGCAATTTTCGGCAAATTCTAAGTGCTTCTTATGACACTGCACTGACTTGTACCGGTCTGTCTGAAAAGCGTTGCACAAACGGAAAGTTCACTGGTGTTTGTCTTGTCAACATAAAGTAATGTTCGACGTTGTGTTTACACGTGCCACATAATGGTTGGTCCAATCTTGAAATTAGTTACAGATTTGGCCTATCAACTAGCAGCTATGCCACTTGGGATTACAACAAACAATACATAACCGATAACAATAGGAAGCCTCATGAGTTCTTCCTTTTCGCATTCTAGCAAAGAGAGAATATCTCACGAAGAACTGACAGGATTGAAAAATACATTTTAGGAGCTATACTCTGTTTTCAATTACTCTGATCTGCAAACATGTTTAAGTGGTAAAGACTATGTAAATCTGGACTGATGTCGATGGAGAACGTATTTTAGGCAACACAGCCGCCAATGGTGATCGCTTCCCTGCCAAAAATGACAAAATGGCGCGAAGCGAGTAAAGCCTCTTGCAGATGATGTCTTTAAGGGAAACGCTGCCTTCCCTTGAGAAAATGGAAAATGGATGTACCGTTTAAATTCTGTCAAAAGGAAGAGTTTGGCGTGGAATACCCAATGGAAGATCGTCAGTTAGGTAGGTGATTTGCAATATACATATCTTAAATTAAGTTGTAAATGTGAGTGTTTAATTCTTAGATTTATTTATTTATTTTTCAGCTGGGTAAATTGTTTTTACATAGGGATAATCTCACGATTTTCCCTTTCAGGAGGTGTCGTTGTTCATTTTTATTTATCAATTTCCTGAATAGACTATTATGTTGTGTTGTGTCTTGTTTATGTTAAAGAGCATTCGAAAGGCAACAATCTCATTGATCTCAATGGTGAGCACTGTTATTTTTAATGTAATTTAGCTTGTTATTTCATCTTGCAAGTATATAAATTTGGTTTGTCTTAGTAAGAAGATTTTGTTTCCCCTTTTTAGTATACATGATATACAAACATCTTGCATTTGTAACGCCATTGTTGCAAGTCACATTATTGATTGCGAGAATCCAGCATGAAGGGGTCGCATTTCATAGGTCACTGCAGCGCCACTGTCACATACAGACTCAACAGGGACAACCAAATTCTTCCTCTTTGTTGTTAAATATATTTGACAAAACTTCATTTCTGTTTCTTGATTTAATATTTTTCTAAGCTGAAGATATGAATAACAGAAGGATATTTGATCGGTTATTGCCTTGAAAAGAAACGAGCACCGCATCAGAGGCGATTAATTGGCTGCTTTTTATCTACGCTTGGTAAACAATTCGTCTATGAATTGTTCACTGACATGTCAATATCCTTTGTCATCCAAAGCAGGGCTAATAAAATTGGGCCGATCAGAAGTTTCAAAACATTTTGTACGTATTTTATTTAACGTGCGTGCCCTGAATTTCCGCTTAATTGAAATGTGTTTTTTCAAAGCCCACCCTGCCGTAATTTTGGAGTAGAGTGAAATATAACGTACAGATGTGCACGGTTCAATAACATGTAAAATGACAAATATTTCTGCACTCTCATTGGAATCATAATTTAAGAAAAATGATAGTGAAGTACAGGAACTTAGATTTCGTGTCGAGTCAAATAAAACAGATGAACCCAAATTTTATAAATAACGTTGTGCAGTTTCTTTCATGCCATTGGTTTGTTGAGGAACGTAGTTGCTGTCATAAAAAGGTTCGGATTACAAACCAAATCTGATTGGTTGACACAGTAACTTAGTTCCCTAAGATCTCAGTAAAAGGTCAAATAGTACTAATGTCCTTTGGTCGGGGTCGCCTGTCATATACCCCTGCAGTGTCAACTATCAGATGCTGGTCGGTTGGTCAACAGTTTTATGCCTCCACGATCTGGCTCGGCGGCCATCTTGGATCTGGTCATCGAATACCAAGTCCGAATTGCTCATCTCCGCCAATAATTGTGTACTCCAGCTCAGAGCTGCGGCTAATTAGGAAGATCCAGCCCAAGCAAAGCCTTGACTCTGTTTTGTGGGGACGTCTAGGCGACTTCGGGATTCGAAAACGGTATCGTTCTAAGCGTGGTGGTTGGAAATTATCTGTCAACTTGCCTTGCCATACCACAGGCATACCACCTCCGAAGAACTGCCTCCGGCGCCTTGTAATCTTACATCAAGTAACCTGCGAATTCCATCTGTTCTTTCAACAAATGTTCGATCTCTGCGGAACAAAATGGACGAACTGCAGGCTGTGGTCGATGTTAACAACCCAGATATTGTTTGCATAACTGAGTCGTGGCTGAAACCAGATATTCCTGACTCGACTGTGAGTTTGTCCAAGTACATCCTTTTCCGAAGAGACAGACCAACTCATGCTGGTGGGGTCTGTGCCTATGTGAACTCCGATATTCCTTGCTTGCGTGTTTGTGAGTTTGAATTCCCTGAGATCGAATCTATCTGGATCAAAGCGAGGCCGCACAGACTCTCAAGATTAGTCTCAATGATCCTGATCGGTACAATTTATCACCCTCCTGATAGCTGCCAAGAAGATAACCTGCGCCTCCTCAGACACATTCAGGAGAACGTGGACCAGTTCCTCCGTGATCACCCTGAGGGCCTTGTTCTTGTTAGTGGTGACTTTAATCCCACAAGCACTGGTATCACAGAGCTTACTACCAAAAGGGTGACGGGTCTGACCCAGATCATCAAAGTGCTGACTAGAGACACAGGGACATTAGACTGGTGTCTAACGAACCGCTTGAAGCTGATGGCTAGCCCTAAGCAACTTCCAAAGCTAGGGAAATCTGATCACTATTCTGTCCTTATCCACCCGGCCCAGTCCCCCACTGCCAGCAAAAACACCAAGAAGACCATTGAGAAGCGGGATCTACGACCCAGCAGGTTGCGAGAATTTGGCCAGTGGATAGTGCAACAATCTTGGGAGGATGTGCTAAGCACCAGCCTTGTTGAGGATAAATATAATTTTTTCATGAACAAGCTTGGTGCTGCAGTGGATACGTTTCTTCCAGTTAAGTCATTTCGCATTTCCTTGTCGGATAAACCTTGGATCTCTGCAAAAATCAAAGCCCCTATTCTCGATCGTCAACGATGTTTGCACAAGTTTGGGAAGGACTCTGCAAGGTTTAAAAAGGCTCGTAATGCAGTCCAACGAGAGTGCATTAAGTGTAAGAAGTCATTTTACGATAGGAAGGTTGCTAAGCTCAAACATACAAACATCAAACGATGGTGGGATGAAGTTAAGGGC
>BLFK01000901.1:180003-199219 GCA_014634185.1 Astreopora myriophthalma
CGGACAAAAAAAATTGTTCTCTTTCGGGATAACCCCTTAGATCCACTGGGACAACCTATGCAGCTCCACCCAAGTGGTCCAAGCCTTGCTACTGGTCCCTTAGGGTCTGAACCATCTAGGTCAACTGTTGACTTATGCAGAATTGAATAATCCACTCAAATTAGAATGTCCACAACTGGTTCTTTGGCGGGTTCTTTGAATTCGATTGATGACAAGTGCTGCCATTGGCTTTTGTACAAATTCCAATTGACCACCTGATAACTACCAGTGACGTTTCTTAGATACGTCTGTACATTCAAGGCCATTGAAGTCTGACCATCAGCGCTTTCGAGTGTAATTTCCACGGGCATGGTATCAAAGGACTCCACTGTTTCGTTTAAGACCCTCACAGTTATCTTTTCATAAGCAGACTGAAGATGAAGGGCATTAGCAATTTCTTCATTACCAGACCCACGCTGACATTGGATTCCAATGTCAGCGTGGGTCTGGGACCGAGCCTCACCGTCCGATCGTACGGACAAACCTTCACTTTCTAGTGGTTCTTGATATTGATCTTTTAACCACTTTTGAATACTTTCTTTGTCGATACTTCTCTCTAAACTTACTTTCGCTGTCCACTTTCCGATTTCTCTCCACCTCACTCTGACATCCTCCAGAATTTTTCCGACACGAGACTGGTAAAGATCCATATGAATTTCACTATCTTCCGCTTTTCGATGCTTTCCACATGTTCGGTATACTCTTCGCAATTCCGTCATTGCATCGAAGACTTTCTCTTTAGCTTTTAACAATCTGTCTTGCGCTTCTCGAATGGCTGTCTTGTTTGGATCATCTTCGAAGAGTAGACAATCAATTTGACTGCAGACTTCGAACTGGGATTCGGCTCTTCGCTTTTCATGCTTAATTTCATCCAAATGTACTGCGTTGTCGTCGAACACTTGCTTATAATTTTCGTCCTCTTGTGAAGGTAAAGTTCGCTTCGGTTTTGTTTCGCTGCCGCTCATCTCTCGAATAAATCCGTTCCTGGCGGGGTTGCCAGCAATGTTTCGACGATATACTCTACATTTCTTGATACTAACTTAAAAGGAAACTAAGTGATGACAAACGAACGAAGGATTCCAATGAAAAGAACTGGGTCTTTTCAAAATTGCAGGATTTATATCATCGAATTAGCATAGACAGGTTTTTCCCAACGGAGGGTCCTAATGAAGGGGTGCGAACTAAGACTTTAAGAAGATAGTCATTATCAAATAACCCCCAAAACACTGAACTTAAGTGCGAAGTATTTGCTCTGGGCTCAGTGGCATTAATTAGCAGTATTCTTTTAACACCCGGTGTAGTACAGCAGTTTGATTGGTTTGTAGCAAACAGAGCAAATGGCCTCACCCCACCTGGACTAGTGCGTATAAACAGTCAATAGAGGCATTCGTGTACTGTGTCCTAGGAACACAGGTGAACGTTACAAGCAGCATACTTGGTGTTGGAGGTCGAGCAAAGGAGGCGCAGACAGGAGTCTTATCCCTGCTAGAGGAAGCAATCCACCAGCCAGACGTGTCCAAGAGTGTGCAGCGATATAAGCTAGCGGTGGATGAGGCAAAGGTGCGATTAGACCTTGTGGTGTGTCCAGGAGCGTGTTTGATGCCATCACGAATGGTAAATAAACCTGCAAAGTGCAGTAGGATACAACAACGAGCTACAGCAGGCAACGCCAGACATAAAGCTAGGGGTGAACAAAGCAGTTCACGTGGAGACAAAAAAAGCAAGCTAGCGACTCATGGATGGTCCACCATCAAAGATAAACAGGCCAAACAGTCACCCTTCAAACCCAATCCACAAGCAGGCAATGAAAGATTGGGGGACAGCACTGCCAAAGCAAAAAAAAACCATAGCGTCAGCGCCGGAGCCAGAGCCGGAGCCAGAGCCAGCGCCAGAGCCGGTGCTTTTTGAGAGAATATTGCATCACAAGGGCGACAGCTGCCACGATAAGCAACCAGGTGTGCTCGGCGAGGTAGCTCAAAGAGTGGCTGGGTGTGCTCAAAACCCATTTGGCAGTGGTGCCAATGACACCTGGAATGGCTTTGGCAAGTTTTTTTTTGCCAAGACTTTTTAAACCTCCACCCGTGTCACTGGCTATTTTTTTTGCCCCGTCGAGAGCCTTACCAGCCAAACCAGCCAAACCAGCCACAACAGAGGCGCACCCCCAGTGAGCAAAAGGGTAACAATGGCTTTGCCGTATTTTATAAAGAATTCTATAACATCGCGGGTTAAGGTTTTCAAACGCTCGCCAAGAGGCATACCATCTTCTCGATAGCCTATTTGCTTGTCTTTCAAAGCTACAATAAGCGCCAAAAGGGTTGAGACACTACCCCCTTTTAAGGAATGTTGGACAACACAAAAGCTTTTCATCTAACCCCCTCCCCCCTAACAATGTTGTTTTCTTATCGCCAACACTTCCTTTTTCTGTTAACAACATTGTAGGGGGGGCGGGGGGAGGGGGAGTGCAAGTGGAAAATGTAACGTTATGGTGATTTTTTCCTAATTTTGGTTTTCCCAGTTCAGTGTCTCAACGACTTTTGTCCCTTATTGTCTGAGAAGGGATGTCGGTTTTGTGGTATGAAACGCTTCCTTTTCGTTTCGTAAAACATATTAAAATAACTCTTTAGTGAAGTAATTTCGTCATCTGAGTGAAATACGATATTTGTGGAGATAGAAGCTGCTTACTTGGATGACGATTGGGCTTTGCAGTTTATTTTTCTATGATTGGCTGGAAGTGACATCTGAATTTTGAGTGACGGTTTGAATGTCGCACGCAAATACGCCATGCTGAGGCTGCCGTTAACGTTCAAGCAACAGTTTTATTTTGGATAGCACCGTGTCCAAACATCATGGACTTGATTCAGGAGTATTGTTTTCATCCGAGTAGTTCCGAAGAGGAAAATGTTCATTTACCCTTGTGGGCAACTGAGTAAATGAACACGCGAAAGGTTCGGAAAGTTTATCTCATAACATACAGTCAAGTGAACGAAGATCGCTTTCCAACACGGATGTCATTTGTAGAAGCGGTTCTTCAGTCGTTTGCTTCGACGCCAGCCAACGTTATTCAGTGGTGTTGTGCTGAAGAACAGCATGTTTGTGCAGGAGTTCATTATCACATGGTTATAAAGTTGGACAGAAATCAAAGGTGGATTTCAAGCAAAAGATTTCTTTTGGAGACTTGTGGTATTTCGGTACATTTCTCTGAAATACGCAACAACTATTATAGCGCTTGGAAGTACGTTACGAAAGAGGACGAGAAATACATCCAGAGCGAAGGACACCCGGATTTAAGTGACACGGGGCCGCCAAGAACAGGGGAAGCCTCAATAGCAAACATCGCTAGAGCACATAAGAGAGAAAGCTGCAACGCTGGTGGTATTTCCGGTGGTGATGGTGGTGATGGTGATGGTGAGAGTGACGTCGAGGAGGATACTCCTGAAAATAGCAAGAAGCCAAGAAAAATGCGGGGTAAAGCAAAGAGAAAACGCCTTACTGTGTATGAACTTTCCGAGATAATTCTGTCCAAAAACATAAAGACACGTACAGAGCTGCTTGCTTTTGCAAGACAACAGAAAGTCGAAGGTAAGACAGACATCGCGGAATTCATCATAAACAGAGGGGCTAGAGTCGTGTCAGACGTTATAGAAAATGCGTGGGAAATGGAGGAATGCAACTCAACCTTAGAGAGGGAGAGTAAAAGCCGAATGGAGTTGCTAAACGAGGCAAGCGAAGGGGAGTGCGTGGAAGGCTGTCATGGCGAATGGCTACAATGTGCAAATAACGTTTTGGAGCGCAATGGCATAAACGCTCAATACTTTGTTGGTTCTGTGCGTGAACTTTTGGCAAAGGGGAGAGGAAAATACAGAAATATCATGATTGTGGGTCCTGCGAACTGTGGGAAAACGTTGTTACTGAACCCACTTAATGCCATTTTCAAAACTTTTTCGAATCCTGCTTCGACAAGTTTTGCTTGGGTAGGCACGGAGGCAGCCGTGTGTATTTTCCTAAATGACTTTCGATGGTCGCCCTCTGTCATCCAGTGGCACGATTATCTTTTTTTACTTTTTTTTTGTATTTTTTTATTTTTTTGCTACATTTTGTTAATAATATGTTATAAATTTATACCTAACGCTTAACAATATCGTACAATGAAGTATTACAATACATTACTTACAAAAAAAAAAATTCACTTACAATACATAATTACAAGAAACTAAAAAAAAATAAAATAAAAAACAAAAACAAAAAAAAACAATATAATACTTACAATAAACTTACAATAAACTACTTAAATACAAAAACTACTTAAATACAATAAATTACTTTCATAGTTTAATTAGCTCAATTAGATTGGACACATTACAAGCCACTAAAGAAACAAACAAAAATATACTTGCCTATTAACTTACTTGTATTTTGATATTCTTTCCACCACCATCTCTTCCTAGGTCAATACTTCGACAAGTTTTCTCCATTTAATAAAATGCTGTGAAAGCTTATTTTTTCCTCTGGCAATTTGGAGTTCCGTTCTATAAATCAATTTAATCCGAGCGATAAAACCCTGAGCCGTCGGTAGACTATTCTGACACTTTTTAGAATAAATATAATATTTTCCCAGTAATAATAAATGATTAATTAAAGTAAAATTGTCTTTTATGTCGAACTTCCCCAAAATTATGTCCCACTCCTTCAATGTTTCAATATAAATATCATTGTCTTTAAGCCAGGATAAAACATGTTTCCAGAATTCAGAGGATATTTTGCAAGAAAAGAGTAAATGCTTGATGGATTCTGCTGTTTCTTGACAAAAGGTGCAACTAGGGGAAGCAGCTAAGCCAAATCGATAAAGATTTTCGTTTGTATAGACAATGCAATTCAAGATTTTGTATTGAAACTCCCTAGTCTTCGATTCCAAAGTTGAACGGAAAGGTAAAGAGTAAACTTTATCCCATTCCACATTTATATCAGGGTATTTATCTATTAGTTTTCTTTTTGCAGTGGGTGGAATTTGCTTCTTGCCCAAAAAAATTTCATAGGTTTGTTTGGAGGAGATGTCGAGGATTGGAACTGAATTTCCGTTTCCCAATCTAATTTTGGGATCGTTTGGAATTTCCTCAATCAACGATGAGTCAGTAAAAGATTTAATAAAGGTGCGCCATTCAGCGGGAAAGGAATCGATAAGGCTCATTAAAAAGAAATTTTGTTCAGGAGATAACAGTGAGGTGCCGTACACGTTAAAACGAGAAGAGTTATTTGCCCGCAGAATGTCACCTATCTTAAGGAATCCTAATTTAATCATATCACCTCTATATATCAACATTTTGTCAATGCAAAGAAACCTATTGTTCCAGATAATTTCATTAATCACCTCGTGAGAAGAGCTGGGTATTATCCTGTTTAGTTCGGACCAAGCATCTAGACATTCCTTGTAGTAAGCTGGTAAGGAGATTTTTAATTTAGCCGTGTCGAAATTACAGTATAAAAGAAAACGTCCCCCAACTGGTGAAAGAATTTTTCCAAGAATAGTTTTCCACGAGCTTGGGTAGTCTTGCAAAAATGTCTTTAAACACATGACCCGCTTAGCTTTAATCAAAGATTCAATATGTAGCATTCTTAATCCACCATTTTTAATATCAGATATTATAAAGCGTGGCGTTTAACTTTGTCTTTTCCATTCCAGATGAATCCATAAATAATAGAATTTGCCTCCTTAATTAGTTCTTTGGAAAGAGGTATAACCGATGCTCTATACATAATTTTAGGAACTGCAAATGTTTTCACGATTTGGATCTTTCCTAATAAAGACAGGCCCCTCCATTTCCACATATTAATTGATTTCTTCATGTCCTTTAAGGTTTGTCTGAAGTTTAGGGCATCCCTTTGTTTCACATCATAACCAAAATACACTCCGAGGATTTTAATGTTTACACAGATATTGTGCTTTGGAAAGTCTACATCTTGTAAGGTACTGTTTCCAAGGGCAAATATCTCTGTTTTCTCATGATTAACTTTTAAACCTGAACATTCGCCAAACAACTCAAGAGTCTCAAACAAAGCATTGTACGAAGAATTATCTTTAAGGAAGCAGGTCATATCATCCGCAAATGAAGATAATTTAAGTATTTCCTGCCCGATTTTAAAACCTTGGATATTGTTGTCCTCCCTAATCTTTATGGCCAAAATCTCGACAGCTATAATAAATAGATACGGAGAAAGTGGATCACCTTGTCTGACTCCTCTTCCTAAGGGAAAGTGCCCGGTAGTGAATCCATTATTCATAACTGCACTAGATACATCTTTATATAGTATTCGAATCCAGTGTATGAAGGAAGGGCCGAAGTTGAATTTATGCAAAGTTCTAATTAAAAAATTAAATTCCAGTGTGTCGAAGGCTTTCTCAAAGTCAATTGCTATCAAAATGCCTGGCAAGCAATTACGTTTCGTATAATCGACAACATCGTCAATTGTCCGTAATGCATCAAAGATTGATCTGCCTTTAACAAACGCATTCTGGTCTGCGTGAATTATGTATGGCAAAACCTTTTCTAAACGTTTAGCTAATACTTTAGATATTATTTTTGCATCCACATTAACTAACGAAATCGGGCGCCAATTTTTAATCAATCTTTCTAAGTATCTAAGTATCAATCTACTAAGTATTTACCAATTAAAGGCCAAAATGCTAAGTAAAACTCAACTGTTAGACCGTCATTTCCGGGAGTTTTATTCTTCTGAAATGATTGCAGTACAGAAAAACACTCATTATACGTTATTTTCCCCTCACATATCGATCGCTGCTCTTCAGATAAGGTTGGGACACCTGATAGGTCATCCAAGAGAGAGGACAATTTCCTTTCTGATTCCTCATCATTCTTAGTTTTGTATAAATTCGAGTAAAAAAGCTCCAACTCTGATAAAATTGTTTTAGGATTACTCGTCAATGTTTCATCACTAGTGAATATTTTCCTGACACAACTCTTTTTCTTGTTTGATTTTTCTAGGTTTAAAAAATACTTGTTGTTTTTCTCACCTTTTTCATACCAAGTTGCCCGAGAACTTATGATAGCCCCTTGAGTAATATAATCATAAAGTTCATCATAATTAGCTTGTATGCGTTCTAGTTCTTCAACATTCTGAATTGATGGCTCGGCATCACACTTTTCCTTGCAGCGACGTAAATTTCCTTCTACTTCAATTAGGTTCGCTCTTCTGCTTCGAGCTTTTACTTTACTGTAATCGATCGTAAAAAATCGTATTTTATAATTAAGCAGATCCCACAGGACACGCCTATCAATAACTTCTTTTTTTCCTTTTTTTACTGGAAGGACCACTAGTACACTTACCGGCCCCTAAAACGCATTACGCAAAGGACATTGTTTTCCAAAAGGATACCCCAATCTTTGTAACCGGAAAGAACTCCATAATATATGTTAGGAATGGAGCGGTTGATGAGAAGGAATCAGAAATGATGATGGTCAGATGGAAAGTATTCCACTTCCATTCGCAGATTCCAGCGGAAGATCAGAAAGAAGTTCCGTCCTGTGGAAAGTGTTTCGCAACCTTCATCTTAAAAGAGTGATTAAACTTCCACAACACATAAACAACGAGTAACCACGAGTAACCCCTTTGGAAAGAAAAAGTAACAATATGTTCTTTCTTTATTTGTGGTTACTCGTGGTTACTCGTGGTTACTCGACCAGTCGCCGAGAATACCTAGCTTATTCCTAAGTAATAGCTTCGAAATGCATGAGGTATGCTCCTTGAGATATTGTATTCATGGTTTTATTAAGTTTGCTTCGCAATGATCGAATGTCTCTCATAGACGAATGCGTGACAATGTCACACAGTCTTTTAAACGACGAAATGCTTGGTATTTACCAGCCAAAATATCCAGTTAATACTTTGTGCGTTGTCCCTTGTTTGCAATGATTAAATCCATTCTATCGTTCATACTATTGATGGTTCTATCGATTAATTCCTTGTCTAAATGTTGAATAGTTGTCTTCACCCTTTGGCAGAAGTCATCGAACGTTTCAAATGTTATGTCACGTGTGAGGGCATCAAACTTTAAAGTTCGTTTCACGATATGAAAAATGTTCTCTATACAGTTTATATCACCACTTCTAGGTGGTATAGGCAACAGCTCAGCTCCAATTTTCTTCCAAGCGCCACGAGCAAGGGCAGAGTTTTGACTCGGATCCCCATCCTGTACAAATAGCTTGGAGTCCCCCTTCTTTGCTAGCGCAAACATGCGAGAAAATTCTCTCTCGATGAGATCTTTAAAGTACAAACCATTCATCGTTTCGTACTTTTCACAGAGAACTACTCCTTCCTCATAGGTAATTGCAACGACGAACTTTGCAACTCTCCCACCACTGCCACAGTGAGAAGCTTTCGCCGTGCACCCGCAGGATAGTCCCTCGCTTTCCTTTCTCCATATACGCCCTCTAGGCGTGCGTGCTTGATCTGCGGGGTTAAACTGATGCACAAAACTAACTGCGTCTAAGAAAAAGGCAATTTTTTCAGTCCATACGTTGTCATTATACTCTTGCGTCATTTTTTTGGCAAAGTTATAGCGCTTCCTTAGATCACTCTCTGTTAACAATCCTTTTTCGCGTGCATGCAAGTATTTGTATCCCTTGCTACGCAGGAAACGTTGAACTGTACGGATACTGACTTCTTTGTTATTTAGACCTGCTTGCTGCATTAATCTCTTGACGGTAAACTGACCTTCCTCTCGCCTTAATTTGGGAATTTGTCGAAGAAGTTGACCAATTGCTTTTTTCGTTACACGCTCTGAAATGTCTTCTGTCATCTTCTTGCTCTTTAAAATTCGATAAATGGAGGCCCGAGATATCCTAGCCTTTTCCATTTTATCCCTTGATGTCAATCCCTTACAATCCTTCCCAAAACGAACAAATGCTCGTGTTTCCGCATCGATTTTGCCCGGGAAAACCATTGCGACTATTATTACTTACGTTGAGCGCTTCTGTGACGTCATCGTAAAATGGAGAAAATGGCTTTAACTACGTCCTAATTAACCTGCATGACTTCCAACTAGTGTTAATTTCAAAAGGGTTCCAAGTAGAATCATTTCTGTTTCTAACATTGTCACGCAGTCTTTTATCTGCTTGTAATTCTGTCATTTCTAGTTCAGACAATAAGCGCCAAAAGGGTTGAGACACTATCCCCTTTTAAGGAATGTTGGACAACACAAAAGCTTTTCATCTAACCCCCTCCCCCCTAACAATGTTGTTTTCTTATCGCCAACACTTCCTTTTTCTGTTAACAACATTGTAGGGGGGGCGGGGGGAGGGGGAGTGCAAGTGGAAAATGTAACGTTATGGTGATTTTTTCCTAATTTTGGTTTTCCCAGTTCAGTGTCTCGACGACTTTTGTCGCTTATTGTAGTTCCGCCTGACCATCTGTGATATTTGCGTTGGCGATGTCCATTTGTTCATCAGAACTATCACGATCGTTGGCGGTTTCATTCTCCTTGCGAATCTGTCGCTGAAGTGTCTACCTTTTTCGTCTTGTAGGTGCTCTTCTGTCATTTAGCTGCATAAATTATATACTTTGCCCTTGCCAACGTTTCCAACTTCTTATTTGAATCAGCAAGGTCTTTTGTCTTTTTTTCAGTCTCGCACTTCTTTAAAATGGAATTAATTTGCTTGACAACCTCAGTTTTTTTTGTGTCCTCGTTGGTGCCATATTTTGACCTGTACTCCTGGTCTCTTTTTTACTTTCCGTAATTTTCACTTTCTTCATTGTTTCTTTTAAAGGCTTTTTTCCCTCTCTTTCTCTTTCTATTCTTTCCTGTTCCAATTTTTCTTCTATTTGTTTAGCCAATCGCTCTATTTCTCTTTGTTTACGAACTTCTGCATGCTCTGGAAGGACAGATTGTTTTATTTTTCTAAACTGTACTTCTTTACCAATGAGTTCGCGAAATGGTTTTGTAAACAATTTTTTGTATCTTAAAACATCGCCCTTATTTTTGTAAAAGATGGTTTTGTCGGTGGTAACACAAATTCTGCCTTTATTATCGCCCTTATCGCTCGCACCGACCACTAGGAGTATTCTCTCAGGGATATCGGGCAAGTATATTTTTATATTTTCTTTTGCAAAATTAACACGGAGGCTCTCAGGACTGCTTTTAAGGGTTTCTAATTCTTGAAAAAGATTATAAAGATTATCCCTATTTTCATGGGGTTGGATAAAGGAAGTTTCTGCCTCACCTTCGTTAGGCAAACCATTTTTTCTTTACGGAATGTTGTCCTCTCTTGGGTATCAGAAGGTGGATAAATCGAGCCAGAGGGCGTGCCGGGGGTTTTGTCTGCACCTGTGGGTTGATCATCATCGCCTTTATTTCCCATTTGAGCTGACTCTGTGTGGTACTGGGCTCGGACCCAACAAAGCTCACATACTAGCCAAAAAAAAATCGAGCTTCAGTATCAGATGATAAGCTCTTGCCAGCAAGGGGATGATTGCCAAAAATTTCAAGGAGTTCGAATTCGATCGCATAATGCACGACCAGGTCGTCGTTTTTTGACAAAAAGAACGCCAGCCATGTAAGCATCAATCTAAGCTCTCATAACCGGTCGATGAAGGGGATCCTGCTACTCTGCAATGAGCAATACAATGCGGGAATGCGCACCACAGAAACATTTTTCAACCCCGACTTCACAGAGGACGCTGGTGAAGTTGCAAAGGAATTTGCTAAAATCTACTGGCGCAGTCCTTTGAAATGGCCTGAAATGCTTCAGGTTGACTCTGGAAAAGAGTTAATGGGACATGTCTCAAAATCTATGGGCCAGCACAAAACCTTTATCTGCTATGGACACCCTGAAATCCATCGTGATCAGGCGACTGGAAAGATTTACCAAAACACTGGCTGAACGCTTGTTTGGCTACCAGTACGCTGAGGAAATGCATATGCCTAGTGTTCGCTTGAAAGTCTGGGTGAAAAGGCTGCCTGAGGTTGTAACTGCAATAAACAATGAAACCACTATCATGATTGGGAAAAACCCGCAGTGGCTATCAAGGAGAAAGCTGTCTCTCTCAAACCCGCACTTTACAAGAGACCTATTGGCGAAAACGAAAAAAAAAACTGCCTTCTTTGGTTAGGGTTCGCTATCTCTACCAGCTGGATGGCGGTGGAAAATGTGCCACTGACCCTATCTGGTCACTAAAGGTTTTTTAAATAGAACACGTGTTTACCAAGCCGGGGCAGACTATGATGTACTACCTGCGCAATGGACCCAAGCACAGCTTTGGGTTTGAAGAGCTCCTTTTTATTCCATGAAATACTCAGTTGCCACCGGTCAGCTCAAAGTGACCATATACCTTTGTGTGGATTCCATCTTCTGCTATCCAACGCTTTGTGTCTAACGGTGACAGCGATATCTTGTTCACTCTAATGCTCCATATCTCGTGGTTCTCGCTTCTTAGCATCCTGTGCATACGGTGCTTTCCCTCGAATAATCTTTCAAGATCTTGTGGTTCATTTCCTTTTTTACAAAACACTTCTTGTTTCCCTTCGCCTTCTTTATCGTACTACCTTTCTTTATTGTTTATACCTTCTCTTTTTCCTTGGTGGACATCTTTATCTCCCGGCTATCCTTTTGTATCGAATACATCTTCGGCCTCAGGCAGACTACCTCTGCTATTGGCACTCCTGTAAACTTGTCCTTTATTTTCCCCAACACCGTCTTGTTCTCATCGCTCCATAACGGGTCGCTTTTCGTTTGGTCGCTTGTGTCATAACTTTCCACATCCTCTGCCATGTCCTTGTAGATATCATCTGAATGTATTTCCATAATTCCATAAACAAGCTGTCTGTGTTTGTGTACAACAGCTCACACCTTTCTCCATACCTGTTCTTCATGTTGCTGTAGTAGAAGTCGTACATCATTGTCTTGCTGATTTCCAATGTGCTCATCCCAACGCTTACTGGCTTGTTCAGTACCAGCTTCTTGTGCATGCTTGCATGCTTCTGCAATGTCTTCCCCGAACATTTTGAATTCTCCAGAGAAGAACGGACTTGCCTTCGTCTTTCTCACCTTATCCATGTTTCGTATTCAGTATCTGTATAAATTGGCTAGAGTCTGATAAGTTTGAAAGATTTATTCCAAGATTCTCTGGCTCAAATCAGTGACAACGGATTCCCGTGCGGTTAACCCCTTATTCTGCCCAGTTAGATCAAGTTAGAATCAAGTAGTGAAATCATGCATTATAGTATGTCGCGCATGGGATAGTCTTGTCACAGTATCCTTGTCTACACGGTTTCTTAGGTTCTCCATTGTTTTACCAAACACCGTGTTGTTCATTAGTTTATACATGCTACATCCAAAGTCACTCTGCCTCATTTCACAACTCTGTGTTCTTCTCTATGTATGGCTTCATCCAACACTCTTGCTCGAACTCTAGTACTCTTTGCACCTTCTTCCGCTTTATTCCTAAACTCAGATACTGCTGCAAGTTTCTTTAATGTACCACGTACTTTTCCTTGTCAGACTACGTCAGCATCAGCTTTTCCCCACCTACTACTTTCTGATCCAATCTATTAATTAGATCAATTTGGTACTTTGACATCCATTCTTTCTCTACCTTCCTTTTCTCTGGCGCTAATGGGTATGCATTGTGCCACTTGTGCAACTCTTTTGGATATTCCAGATCCACGTCTAGAATCCAACCAAGCTTGGCTCTCTTTTTGACTTTCATAAATGACGGCCAATTTGTCATTTTTTTTGTATATATGTAAATTAGACCTACTGGCCTCATTTTAGAACAAAATTCTTTTGAATTTTGCACATCCTAGTGAGGCGAGAAGGGCTTATTAGCATAAAAACAAAAGGATATTTTGTTTGGCCGCCATTATGAAAGAAGTCTATTATATCCTCCACTCTTGACATTCTCTTCTTTCACCTAAACTTTATTACTGCCAACGCTTTGCACATCGCCCAGCCTTACAAATTGTTTGCATCCAAGTATTGTATGTATATTCTCCGCTTGCGTGGATCATATCCATCTACAAATGGGTTGTTTGCCTTTTGCATCGCTTGCTTGCCACTGAGATTCCGCCATGTTTTCTTCACTCTATAAACATGTGCATGTCTACGTCCGTCAGCAATTCCAACTCTACCTTTGTCATTTCCAATAATGCAGCCCTCGCCAAGCCAAGCGTTTTGCATCCAGACTTTTTCCAAACATCCTGCACACGCTTGTACTCTTCGTCTGTTATTCCCTATAATTTAACGTGCTGTAGAACTCGGTCTTTGGCAGCAACTGTGTTTCATTGAATCTCTCCCAGTCGTTCATGTCAGTCGTATGGATGTAGTCCCTTTTTCGTAAACTTGAATGCCTCCTCTGGCATGTTTTTCACAGCATTTTCCAAGTTTCACAATAAGAAGCCCAATATGTCAATGAATGCTAAGCCCCCTAACTGGAGTGATATGTACTTCTTCTTTGGCCCAGCCTCCCGAATATGTGGTGTGCGTCGTAGCCCCTCAGGTTGTGAAATAATACTGCAATTTCACTGTTTTGGGATTTAACTTAAGCTTGAAGTGGCACGCGTCGTGCGCCGCCCCCTTGTACTTCCCAGTTACATGATCTCTGAGAGAGTCTTTGTATTTTGGCATAATCAATGACTTACCAGAAAATAGGCAATCTTCCTGATCTCTTTTTATTCTCTCGTCAATTTTGTCTAGTTTCTTTTTCTTCTTCCTTGGTCCCATCAACTTCCAGGTACATCTGCAATCACTTTCATTGCAATACAAACATCTACCCCTTTTTTTTCTATATAGTACAAAATAACACCACTCAGTCGTGCGACTACCCGCAATAATCTCCTGTGTTATGGTCGAACACACTTATTGAATCTTTGAAGTTTTCTCTCTGAAGCGGTTCTTCGCATACGTGACATTCTTTTTCTTTCCTGTGCCTTTCTTCTTCTTCTTCCTCTGTTATTTTCATTGGTGCAGTTTTCTCTAGTGATTTGCGTATTGATTGTTCTATCTTAAAGTTGCTTTAGGAAACTGTCTGTTGCATTTTCCTTCTTGTGACGCAAGTTTTGTATGTTTTTCCATCCCATGCAACTAATTTTAATCCATATCCACTTGGCCCATGCTTGGATGTCGTTTCAGACCAACCTTTGTTGTCTTGTTTTTCACATGTTGCAAGCTTTCTTACTAACGCTTCTAAATCTGCACAGATAACAAACAGCACCTTTTGTTGCTTTTGGAAATTCTTGAACTTAAGTATGTTTTCTCCCTTCTTTGGCATGTCCACCTTCATTGGCCTACTGTTGATTCCCTCACAATACTTTGCATGTTCCTCGAGCAGATTCTCACGTGAGAAACTTGAAAGGCACAAAAGACAAAAATGCCTCTTTTCTTTGTGCCTGTTTTGATCATAAAGTGGTGCGGTTATTCTTTTCACTGTTGTGTAATGCAGACTTTCTTTTCCTTGCAATGTCAACAAGTTTATTCATGGAATATCTTTTGGCCTCTTGCTGTACAGTATGTATTTGCATACAAAACACCGTCCTCCCAACTTAAAACATTTATTGCTAAACGCTAAACACTCTTTTTGCCTCCCTAGCTTTTTTATTTGTTGTATTGGCATTGGGAAATCTATTCCACTACAGTTGATTCCATCACGTGTTGCATACTTTGATGGCCTGTTTTGATGCTTACGATCGTTTGTTGGATTCGATTGATTTAATTTCTGTCTTACCGCCATCCCGTTACGATTTACGACGAAATAACAAGGGAATTCTTCTGAGCACTCCAAAGCATTTTACAAAAGTTACCATGGGGGATCGATCCTTCATGGTGGCAGCGCCACGAGTTTGGAATAGTCTTCCCATAGTCATTAGATCTGCTCGCACCACAAGTGATTTTAAACAGAAACTTAAGACATTTTTATTCGGTAAGGCATTTTGTTAGTGCGATTAATTTATATTTTTACAGTTTTTAGCAAATTCTTTCTAATTGTAAATAGCGTAGTTTTGTCTTTTTGATTCCATAGTAATTGTAAGTTGGTTTAATTTCAATTTATTTTTAAATTATTGTAATGTCTGTAATGCGCATTTGATTATTCTTGTAGAAAATGTGCTATATAAATATTAAATATTATTATAATAATTATTATTATTGTTGTTGTTGGAGACGATGCTGCTCGGATTGTCCACTTAAGACATTCTTGGTCTCTGCTCTTCGCATTGAAAGCCGCCTTCTTTGCTGCCAACTTTGCTGTGTTGGTATCAATGTTTTACCTCTCAAGGCTTGATGACGCGCAATGTTGACGTATGATAAATCCACTCTTTCAAAATTCCAACCTGACCCTCTCTCACTCCAGCCCTCTATTTCGCCATTTATCTGGGCCGAGTGGTTCGAAGCAGGGTTAGTGCTAATCGAGATAAATACCATGACAACCAATAGGATTTAATCGGCCTTAACCCAGGGTTATCGCTAACCCGGCTTCGAGAAACTCGGCCCTGATCTATAAATTCGTCAAAACTTTGCTCAATAACCCTGTCGTTTCCATCTTGGTATACTGGATTTCCATTCTGTTTGAAGAAATGCCCAATTCGTTGCTGGATACCATTCTCCATTCTAGGGAAAATTGCATGAATGCCGAATTGTGCTCTGAGCATCCTGGTTCTTCCGATCACTTCTTTTAAAACATTGAGAAACCTTTCTTTTGCCTTGTTTGCAAACGTCTGCAAATCTCGGTTGAACACATTATCAGCCGGCAAACATGTATGACCTTGCATGTGTTGAGCTCGACTATCATCAAGCTCAGTATAGCATCGAGCACAATACACTCTTATTTATTTGAGGTACCGGAAATTTCAACTGGTGCGCGATGATCCTCGAGCTCGAAGTCAAAGTAATCGAGCATGACATCTCGAGTGCGATTCGGTCTGGAGCTCGGGTAGGTATTCGAGCTCGATGGACCTGACTCGAGCTCGGTTGCCCAGATACAAAAACTGATCCGGAGATCTCATTCATGGTTTTGGTCGTCCAGTTCCCATTCTAAGTATGGCAACAAATCATGTCCTTGACTATATTTACAGTACTCATGGTCATCTCATAACACACTGGAATCATACACTGCTAAGCCCCCCTGCTCTTGAAGTATATGCAAACGCTATAAACCAAAAAGGGGCTCCGTTAAAGAACTATTTTGGATTTGTGGATGGGACTGTCCGGCCCATAGCTCGACCTGATGAACAACAAAGAATAATGTATAACGGGCACAAACGAGTCCATGCTTTAAAATTTCAGTCAGTCCCCCTACTGAATGGAATGATTGGTAACCTGTTTGGACCAGTAGGTAAGTCGAAAATATTTCCTTGTCTTTTTTTCAGTTTTCGTTTTTTAATTTGTACATGAAACCAGGTTGGCATCCTACCTGGGGGCTCACCTGTCGCCACTAACATAAATCTTAACATGATTGATTCCTCTCATCTCTCAAGCCAGTCTACACTCCTGTAAACAGGCCTTGTAGGTGACTTTCCACGAAATGATTTTCTCAAAATTTAAGTAACGGATTTTCAATTCAACATACACTAAACAAGCCAAGGATCAGCTTTGTAAAATAAAACAAAACAAGAAAACACATCACAACAAAAGAAAACAAACTGTTAAAATAAAAGAAAAGAAAATAAACTGTTGAAATATAAGATCTGTAACCGTTAGAAAAAAATAGAACATTACAGGTTTACATTAGTCCTTGTAGACTCTGAGGCTACTCTCTCATTTCTCTATAACGCAAGATCTCAAGAGTGCATGGCTTTGTGTAGAGGACTCTTTTTTAAAGAGATGACAATTAATTCCTCACTTTGTTATGTAACAAAACTGAACTACATGTTGCAGAACTGGCATAATAAGGTGAGGCATACTTGGAGATAAATCTGGTAGACACATCTAAATAAATTTGATGCTGTAATTTAAAGTTTAAAACCCTCATATATGCAGGGGAAATAGTCTGTCAATTTCTCTCCTCCCTGTTATTATGATCATGATTATTATTAAAATATTTGAGGTTAATTTTCCCCAATTGGGCAGCATTTTACCTTGCCCAGCCCAGATCCCTTGTATAGAAAAATTAAAATTATGAACATTCAAAGCTTGTGCAGGTTTCTCTTTAAAGCCTTCAGTACCTTTATCCTTTAATCCTTTAATGAGTTTACTCCTAAAACAGCAATAACTATACTAGGAGTTTAAAAGTCAAATGTGCAGTAAATATTACACTTGAAATAGGATAATGATTTTAGTTGAGGTCAAACAATACTAAGATGATATGCTCCTTTTTTGTAGAAGGAAAGAGGCATGATGCTAGTATGCTCAAAGATTGTGGACTATTACAAATCTTGTAATTACAGATCTTGGAAATTATGCATTTTCAACAACAGGAACTCCAATGTGCATATATGGAGATCCCGCTTATCCTTTAAGGATACACTTGCAGGGACCATTCAGAGATGCTATTCTCACCCCTCAGAAGGAGTTGTACAACTACTCAATGAGTTCTGTGCGAACATCGGTTGAAAGGTTATTTGGAGATATCCAAAACTACTTTAAATTTATAGACTTCAAGAAAAATCTCAAAGTAGGGCTTAGTAGCGTTGGTAAAATGTATGCAGTATCAGCCTCATTGCGTAACACACTTACATGTTTATATGGAAATGAAACATCAGAGTATTTCCAGCTGGATCCCCCAAGCCTACAAGATTATTTTATTTGACTGTAAGGATTGTTTGACAAGTGAAGACTTTAATGTAACAACAGAAACACTTAAGTTTATTTATTTCAAATATCTGTAAGAATTTCAACTTAAACACAATAACACAACTATTTAAGAATTTTCAGGTACAGTTGTTAGACTATTCAACAGAATGAATTCTAAAGATCCAACCTGCACAACTACACGCATAAATCTGTATCTCTGTTTCTTTAGGGATCCTTCTTAGTGGCAAATCTTTCAAACAAAGAAAGCATTGCGTGAGAATGTTGTTGCTGCTGTGTAAGAAGGGACTGCATGGTTTGAAGTTGTTGCTGCTGAAACCTCTCCCTGTTGTCTCTGCTGTTCTTGCTGTTGTCTTTGTTGATCTTGGTGTTGCTGCTGAATCATCTGAAGCATTTCTTGTTGCATTTTAAGCTGCTGTTGTGACAGGAGGGAAATTCTTCCCTCCTCTTTCTTCTTCAAATCGATTTCTTCTCTCCTTAAAGCCATTTCGTGATTCGACTTTTCTTGCAGGTAGCTCACAGCATCACCAATACTCTTTCTGCCTTTTTTCGATCGAGTCTCCTTGTGGCTATCGTTGTTTCTTTTCTGACTTTCACTCAATGTTTCCATGGCTTTTAACCTCATTTTCTCAGCAGAATCTCTCTTTCTGCTTTGGCTTTTTTCTTTTCTGTCTCATCTGTCTGTTCAGCTACTTCCTTCTCACAAATTTCCTCCAGCATAACATCTAGTTCTGTCATTTCTGTATCTATCCCGCTTGCTCTCTCCTCCATTCTCTTTTTTTGCTTGTACTTCTGCATCAGCAACTTCAAGTGATCCCTAAGGGATTTTTGTCCGACACTAAATCTACAACTTGATGCTTCATTTAACCTTTCTGCTATTTGAGACCAGGGGCCCATTTCTCGAAAGACCCGGTAACTAGCGGGCCCGTTAACTTAACGGGGCCGTTAACGGGACTCGTTTTCGGGTCCGAAGTTGCGTTTCTCGAAGCTCCCGGTAAATCGCCGGTAGTTAACGGGCCCGATAAACACTCTAGAAGTGTGTTCTAGAACTCGTAACCCTTCGTTCGAATTGCGGGAATGTGAAGAACAAAAGCAACAAAGACATCCAAAGAATTGCAATTTGAACAGGGCAGGCCAGTAGCACTTTGTCGTCTAACACAAATTGATGTGCTTTCTGGAAAGAGTATTCGCAAAGGGCGGCGAAAAAAACAGTTCATGGTCCGCAAACTGCGGACTGACTCGGGTAGTTGCTCAATCACAATGCTTCACAGCTTTTCGTATCGTCTAGTTACAGTAGCATACTTTACATCGTCTAGCTCTCTTGAATCCCCTACTGAGTTCTCAGGTAGTCAACACAAGAAATCGAATCGCTAAGTTCCGCTTTACAGTTTTACAGCGTGTGCGAAGGTGCTACGTTCGGCTGACCT
>BLFK01000901.1:232223-242223 GCA_014634185.1 Astreopora myriophthalma
CGAGTTCCCCTAAGAGTTGAATCAGTTCTTCGTATGCTTGTTGACACTCAACCTTAGTGTCAGCTATAACAAGGAAGTCATCAAGATGAGCCAAAACCGTAAATCCCCGCCGTTTCATCAGTTTTCTTCGGCGGCGTCACCATGTTTCGGGATGTTTAAGCATATATTTATTTTTTTGAAAAGTGCACCAAAGAGGGCTCACCCACTCAAGGTGGCTCGCCCGCACGAGGTTGCTTGCCCGTGGAATGCGGGCTGGAAGTAAAATGGAATGCGTAGTACTTTGTGATTTTTATTTCTGCTGCGCATTCATTTTTTGTCAGCCAATGAAAAAATTCGAATTTTTGGCGCATCCAGAGCCACTCATCAACGACATTTTAAGAATGAAGACGAGTGGCTCTGGGCACGAGAATGGATTTGGTGTTACTGAAATTGGTGTCACAGAATAGAATTTGACCCTACCTAATTTAGTGTCGCAGAATAGAATTTGAAAATACTGAATTTAGTGTTACAGAAAAGAATTTGATGTTACCGAATTTAGTGTGACAGGATAGAATTTGACCCTACCCAATTTTGTGTCACAGGGTGGAATGTGATGTTACCGAATTTAGTGTCACAGGATTGAATATCATATATCCGAATTTGGTGTGACAGGATAGAATTTGATGTTACTGAATTTAGTGTAACCCAGGATAAAATATGATTTTGCCAAAGTGAATGTCACAGGACAGAATTTTGTGTTACCGAATTTGGTGTCACTAGGTTAAATTTGGTGCATATACAGAGAAATTAATAGTCTACAATTTAGTTGGACAGACAAAAATTACATGAGTTAATTTTGGCAGGGATCACACGCAATAGTCGTCGACATGGTCGGCCATTTTTTCCTTACGGTACGAAATGCCAAGAATTCGGGAAACTCTCTTATTAGCTCACCACTTCAAGTTCTTGAGCCATGAGGAGTTTTTTCTCTTGTACGATTTGAACAAGCCAAAGAATCCTGAAATACCATGTGGAGAGCGATATTGATATTGATATTGAATATTGAATATATTGATATTCGATATTGATGATTTGTGCGATGAATGTCAAACGAACTTCAGGTTTTTCAGAAACGACATCTATAGGCTGACTGAGGTCTTGGACTTGCCAGATGAAATTGAGTCCTACAATGGCCTTGTTGTAGATTAAGTTGAGGCACTTGCGATGTTCTTAAAGCGGTTTTCTTATCCATGCCGTTATGCTGCTATGGTTCCTTTATTTTCGCTGCCTATACCTCAAATCTGTATGATTAACAAACAATACCTCGATTGAAAATACCAATAGAAATACCAATACGTCGATTCAAACCATTTTCTTAATTACAAACAAACTTTATTTATGATAGATAGCACTATTTGTTGTTTGATCTTAACGAGCCATGGCTTTCTCGTGCAAATTTAGAATTGTTTGCCACTGCTATACACGATAGAGGTGCCGCCCTGGAAAATTGCTGGGCTTTTATGGATGGAACAGTCAGACCTATCTCACGTCCAGGAAAAAAAACAGCGAGTGCTCTGCAACCGGCACAAGAAATTCATGCTATAAAATTCCAGAGTGTAGCAGCACCCAATGGATTGATAGCTAACTTATATGGGCCAGTTGAGGGCAAAAGGCATGACAGTTCAATGCTTAGGATTTCAGGTTTACTAAATCAACTTCAGCAGTGCTCTTACAAACGAAATGGGGACATTTTGTGTATATATGGGGACCCTGCCTATCCCTTACGACCTCAGCTACAAGGACCATTTAAGGGTGCGAGACTAACGTTAGATCAAGAAGATTGGAATACTTCTATGGGTAAAGTAAGGGTCGAAGTTGAGTGGATCTTTGCAGATGTGGTAAATTGTTTTAAGTTTTTAGATTTCAAGAAGAATCTTAAGATCCTTGACCAGTACTTCTTGTAAAGGACATAATCATAGCCAGTTCTTTTAAGTGTGAGCTGGTAGGCTCATTTTACTTTTATTGTTGGAAAAAATGGAAAATGTAAATATGTATGTAAATGTACTTAAAACAGTGAGGCAACTTGAAAATTACCTGCAAGATCTGTTAACAGGGGCATATACAAAACATTGACCCAGTCCATGGACCAACTCTTGCACTGTTACATGAACCAATTACCACATGTAATTTTGGTTGGACAGTGGACAGCATGAAAACAAACAAACAAAACAAACCCTTTTTCTTCTTTCTATACCATATTGTGTCTTTCACTTATTTGGTTTTACCCCACAATGTTAGGCCTTTTTTTATATACTCAACAAAATGTCTTGTTTCTGATTGGCCAATGACCAATGCATAAATGTGTTATAAACTGCAATGTGGGATTTCCATATTGCACTCTCTCAATTTAAGCTTTCGAGTTGAATAAAACTTAAGTTTGTTTGTAAAACACAAAACAATTTTAGGCTTGCAGTTTTTTTGCTCACAGTTGTGGTAATTGAGGCTCAGATAGAACATGTGAGCATTTTGCAAATAATTGAATGTGTTTCAAGTAATGCACATGTAAGAAGTGCAAAGCAGCATTATGAAGTGATTTTGTTGAGGGTCTAATAAACAAAAATTTACTGCTTGTGCATGTGGTAATTTATGATCTGTCGTCTACGGCTCATGCAATTTCCTATACCTATTGTCATTTCTTTACTGCATGTGTTTAAAACAAAAGCATCTGGGAAGAATATTTACCTCATGTAGCCCCTTTTGTAAGCTTCTAATTCTTGTGGTGCTTCTAGGCCAGAGGCAGTGTATCTGTTTTTAGTTCTTTTGTTAGTTCTCTAAGGGGAGTTAACCATTTATGTGACACCTGGAGTGAGCTGTTACATTGCCCTGGGGTGTGGCCCCGCCCTTCTTGTTCTACTTGCACTGGAATGATTTGTTTAGGGAAAAAGTGGTGTGAAATTTGAGCAAAATTACTCTCACATGATGGCGGTTTCTAGGTTAATTTATCGCCTTTAAGTTTAACAAACATTAATTCTTTAGTTTTCTTTAAGAAAGCCTTGGACAAATATTACTTCTAATTTCTAAGTGTATTTAATGGTTTTTAACTTGTATTTTTGCCTTAATTAAATATGTATCTCATTTCGTATATCTTAATAATTCTTATTTATTATTATTATGGAAGACTTTATTGTTCAGAAAACAATCTTTCACAAGCATAATTATGAGCCCAGTGGCCGAGGCAATTATACTATTTACAATGTATATACAAAGAAATGATGACTATGTAAAAAAAAAAAACAAACAATAGAACACTCTAGAATTGTTCATTTAGATAATGAGGCTAACAAGCAACTGTCTTTAAGACGTGAATCTTTTCACGATTTAGCAATTCTGAGAAATTATCCATTTCTGCGACTTTTCAACACTCTCTTGTAATTGGTGCTTCCTGTACACCTGGGTATTCATCAATTGCTGTCTTATAGAGGTGTCCACCGACAGAACTATGTCTGGTATGTTCTTCCAGCTCTTGAATATCTGATATGATAGAGACGTGGTCTTTGCATCTTTCCTTTTTGGATCACATACTTTCCTAACCAGGGCTGCTGCATGACTTCGGTTCTTCTCTTCTGTTGAGAGGTCTTTCTTAGGATTTCTTTGATGCTTTTGGGTTCTTTAGTACTAACTACTGTCACCTGGTCATCGTGAGTAATAACTGTGGCTTCTTCATTGAAATGGCAGCTTAGTTGCAGTTCATCCGCATATCTTTTGGCGTCCTCGAATACTGATTTCAAATTTCGATCTTCCTTTTTCTTCTGGAGAGATTTCACCAATTTGATGTGAGCGTCATCCGAGGTGTTTATATAGTGGGCTACCTTTATCTTTGTCTGCTTGTAGAGTGCTTCAATCATCATAAGTCCTTTTCCTCCTTCTTCAGGTGGTAGATACAAGAGCTGCATTGATTCGTGCCTGTGTTTACCATGACATTCATTGATGATCTTCCTTGTTAGCCTGTCTAGATCTCTTAAGGTGTTAAGTGGCCAGTCTGTTGTCCACATGTAATACAGCAGTGTAGGTAGTGCGTAGGTGTTTGTAGCTTTGACCTTACGTGGAATTGACAATGGAGATGTCCAGATGACCCACATTCGTTTCTCATATTCTTCAGCAGCCTCCTTGGTTGCTTTAACATCCAGGTGTTGAGTGTTTTGGAGCTTACCCAAGAACTTACAATGGTCCTGGTCACCTAGGAGTGGTATGTTGGCATCATCGTAGGTGGGCATGGTGTTATTTCCACTGGTTTTTAGGTGACCTCTTTTTATGTGAACGGCTGCACACTTGTTAATCCCCCACTCCAGTCCGATATCCTTAAACATCATTTTCAGCTTGCTTGAAACGACTGCTGCCTTTGGTTCAGACTTGTGGTATGATTTCAGATCGTCTACAAACAATAGATGCGTGATCTTTTGATTAGGAGCATGAGACAGAGTGTTTCGCTCTGTGCTTCTTAAGTACCATGCAATGGGATTCAGTGCAAGAGTAAATAATCTTCTCATAATTAAACCGTAGAAAGGAAGATTTTCAGGTTCAATCCCATTATATACTTGACCGTTGATTATTAATTTATCCACTTTGAAGAAAGCTGATTGTTTTTCTTGCTTCGCCTTTTTTAGCACAGGGTACAATTTCATATGAATCGCTTCAATTTCTTTAGGGTAGTCATGCGAAATTCCAATTTTAGTACCTTTTAAATTTTTAACTTTGGACCAAACGAACTCTTTATCTTGATAAAAACTGAACTTAGCAATAACAGGCCTTGTATTCGTGGACCTCCGCGGGTTACGCCGGGTTGGCAAACGATGTACACGTTCAAATCTAATTTCATTCATATCCTCCTTTGAGATTTTCATTTTCTCTTCCATCATTGAACGAACCAAATCTTCCATATCTCGTGGTGTCTCACCTTCAATTTCCGGGAGGTTATAGATCTTTATACTCTCCCTTCTAGTGTACGCCTTCAATTTGATGTTGCAACATTTCAGGTGTTGAATCTCCATGTTGAGGTTCTGCATCTCATCAGTGCCACTCGCTGTTTGAGAGCACATGCTTGCTACACAAGTTTTCAGATCTGTTAGTTCCTTTCCTGTGTACTCCGCAGCCTTCTTTAGTTGTTTGTTTTCTTCTTCTACCTCTGCTAAACGGACTTTCAGAGATGCTATTTCCGTAACCAAATCTAGTAGTTTATCGATCTTGGCTTCTAATTTAGTTATACTTGCCGAGGCATCGCAGCAATGGCCTGAAACACAATCAATTATGAGTAGCGCATAAGCTTTAGTAGATGGAGGGCTGTTGGGACTAAATGTACGTCAGACAAACAATTTTTGTATTTGTTTATTTAGGACTTTTTCTTGTATTTTCTCATTTTCTGAATTTTTTTTTAACTTAAATACAATGGACTCCTATAACTATTTTTCAAACAAAATTGTCAAAAGCAATTTTCTGCAATGGGCGAGCCTCCGTCATTCTGTGCCTTCTCATTTAAAAGAAATCAGCCTAGACAGATCACCCACGTCCCCATCACTTATAATTGGAAATAAAATCTTCGATATTAAAGACAAAAAATCAAAAGATTATTACTCGTTGCTGGTTTCAAAAAAAGCTCAACCTCCTAATATTATCCGCAAATTAAAGAGTGATTTTAATTTCACAACCCAACAATTTACACAAATCTTCTTGTTACCACATTTGGTTGCACTTGAGTCATATGTCAAAGCCTTTCAATACAAAGTAATTAATTCTATTCTTTATACTAATAGCAAACTATGCAAAATTGGATTTAGAATTAATGATGCGTGCACTTTTTGTAATGATGAACCTGAGAATTTATATCACCTTTTTTATGAATGTCCTCACTCCAAAACGTTCTGGACTGATTTCGAAACGTACTGGTACATTCTATCGAATGAGCCAATCTATCTTTCTGCACAAAACGTTTTATTTGGAGTTTTATCAAAACAAGGCCCTTTATCAAATTTATTAAACTATTTCATAATAATTGGAAAATTATTTTTGTTGGACTGCAGAAGAAGCCAAACACTTCCTAAAATTCAGGGACTGCAATCGAAACTAAAAAATATCAATAAACACAGCTTTTTTGAAAAGAAATGGGTACTCGCTCGAATATAATCATTTATGTTTTTCTTGTTTTCTTGTTTTTTGTTTTTGTTTTTTTTTTTGTTTTTTTTTGCATACATCTTTTATTTTGTTGCTCATTGTAATCGTATCATCTGTAATCCTATTATTCTGTAAATAGTGTGTAAATGGATATCGCAAGTTTAATAAGCAATCATATTGTCCGGTAGAGTAAGTAATGCAATTGTATTATTGTAAGTAGCTCCTGTAATTGCATTGTAAGTAGTGCGTAAGTAATTGAATTGTAATGTAATGGACTTTAGTAGTAAAATGTGTAATTGTTGTAAATTGTCAGTAGATGTACCAGTGTTGTAGGTGTAGTATTTATAGATTTATTTTGGTTCGATATAAACCTGACACGAACCACATGGTAACTCCAACAACACTTTCTTTTTTTACAAAGCACTCTGGGTATCGACAGGGTACCCAACATATTACACTGCTTCTCCCTTTATAGAAAATAAGATATTCTTACAACAAGTAACACAACATTAGCTATTACATCAGCTACAGGTTCAGTCGGACAACAGGTTTCCTGATTCTCTCTGATCGCCTCAAAACAACTGGCGATGGAGTGTACACATACCCTTCACTAACACTAGAATTAGGCTCATTATCTTCATTTGAGGAATTGACTGGTGGCTGCGGCACACAGGTTGAAACTTGGCTATCATCTGTACTTAGATTAGATTGTTCACACAACTCTGGGACAGATATATTTAACTCTCCAGTCTCATTTGTCCCCCTATCATGAGCTCTGATCAAGTGATCAGCATGAACATATCTTGTTTTATGGCCAGTCTTAATCAAATAAGTCCTGGGTCCACAGACCTTAACCACCCTTCCCAGACTCCACCTTTCAGAATCGCCACTAGCTTGAGTATTTCTGACTCGAACTGTGTCATTCTCCACAAACAACCTATCTCGATGACACTTTAAATCCTTATATTCCTTCTGCTTATTCTGTTTACCCTCTATTGTTTGGGCAAGATCAGGTTTCACCAGACTTAAACGCGTACGCAGGCGACGTTTCATCAACAATTCAGCTGGCATAGCACCTGTGGTGCTGTGTGGGGTGGTACGATATCTCAAAAGAAAATCTGCTAGTCTATGTTTGATAGACCTACTCTTGTTTCCCTCTAGAACCTGTTTGACAAGTGCCTCCTTTACTATTCTGACTGCTCTTTCAGCTTCCCCATTTGATTGTGGGTGGTAAGGAGGAGTTAAAGTGTGTTTTAATGCCATTCCTATACATAAACTCAGCAAACTCATTTGAAATGAATTGTGGCCCATTATCTGACACCACTTCCTCTGGTAACCCATGTTGGGCAAATATAAGACGCAACTCATTTATGGTCTTCTCTGTGGTAATTGAAGTCATGTGCTGTACTTCAATCCACTTGGAGTGACTATCAACCACCACTAAAAAATAATCGCTACCCTTCTGGCAAAAATCTACGTGAATACGCTGAAAAGGTCGCGTGGCCCATTTCCATGGTATAATTTTATCTCCCTTTCAGTTTCCTCATCCATCCTGGGCCACCAAACACAGGTGCGTGCTATTGCTTTCATAGCGCAAACGCCTGGGTGCTCCCAGTGCAACTCCTTTAACATCTTTTCTCTAAATACTTGGGGAATTATCACCCTGGAGCCCCAAAGAATGCAATTTTGTTCACAGGAAAGTTCATGCCGACGGGTATAGTAGGGTTTTAAATCCTTAGTGCAAGTTTCTGGCCACCCCATCATGACCCAATCGAGTACTTTGCTGAGCACAGGGTCTAACAATGTGGCTTTCCCAATATCCTTTGCAGTTATAGGAAAATCCTTATCAATAGCACTGATACTGTAGATTTCACTCTCGCTACCGATTTTGGACTCTTCATGGGGTAATCTGGAGAGTGCATCACAGTTGCCGTGCTTCTCAGAACTCCTGTACTCAATTTCATAATCATATGCCGAAAGGACAATCGCCCAACGCTGCATGCGGGCAGCTGCAAGTGTGGGTATAGCAGCTTCAGGGCCCAAAATAGCCAACAATGGCTGGTGGTCAGTCACTAAAGTGAACTTTCTTCCATATAAAAATTGATGGAATTTTTTAATCCCAAAAATGATAGACAAGGCCTCCCGTTCTATTTGGGCATAGTTTTTCTCGCTTGAGCTAAGCGTGCACAAAGCATATGCTATCGGCCTTTCTTGGCCATCCTCCATTATATGACTAAGTACTGCCCCCAAACCATAACTTGATGCATCGCAAGCTAACCTAAGTTCGCGATTCAGATCATAATGGACTAACAACGAATCGCTTGTGAGGCCTTCCTTGCATGCCTCGTAAGCTTTCTGACAGTCAACTGTCCATTCCCATTGAACATTTTTCTGCAAAAGCGTATGAAGAGGTGCCAAAATTGTAGCTAACCCTGGCAAAAAGGAATGATAATACTGGACCATGCCCAGGAAAGATCTTAGTTCACTCACATTCTGTGGTGCTGGAGCTCTTTTCACTGCATTGATTTTTTCCTCCACTGGTTGCAAACCTTCAGTGCTTATTCTCAGGCCTAAATAGACCACCTCAGGTTTCAAGAATTCACATTTTGGTAGTTTTAAATGCAAATTGTATTCGTGCAACCTGTCTAACACCTCTGCAAGTATCTCTAGATTTTCCTGCCAGTCATTTCCCCCAATCAAGATGTCATCCTGTTTGCAAACACATTTCTCAATCCCATGAAGAATCTGATCCATCTTTGCCTGAAATATTTTTGGAGATGACTTGACTCCATAGGGCAATTTTAGATAGGAATAAAGGCCTTTGTGGGTAGAAATTGTCAAATATTCCTGACTTTCCTTATCAACATTCAACTGGGCATAAGCATGTGATAGATCAAGCTTACTAAATACCTTGGAGCCTACCAGTGCAGTATACAAATCCTGAGTTGTGGGTAAAACATTTTGCTTGTCTTCAACAGACTGATTGATAGTTGACTTGTAGTCCCCGCAAATCCTAACAGTGTTATCAGCTTTTGGCACTACCACAATTGGGCTATCCCAACACGACCTGTCGGTTTTCTTTATGACCCCGTGCTTTTCGAGTTTTTCCAACTCCCTTTCAACTTGCTCTTTTAATGCATATGGAACTCTACGCGCTTTCACAAATACAGGTTTTGCGTCACCTTTCATGGTAATGTGGGCTTCAAGGCCCTTCATACCCTCATAACTCTCAGTAAACAATTCACTATGTTTAGACAGCAAATTATTCAATTGACTGTCAGAACTCACTGGGTCTCCTTTATGAATACAAAATATCTCACCCCACTCTAACTTAATGTGCCACAGCCAGTTTTTACCAAGTAAGGTAGGTTTTGCATCATAATCAGCTACAAGAATTGGTAGGTTGTTTACCCTTATACACTATGCTACACTGCATTTCGCCCAACACATCAAGTACTTCACCTGTGTATGTCTTCAGTGTTACTTTTGAGGCAGACAGAGGCTTATCTGCAAACTTCTCCAAATATTCACTTTTGCTCACTATCGAGAAATCTGCCGCTGTGTCTAACTCCATCGTACATAATTTACCATTGATTTCCATGTTCACAGTGTACCCGTTGCGGTTGGGCGTGTTTTGGTCAAGCGAATATAGAGAATAAATTCCTAATTCATCATCATTCTGACACTCATCATTGCCTGATTCTGAAGCCTGTACATGTACACTATGAACTTTGCCTTTCTTTCTTTCATCCTTACTGCGACAAACAGAAGCCAAATGCCCAATTTTGGAGCATTTGTAGCATTTTGCTGACTTAAATTTACAAGACTGACCTGAATGACTACCCCCACACCTAGG
>BLFK01000901.1:247223-269723 GCA_014634185.1 Astreopora myriophthalma
AACTCCCAAGGCTCGCTCAATTGGCAGTTGATCGAGAAGAAGATCTTTCACAGATCCTGCTCTTTCCGTCAGTGGAATAGAATCGATGACCTTTCGGGAGTTGGAGATCCACTTTGTCAAGCGGAACCCTTCTTCGAGAGTAGTGTGCGGAGCTCGTTCACCAGACCAATGGCCTCTGTTTCGGATGGGACTGACTTGAGGCAATCGTCAACGTAGAAGTTATCTTTGACGCTATCAACTGCTTCCTTGCTAAATTCTTGGCAATTGTCCTCTGCAGTTCGCCGGAGACCGAAGTTAGCGCAGCTTGGTGATGATGTGGCGCCGAACAGATGCACCATCATCTGATATTCTTCTGGTTCACGGTTCAAGTCGTTGTTCGGCCACCAAAGGAACCGAAGAGCGTCACAATCATTAGGGCTGACACGTACTTGGTGAAACATTGACTCCACGTGGCCATAAGAGCAACAGGTTCCTGTCGGAAGCGGGTCAGGACGCCAACCAGGTTGTTTGTTAGGTCGGGACCCTGAAGAAGTTGGTCGTTGAGTGATGTTCCCTGGTGTTTTGCTGCACAGTCGAAGACGACGCGGACCTTTCCTGGCTTGTTCGCATTAAGGACAGGATGGTGTGGTAGGTACCATACTGCGCCGACAGGATGGTCTAGCCGGTCTCCTGGCACCTTGCGGGCGTGGCCATTCTTGAGCAAGTCGTCGATGAACGCAGAATACTTCGAATGGAGCTCTTGGTCCTTAAGCAGCCTTCTCCGTAACAGCTTCAAGCGGTGTTCAGCTAATGGTCGGTTGTTCGGAAGGTTAGGTGGAGTGTTCCTCCAAGGTAAGGCTACTTCGTAATGCCCTGACTTCAATCTGACAGACTGCTCCATGATGCTAATCGCTTGTGAGTCCTCTTTGGACAACCCTGCATCCTTGTCATACGCTGAATCGCTGAACTCTTGGTTGCAGAACCTTGTGAACTGTTGGCTGAGCTCGTCGTCCGCTTTGATGAAGTTCGCCGTACGACGGGAATTTCTCTTTCGGTCAAGAGGACCATTGAGTGTCCATCCGAAGATTGTTTTCACTGCATACGGGCCTTTATCGTTACTTCCTATTACTTGTTTAGGTTCTAAAGCCTTCGGGACATCATTCCCAATCAGCAAGCCAATGGGGGCGTCGATCTTTGGCAACTGAACGCCTTTGAGGTAAGGATACTTGCTTACGTCCTCTTGCTACGGGATGCTGGTTTTACTGACTGGCAGTTGTGGGGTTGAAAAGACAGTTGGGAGCTCGACTAAGTTTTGTTCGTCCAAGTCGAACACTTCCAGCTTGAAAACTTTGCACTCAGTCACGCTATTCTGCTTCCCCAAGGTTGTCAATGAGAGGGTGGTCTGTTGACCATCAACAGTTAACATTTCCATGAGTTGCTGACTGCAGAATGTTGTGTTCGATCCACTATCTAAGAAGGCGTAGGTTAAAACCGGGGGGTCTGTACTTCTGGCCCTAACCTTGACAGGTACGATGGGAAGGCCAATCGCGGGTGTGCCGGCCCCAGTTAAGGCACATTGACTATCGCCATTGACATAACCGTTGTGTCCATCATTATTGTTGTCCCCGGTCGCTCTTCCATCGCCTTCGTTAATTGGACTTTCGTTAGAAGGGAAGTTCCCAACGTTATGATCCGGTGACTTTGGATGCAGAAACGTCGAGTGCTTCGTACGGCAAGTGGGGACTTTGCAATAGCTGTTCTTCGGACAGGATTGCACTTTGTGGCCATGTTGGAAGCAGTTCTCGCAGAGTCCTTGCTTGCGTACGAACGTTAGTCTCTGCTCCACGGACTGCTTCTTGAATTGGCGACAGCGAGTCAGCCAGTGGTTCTCCTTGCACAAATGGCACTTTGACGTGGCCTTCGGTGTATTACGCCGGCCTTCATTGTTCTCACTGACGGGTTCGCCTCCCAGAGTCGCAAAGTTGTCACTGCATCGGGGTCTGCGGTCGTTGGAAGTCTTTCCTTGGTTTCTGCGTTCAGTATTAATGGTTCCGAATACCGGGTGGTTTAAGGCTCTCGCCTTTGACTCAACGAAGCTCGCAATGTCCTCAAACGTAATTTCTCTGTGCTTGTTGTTCGTGATATCGTCAGCAACATCGCGCCATTTTTGCCTCAGAGGAAAGGGGAGTCTTTCTATAACTCTTTGCATGCTGTCTGGATTCTCGATCTTATTGAGGTAGCCGACTTCTTTTAGTGTGTTCTTGCAACTCGTGAGAAGAATGGAGAACTTCTGGAGTGCTTGGCCGTCTTCATGCTTAATCGGTGGTCCATTTGTTAGTCTGGTAACATAGGCAGAGGCGATTTTGTAGCTCTGGCCATATCTTGCCTTTAGGAGTCTGCGCGCTTCTCGATAGCCTTCATCCGGTTGCATCGACAAACAGCTTCGCATGAGCTCTTGGACGTCGCCAGACGTGTATTGCACGAGGTAGTACAGTTTTGAGCTGCCGCTTTTCGTCTTAGCTTCGATCAGGTTTTCGAAAGAACGTATAAAATTGCAGTAGTTAACCGGATCTCCATCAAACGTCTGCACCTCAGTATGAGGTAACGTCAGTGTTAGGGACAGTTGTTGGTGCTGTCCCAGTAGCTGTTGTAGCTGCTGGTCGCGGTATTGCTGCATGTACATAAGCTGCTCGTTGTGTCGTTGTTGCTGTCGCTGGATGTCGATCATATCTCGCACGAATTTTTCCCCAATGTCTGAAGTACTCGGCGATGGACTTCGCTCTTGTTTAATACCCTCATGATCCACGCGGTGGTCACTGAGCTCGGGTTTCGGCGGAATTACAGGTGACCATGCAGTTCCTTGGGATGAAAGGATATTTAGCTTGCCACCAGGTTGATCGAGTACTGCTGGATTTGATTGAAGTTCTTCTGATCTCTTTGGTTCTTGTGGAACCTTGATGAGGCCTTGAGTAGCCTGCACGCTTTCTGAGGGTTGGTCTAAGGCGCCAAGTGCTGATGGGCGTGGCTTAGTAGGAGGCAAGGATGGTGAAAGGTCCTGTGTTCGCGCAGGGAATGGCTGGCCGAAGTAATGGTCTCCTTGTTCAGCCACAGCGTAGACTTGCTCTTCAGCCTCCATCTTAGCGATTTCCGTTTGGAGCTGGAGTTGTTGCCTGCGTTGTTCGAGGCGTAATCTGGCCTCCTCCTGTTGCTGCGTTAGCCTCAACTCTTCTTCCTGCAAATTTTGTTGCTGGCGCAGAGCGGCTGCTTCGGCAGTTAATGATGCTCTCTTCGCCGCGGCAATTGTTCGAGGACTGGCGACCGACGATCCGGCCTCCGATGAGCGCAGACTCGCACGCGACGATTTGGAACGCGAAGTGCGTGTACGGGACCTGGACCCGATATTGCTGACCGAGTCATTCGGATTTATTTCGCTTTCCGCCCGTGAAAACCACTCTTCGAGTGTTCGTTGAAAGTTGACGATCCGTTGATTCTCGCACTCGAAATACTCCTGCGAGTCTGGTAAGCATTGTGGGCGTCTCGGAAATTCGCGGCAATTTCTTCGAATTCCTGTGCCCTTTTACGAACATCGGCAACGTTTCCACAGCTTGTAAAGCGTTCCGTTAGTTCTTTGATTTTTCTGGTGATGTGTGCCTTTGCTGCACTCCTTGTTCTGCGAAACTGAAGGGACCTTTCGCGCTGAATCCCATCGTTGTCGAGGGTAACATTAACTCGCCTGTCGCGAGTTGAACGGGTTGATTCTTCGTTCGAAGCTTCAGCCATATTCCTTATTTTCGAACTAATGTAAGCACCAAAGGGTATACAATTAAAAATGGTTCCATTTAATGCCTACTCCGTTGAGAGGTAACTCCGAACGCACTTGAAGGTCAAAAAATCACAATGAGGATAAGAGACAATGGTTCGACTGAAAGGAAATAAAATTACAATACTTCTAAGAGACTGATGCACTAATCGAAAATCACAGCATAAAGTAAACTTACAAATATTCCTCTGATCCAGTGAAGCAAAGAAAATATACGAAGAAACTTGAATAGATGGTGGAAAACTGAAGCAAACACTAGCAAGCGAACGCACGTGGCGGTTCGGAAACTTTACTGAAAACTGATCCCGATACATGAACGCGACATGATGTAATGCAATGTCACGCGCACGTAAATAGGATTAAGTAACGATAACGCGTGCAAACAAATGAACATATGGGGAAGTTTGAATCTAACAATCACTACACGGGCGTTAGGTTGCTCAGTTGTTGGACGATGTTCTTGCGTTAGGCTTTCAAATTTGAATCCCTGGTTCATTACCTTGGCCTGCTCAAGAAATCAGCACTCAGTGAAGGAACATTGCGTACTCGCAGAACACAGCTTAGAGCCTATTTTAATTTTTGTAGAGCTTATAACCTACTCGCCTTTCCAGTAACTGAACAGGTCTATTGGCTCTATTTAGCCTTTCTTGTGGGTTCTTTTTCATCATATAATTCTGTAATTAATTATTTGACTTGCCTTAAGCAAGTTAATCTATATTTAGGAGCCGATGTTAATTTTTTTGCATCACCAGAGGTTAATTTTCTCAAACAGGCTTCCAAACGTATGCTGGCCAAATCACCAGCACGTAAGTTACCTGTTACAGTAGAAATTTTGTTAGCTATTTTCAAGTGTTTAGATTTTCGTCTTACCTTGCATATTTCCTTGTGGGCTGTTTTCCTTGTTGCCTTTTTCTCATTATTGCGGAAATCAAATTTAGTTCCCACCACTTTAGCAGATGTTGCTAGTAATTCAGCTACTCACTTAAGAATGTGTGATGTTAGCTTTCAACAGGACTATTGTATACTCCATGTACACAAAACCAAAACTATTCAATTCAGGCAGAGGGCCCTTCAAATTGTATTACCTTTCATTCCTCACTCAGTCTTATGTCCTGTTTCTGCCTTGAAACATCATCTTGCCAGTTTCACTCAAAACGGTCGGGCACCTTTATTTACTATTCACACCCCAACAGGATTCAAGCCTGTCACAGGGCATCATTTTACTAAATTCCTTAAGTCCTGTATAGTTAACATTGGGTTGGACCCTACCCAATACTCTCCTCGTAGTTTCAGAAGAGGAGGTGCTACTTTTGCCTTTAATGCTGGGGCCTCACCTCTGTTCATTAAGTTCTTGGGGGATGGTCCTCAGATGCCTATACGGTTTACTTAGTTCTCAACCCTGCTCAAAAACTCAGGGTTGCTAAAACCTTAGCTCAAAACATTCCTAAAACTCATTAACAGGTCTCTATCACTTTTCTTTCCTACCTACTCATTACTTCACGCCTTGGGTTTGGGGTCTATCTTCTGTTAGGTTCCATGTTTGTTATTTGTCAATAAATTTGTTGAACTCCGTCTTGGTGTGACAGTAATTGGGAAGTATTAAATTATGTTAATTAATACATATAATTAATGGCTCACAGCCATTGGTTTCTAGATTGATCATGTGATCACTACACATGGTTAGGTTGCTCAGTTGTTGGACGATGTTCTTGCGTTAGGCTTTCAAACCCTACCCTCCCACCCTTTAGGTTAAGGGGGTCTATCTTCTGTTAGGTTCCATGTTTGTTATTTGTCAATAAATTTGTTGAACCCCATCTTGGTGTGACAGTAATTTAACAAGTACGAAAAACGACCTACTATGACAAAGAATGCTAATGAACGAGAAACCTAAGACAAGAGCACTAACGGACATGTGAGGTGACAGAACAAAACGGTGTTACAACGATAAGACAATACACAAAGCTAATTACGATACTGTGCATTCCGCGCCTCTACAAGGTGTATGAGGCTATTGTGTATCCCATGCATTTCAAGTGTCCTTATTATCCACTGATGGGACACCGAGTCAAAAGCTTTTTTCACGTCCACCCAACCGCAGGATAAATTCTTATGATAATGTGCATCTTCTAGTATCATTTTGTCATTTAACAGGTTATCGACACAGCCCATGGTCTTTGCTTTTCCACCTCTTTGGTGGATCTGCATCAAGCGATACTTTTCCTCATGTGATTGTAGAAAGCAGTCAATTACTGACGTAATCAGTTTATAAAGCATGTTCAGACAGGTAATTGGTCTGTAGTCAGAGGCCAAAGGTTTGTCTTTTTTCGGAATCATAACGCTTCTCCCCGATGTGAGCCAAGATGGAATATCGAGCCTCTTCGCAATGATAACATTCAGTGCTGTTGCGATGTCTTGATGGAAAACTTTCATTCTCTTTATCCAGACATTTGTAATCTTATCTTCACTGGGGGAGGACCAATTCCGCTTCTTTTTTAAACTTTCAACAATCATTTTTTTGGTCACCTGTACGCTTTCTTCACTGGGTTGTTCTATATGTTGTTTCAAAGCTGTCTCGACGCTTCGAATCCAGTCGTCCTGGTGAACTTTATCCCGTGAGTTCTCCCATATTGGTCTCCAAAATTCTTCAATTTCATCCTTTGTTGTTGTTGTTGTTGTTGTTGTTGCATTTTCTCTTCCAGGCACACTCTCTCTGCTTTTGAACTTGGGTTTGATGTTTCCATCTGTGGCTTTCACAATGTTCGTAAGATGTTTATAAAAAGAGCCTTCATCTGAATCGAACCACTGGTTAGTCTTAAACCGTTCACTGGCGGCTTTTTTCTTCTCTCTTTCATTTTTAGTTGCTCGAAGGATCTTCTTTTCCTTCAGTATTGTTAAGCTTGCGATGGTAATATTCCCTTTGATTTCTTGCATCACCCACTTTCTATTCTTTCGAAGTTTCAATGTTAATACTGCATTTTTGCGAATTCGTCTCATTTCTTTGCAGATCTGGGAGATTTGTCTTCGTAGTAGGCTCATTTTTCCCTCCAATCTTTCCATCCAACGTGGTTTTGTTCCTGTCTTCGGTTTACTTTTCTCGCTTCCTTTGTCATTCATCACTTTCCAGGCTTTCACAACAGAGTAGATGGCACAGTTATATTCCCACAGGAAGCGTTCTGGCTCAATTGAGGGATTTGCTAATATGAATGATTTAGCGGCATATTGTAGATGTCCTAAATCAGCATCCTTATAGGATAGGTCTTTTTCACATAGGTGTTGACGTCTCTCTTTTCCATGCTGCCCATGACGGTCACAATATCATCGTAGATCTCTTTAGCAACTTGTGTTATCTCATTTACGCGGCTCAAATCTTCAGGCGCTAACTCGTTTGCTGCTTCATTGTTGTTATCACTGGTATTCTCATTCAAATCCTCATGCTCTTGTCGGTTGTTACTATCTATATCTTATTTTTCACATGGCTCGTTTTCCTTTATTTTTGAAGGCTGATTATTTAGAATAAACCCCGCTAATTAACAACTGTCTGAAAAGCTGGGGGCGGCTTTGACTGTAACAGGGGAGTGTGGGGCTGATATTTTAATAACCCCCTACGGGATTATTAAAGTTGATAATCCCCTAGGTGAATATTACAGTAATATTCCCCTCACACACACCCACATGCCTTCCATTTCACGCACTGACAAACAAAACAACAGCTTTACTTCAACAGCGTTGCATTTATTTTACTTAGAATACACATTCATCACTGTTCCTGGCCAGCAACTATTTGTCATCCACGACTATGATATCCCTCTTCAACGCTTTCTTCTTGTTTGCTTTAGTCTCTTTTTCAACACTGCCGATTGAGACTTCTTGATGCTCGTCCGAGTGGTCAAAGCTGAACAACCCTTCTGTCGCCTCCTCAACATAAAACTGAGCGTTTTTATAGTCCACTTGCCGATTGTTCGAAGATACAAATTTCACAAACTCATTGCCCCGATTTGAAGAGCCATTAAAGCTACTTTGTGTGAGGAAAAGTTCTTCCTCAGAGTCACTCCTTTCTGCCATCCTTGCAGTACAGTGTGAAAAAATGAAGTAATTGTGAGGCTGTCAGTATTTTTGGACAATGTCCCAAAATTCCAGAGCTATTTTCCCAATCTTAAATGTATTGTAAAGCTTCTTTAGTATGCATATGGTTGTTTTGGTCGGTAAACCAAAAGCAAAAAAATAACGTCTATAGGGATACTCACCGTTACGACACCTATTGTTATTAATGTCCCAACCAGAGATCTATTGGTTATTGAGACAAAGGGTTCTTTTGTTTTACGGTGAGCAAATTTGAATAACAAAACAAATTGCTCATCAATGTTTGTAAACAGTGAATACAGCTATTATGCTGTTTTACAATGGTAAACCCCACTGCGTTTTTTCGCAACTATTGTTCTATTGTCAAGTGTACACACGGAAAACTATTTGTTTGTTTGTCTTGTCAGTGTACGTGTGTCAAAACAACGAACAAAATCATGTCATGGTTGATACCTTGCCCATGTGATACCTTGCCCATGTGATACCTTGCCCTTGTGAAAAAAAAGCCAGTTATTTTGAGGCACTTCGTGGATATGTGATTTATTCACCTCAGGCTGCGCCCTCGATGAATAAATCACATATCCCCTCAGTAGTATACGACGGACTTTGGAGACCGGGACTTTCGGGTCAAAATTGTGGAGACTTGGAAAAATTTCGGGTCAAAATTTTGGAGACTTTAAACATAGTTTTCGATGTGTGCCTCCCTTCCCCCAGCCGCTTCGATGCGGCTGGGGGGGCATACATCTAGCGATATATTTCTGTCACGTCTAATCTTTGTTCATTGTCCATCATGAATTGCATAGGTTTGCAGCAGTTTATTGCAGTTTGAGAAGAAGTTAAGAGGTTGACGAGTCAATTGGAGAAAGTGGAAAGGAAAAACAGTCTTTATCTAAAGAAAAGCATGAGTTAATTCAACTCGTGGATACTTTACGACAGGCTTTGTCCGAGTTACGATATCAGTCTATGTGTGATTTGTGTAGACATCTTTGGGATAACATCAACAAGGGAGGAACCATCGAGGTCAGTTGTCCTTTGTGTCAACATTTGCACGATTCACCACCTTTGAAACGTCAACGAGTAGGGGATTTGTGACTTGTCATTCGAGCTCTATAAAAGCGGCGGTTAAGTAATACTATGTAATAATACTAGATCTGTCATGGCTGAATCTATTTTTGACAGAATAAATTATAAACATTATCTCTGCAAGAAAAGGCACAAAATCTGTCATGGTTGAATTCATTTTTAACAGGGAAGAGATTTGAGTGTTAATGTAAAATTTACACTCAGATCATCCCAGGGAAAAGTATAATCAAGAAGATGAGTCGCTTTCATTTCTCACACGCTATATCAAAGTACTGAAAAAGTCAAACATTTAAAATGTTTGACTTCTCCAACTTCGGTTTCACATATGGATGGTTTGACTCACATCCGCACTTGCGACTTGTCGATCAATATACGAGATATGATCTTTGTCATACATTACACTTCGTTAGAAAAAGCAGGGATATTTCATCTTCATCATTCAGAATGAGCAAGTTATACACTGTCGATGCCCGCGCTCTAGAGTCCTTGGCTAATTTTGATTATCAAGAAGGAACTATTGATGCACTCGATAAATTTGTTCATTCTTTACCTGATCATCCGGATCAACAGAAGACCTTGTTGGAGAATTCAATGGCAACTGAAGCAATTGGTCTGACTGAACCAATTGGTCTATCATCTTTCGAACATCCTCCTCCACAACCGCTTAGTCTGATTCCTTCACTGGAGATTTTTCCTTTAACTTCTTTTCCACAAGTTCAAGCCGATCGCCATCTTGTCTCAGATCCTGACCCGCTTCTTCAATTGCCGCAGTCGTCTCAGCCCCCTGCGAATAAAAGGAAAAAGAGCTTGCCTGTTAGAAAACCAAGCAAGAGAATTTCAAAAAGGAAAGCTGCGAATGTGAAGAGTGGAGAACAGAGTGTGACTGAAACTGGAAAACAGAGTGTGACAGAAGTCGTGCAAGAGAAAGGGTCATCCGTCGAACAAGGAATTCACAGACAAACTGTTGTAAATAATGTAAGTAAGAAGGACAGGACTTTGATGGACAATCTTGTGGGAGAGTTACAGGACCACAAAGCTAAGTTTTTTTACTTTTTGTTGTTGGTTCTGTCAAACTTACCAAGTGATTTTATGAAGAATCAACCCTTCTTAAATAACATGAGAGCCGAGATAATGTCAAAAGCTGGAGAGATTATGAAATGCGTGCAACAACAGACCAGATTACTGACCGACATAAAGGGCATTCTGAATTCCTCTTTGTTTCCGATTTCAGAAAAAATAATGGATGTCACTGGTTTTTCTTTTGCAAAATCTTTCTCCTCGAGATATCGAGAAAACTTATAAGCGAAAGAGGTTAGATGAGGAGGAAAAGTTACACGATTCTGTCTTTAATGAGATGTCCAAATTCCTTTCTCCGCATTGCCAGAAAAACGCAAAGTTAAAATTGATCTCTCCTTACGATTCGAAATGTTCGTTGGATTTCTTGTTTGAAACGTTGGATTTTTTGTTGAACCCCGAAAATTTGGGACAATCGATGAGACCCAAGTTCCAAGATAAGGAATGTTTTTTGGTGGCTCTAAAAACATATAGAAAAGCCGACAAAGAGGGGTGGGGAGAGATCGTTCGTTTTCTTTCCAAAATTGGAAAACGTTGTTACGATCTACATTGTCAAGTAGATAAGGGGGAGTTGAATTGGGAAGATTATAACGAGGCGATGGACGTATACTTGGTCCAATTGGTATCAAGCATTCCGATTCCTTCATTCTTATTGGACAAAGAACGAGCGGGAAAGATGATTTTATAAATCTTACCTCTTCTACTGCTTCGTCTTCTTTCTGATCATCACCATCATCGTCTTCTGTTTGATCATTATTTTCCTCCTCATCAACTTCTTGTGTCGATGCTTCACATGAGTATTTCAGTGGTTGACCGTTTTCGTCATCATCACGAAACACTGAAAAATAATTTTTACCGTTTGTGGAGTCATGATCATTCTGATGAAACAGTCTTTTGAGAATTGTTTGGATGATAAAACAGTTTTAAATTGTCTTAAACAGTTTGAGAAGAAGGAAAGATGTTTATTCCCAGGCCCTATGACGAGTCAGTCCTGTTCTTGTGTTTTGTGCCAAGAAACGACAGACTTTAGAGTTTTCGGTAGTTAAGTATGTAAAAAAAGTGGAAAACGTCATATCATAGTGTATCGTTCTTCAAGACACGATAAATTTTTTAAAGAATTGTCAAAGTCTTTTTTAAGATGCTAAATATCAATTCTTTCCATATGGAGAATTTTATAAATCCAGACTGTAAATCGACACCAGATATAGTTCGTAAAGTATTATATACAGGTTTAGATTTTGTGTGTGACGAAGAAACATTGTCAGACGTGATGGATAATGAATTAACTTACCACACTTTGTACAATCTCTGATGAATTCTTCATCGTAGGGCACATCACAACCACTGTAGTTATACGTCGAGACGACATAGTTACAATTGTTGCATGTGACCGTGAATCTTTTAAAGTACTGTCTTGATAGCACTCGGTGTTTTTTCTTTCTTGCATGACTTTTGCTTTTAGTTCTTCGCATTTTGTCTCATTCAACTCGTAAATACCGCTGTTATGTCTTTCTGTTATCACATCCAACAGATAGAGCAGGTTCATCAATTCGAATTTGAACGAGTTTTCCAAAATAAACTTATTTCTTGGGTCTTCCTCTTCCATTTCGACAGTTAACAATCTTTCTGGCAAAGTCATCTCTCCGTCTATCAGTATGTTCACAGGAGAAAGCTGTTGATTCGGATTCAACATTCTGAAGTTTTCCAGGGCTAAAAATTTTCTATCTATCGACTTATTGTCTTGTCTAGCCCATTGCATTTGATCTTTGTTGGGCTGACCCGCTATCACGGTCCATTCTTTCAAGTTCCCTTCTATCGACAATGTAGACTCTACTCATTCTTGCATCTGTTATCACATTGTCAAGATGTGCAAACACCTTGTAATTTAGGAGGTTTCTGGATTTTGGATAAGCGTAGATCGGTTCACACGTTGATCATAAATTTTGGTAAAATCATGAAGTTCCGATTCTCTAAATTCGATCATTTTGTCGAGAAAATTCCCGTATTTACGTTTTCCGTGTCGTAATTTGGGATATTCTAAACCATCTTCTGAGTAAAAACGTGCCATTGTCTTCCTGTTGAAAAAAAAATAGAATGCCATTGAAAAACATGAGAAAATTTTTATCTTTGAAGAAAATAAAAGTCACTCACCTTTTGTTGTTATCCCCAAAAACTTTCAGATTGTTTCTGACCTAATCTTTCGTTCTAGAACGACGATAACATAATAACCTGTGGTCTTTTTATATGGTCTGTTTTCTTTTTAAAAAATTCTATTTTTAAAAATCGTCTTCCTGTTATGTTAAGAATGTTTTTTCATTAGATTTTTTAATTAAAAGATTAAGAGATTAAAATTAAGAGGTGGAAAGGTTAACGAGAACAACACATACAATGAGAAAAACGAGACGTACAATGTGTGAGAAAAAAGATACGTGCGGTGTATGAGAAAAAGATGACACGTGTGGAATATGTTACCGATCAAAAATGACACATCGAAAGATCGATAGTGTGCGACATCTTGAATCGTTATCATGGAAGAAATATACCGAAGATCGTGCCGGCTCATGTCTTGTCCGACTATTTTTTCTCTCACGGGAGATCGTGTCGGCTCATGTCTTGTCGGACTATTTTTTCTCTCACGCGAGGTCATGTCAGCTCATGTCTTGTCGGACTATTTTTTCTCTCACGGGAGGTCGTGCCGGCTCATGTCTTTTTTCCCACAGGAGTTGAAGAGAAAAATGAGGATATCATAGATTTCACTCTTCATGTTTTTTATTGATCATCATCATCATCATTATTAATATAACAAAAATACATTTATTCTATACAGTCTTTATCGGCTGATGCTATAAAATCCATAAGAAGTTTAAAGTGTCTACTCTGAATACGAATAGGCCATTTCCGAGTTGACGTCGGCCTCTTTTTCAAAGCGAGTCTAAGTGCGAAAGTTTTGTGATGGTAATCAGTTTTACTTTGCATATGAATAAAAACTCATTTTAATAAGAAAGACTTCGCACTTAGACTCGCTTTGAAAAAGAGGCTGAAGTCAACTCGGAAATGGCCTATTGTTATTCCTTCTCCATTCAAAGCCATGAAGGTGACACTTGTTTTTTCATAATCTAAAAAATAATCATTCTGTTATAATCGGATGAACTGGTATACCAATAAAGACAAACAATCCCATCAGTTTAAACACATCATCTATTTTCACCCACATCGGAAACAGTACACCGTTTCGTCTGTCGTATAGTTGAAGACGAACTGAAAATAATCAAAGAAGAACTGATTCAGCTTCCTGCCGTGACATGTTTTCTTGACCCATTACAACTAATCTACGTCTACTATTTTGTTCAATCATTTTTTGAACGTATTTGACATGACACATCTTTATCCATATCTGTAGAGTTCTTTTCTCTCCCAGTACTTGAAGAACGATTCTGATAAAACGATTATCTAGGTGAAAGAATGAATCTAACATTATTTTTACTTACATAGACCTCTTGTCCAAGTCTCTTAAACAAGTTGTAGAATCTTTTAAGATCTTTTTCTATTATGGCTACGGGAAAGGTGACTCCTTCTTCTCTATAATAAACTTCCATCAGGAGCATTTTTATTTCTAAAAATATAAATTTCATTTAGTTTTTATAATATTCGTAAATAATGGTTTAGACTAAAACTAAGTTCTTCATTGTAGCGATTGTCTTTGTCTTGGACGCTTTCCATAAGGAGTATCATTCCGTCTTCATCGGAATCTTATAATGATAATCACATGATTTATTAGTCTATCTACTGTCTTGATACCATCCTCAAGGTCTGATCTCAATTCTATTCATTCTCTTAGTGTACGATAACGAAATCTTTGTCTTTCAACATTCCTTCTCACTCTTAAAAAATCGGAAAAAATTAAATCAATAATCCTTTTCAATCATCTTGTTCATGATGCTCTGGTAAACGATTCTTGCTGTTATTTCTGCCAATTCGCGACGTGTTCCTTCATGCTCCACCCTCAATTCACTGAATTCAAAACAAACTAATAAATCAACGAAATAATGGAAAGCTAAATTGTTTTGCATTGGGATCTATTTCTATAGCTTCTATAAGCCACACTGTATTTTCGCAGTCACACTCTTCGTCTGAAGAACTTGTATCTAGACAGACGAGATCTAGAAAAGAAAAATTATTTTTTCTTAATCTTCCCATGCTTCTTTTCATTTCGTTCATGTGGTAATTCAATTCCTGTCTGTTCCTTTTGGCCACTTGTTTTTTCCTTTCATTAGAAGCTAAATAGCGTTTAACAAGCCTTTTGGCTTTATTCTTATCTTTTTGGTCTGCCGATATGACGTAAACACATCTTCCTCCCTCCTTCTCTTTATTTTGACAGATAAAGAATATGCGACCGACTAATTCTGGGTCGTCCGATTTTGTAATATCAAGACAACCGGTTGTCTTTCCGTGATCATCGCATCTCACTTTGGGTCTCGGACACTTAAATTTTGATAGCACATTAGCGTGTATCTTTTGCAAATATTGACCGTAACTAGCAATATCCTTCTTCCACATGAGATTGCAATCTCCAGAAGAACACATGAGCCACTGCCTACCGTTCGTTTCACCTGTATCAATTTTTTATCTACATATCGGACATTCTACAGGCTTATCGAATTCATCTTCATCGTCATCGTCACTGTTATTCTCATTCAATCCACCTTCTTCGGAAGATTCTGCTTCGTCCTTTTCCTTTTCCTTCTTCTTTATTTTTTCTTTCCCTTTGTCGTCTTTTTCTTCATCTTTTTTTGGTTTCAGAACTTTTTTCACCTTCTCCTTTTTAGTCTTCGTCTTCCTTTTTCAAAAAAATAAGTTTTAATTTTTTGAAATTTTAAAATTTAAAATTTTTAAGTCTTTAATTCTTTACCTCAAATTGCTTTTTTTTGGCAGTCTTGTTCTTTCCTTTCTTCTTCATCTTTTCTTCTATTGCCAACTTCTCCATTTCTTCCAATGGAGATGAGTGGGGAGTGGCCAGGGTTCTCTCTCCTTCGCCCTGGATGAACTCTTCGTCCGATGCGGTGGGCTTGTCGTCGTCTCCCACGTTGCTGTCGGTCTCGCTACTGCTCACCACTTGGGCGGCTGTTTTGGCTTGTTTTTTCCCTCCCCTTTTACCCTTCTTTTTGCTCGTTTCTTCGTCCTCGCTCTTAGTTAGAGCATAGTTCATCTTTTTGGGTTTAGACATAGCCATTTCATGATTCTTTTGCTAGGATATCAAACCGAGCGATTGTGCCAAGTGGAGAAAGTAATCTTTAAAGGGGCGTATTTATATTCTCGATGTAATTTCCCAAACCCTCCGGGTTTTTGGAAAAACGTGATACGAATTGTTTTTTCTGGAAAAAGGGGTCGATAGGGTTCAACATTCTTGGCAAGATCATGTCGGTAGATTATCTTACCTGAGAAGATTATTTCCGGTAGATTAAATTTTCTTGGCAAGGAATGAATGGGTCATTAACATTCCTCATGTGATAGAGATTCGATACGGGAAAAGTGAGATTGAATTTCACACTACATAATGCATCCGTCTTACTGGGAAAGATTAAATATTTTCACAATACCGTCGTTGTTCAGAGGTAAGCGGTCGATCGATCAGCATGTGGTGATTCCTTCACAAAGATATAATGATTTTTTGCGAGTGAAATTACCACATGCTAATGGAACGGTCGCTTCAAAGTTTTTTCAGATTTAGAAAGAATCAGACGGTGAGGAATAGAGGATCAAAGGTAACCTGTCGATCGATCAGAACGTTGCAGTTCACTGTAGCATGGAATCTAATAATCTTTGCTACGGGAATTGCAACGTTCTCATCGGACGGTCGGTTCAAAGTTTTATTTTTCAGACGGTGGAAGGAGAAGATTGGAAGAATTAGAGGGACACATTTGTTTTGTAAGGTGAGGAAAATTCTAATCTATTTTGTTTTGACTGTTTATTTCATCCTAAACAGTCAAATCTAAAATTGATTTGGGTTTATCTCACAGGTTAGATTCTATTATGCATTATGTATTATGTTAGACTCTATTATGCAGGTGAATTGAAGTACTCGGCAAAACCGTATTAGAATTTTTCGGATGCGCTTTTCACGGGTGCAAGAAATGTTATTCCGACGATAGGTTTTCTCTATTCGGAGGGGCGGACATGGGGGCTCTTAGCATGCAATCTTTCAATAGAATAGAAAATCTCAAGAGTCAGGGTTATCAAGTGATTTTCGTGTGGGAGTGTGAGTGGAGAGAAGCGATGTGTGAGGACGGAGAGATCAAATCTCACCTCGAAGAAAATAGCTCCCTTTTTGTCTCATTCCAAAGAACCCATCGTTCCGAGAGAGAGTCTCTTTGGAGGTAGGACAGAAGGAACGTGCGTGTACAGAGAATCGAATCTAGAAAAGAACAAAAAGATCAAGGCAGTCGATTTTTGCTCTCTTTATCCTTACGTGGTGAAGAACCGAGATTTTCCTTTGGGTCGTGACGAGGGGACCCTCCCACGTCTTCGATTTTTCCAAAGACCGTTATTTCGGTCTCATGAAGTGTCGCGTCTTGCCTCCAGAGAGATTCATCCCGTCCTTCCCCGTCGTTTCGCAAACGAGAGCGGAGAAGAAAAATTGATGTTTGTTTTATGTAGATCTTGTGCCGAGAAGCAAAAGTTTTCGTCGGATTGCGACCATTCAGAGGAAGAGAGGAGTTTTGAAGGCACGTGGTGTACCCCTGAAGTCTACAAAGCGGTAGACGTGGGTTATCAGATCGTAGACATTTTTGAAGTGTGGGATTATCGCGCACGCGATTCCAATCTGTACGCTAAATTCGTCAACACTTTCTTGAAGATAAAACAAGAGAATTCGGGTTTTCGAAGTTTCGTGACATGTTGGGCTCGACTTCACTTGTACGAAGAACTGTTAGAAAAACTAGACGATAGAATTCTGTAAATGGATACGGACAGTGTCGTTTACGTTTCGAAAGAAGGCGAATTCGAACCCGTCTTGGGCGAATTTCTCGGCCATCTCACGGACGTTTTGGAAGACGAGAATCTTTACATAAACAGATTCGTGTGTGGGGGGCCAAAGAATTAGGGCTACAAAATTTTCAAAGAGAACGGCGAATTCATCAAGAACTGTCTGAAAGTGAGAGGCATCGGTCTGAACAAGGAGACTAAGAGAAAGATCAATTTCGAGAATCTAGTAGATTTGATCTGGAAATCTAAGTTAGACGAAGACAGAGAACGGGCTGACGAAAGATTGCATTCTTGTTCCCAAATTCGACATAAAGAGAGGTGACAATTTGGATCCTTTCTTCTTAGAACCCAGAATGATCCAAAAGACTTACAAACCAGTGTTCGACAAGAGAAGAATCGAGTGGCAGAACCTATACACTTATCCTTTCGGTTATTTGAAGCCTAAATGATAATAGAACTTTACTTTTGGAAAAACGATTTAAAAAACAGCTTATGTCTATCATTTCAATTATCGAAAACTTAAATGATACGCATAAGGAGCTTTTGACAATTGAATTTGACGTGACATGGAAATGTATATAATGTCATATTTCAGAAAAATAAAAATAGTTTGATCCATTCGTTGTCATTCATTTTGTTTGGAGTGTGGTGGGGAATGGACAAGATCTTAAAATACAATAAGCTCATGGATTACAGCGATAGTAGTGAAGACGAAGAAGAGGAGGAAAAGAAAATCTTGACACCCAAAGAAGGTTTCTGGTTATTTTTATTGACACGTATCATCTTGTTCATATATCGATTGGCAATCGAAAAGATAAAACGGAAATGAGTGGGGCATCGAGAAAGAGTCTTTTGGCGTGTTTGGGGAGAATGTGCAAATGTCTCAAAAAAGAAAAGGAAGATGGGAATGTTAATGCTAATGTGAGACTAAACGTCACTTGCATGTGTTGCGGTGGAAGAGACGAGGTCAAAGGTCTAGAATCATCTCGAGAATTGTAAACCGAGATGATCAAAGTGCCAAAATCAAAACGTTGAGACAACCGACCTGTGAAAAAGAACATGGCAGAGGCTTTCAGAGACAAATTCGTTTCAAAAACACGAGAACTTGTAGAGATGGCTAAGAAAGAAGAAGAAGAAGCGGTAGAATCTCTATCCGAACAAGCGAGTTTCAACAAAATGGCATCTGATGATTTCGTCAAGATTCTAGAAACTAAAACTGCGGAGACAGGAGTAGATTGTGGAGGCATGACGTTCGAGGATTGGGAAAAAAATCGCTGACAACATCTTCGATTATGTTCCAGAACCTGTGTTGGTGAAGTGTGCCAGAAAATTGTTCGAACTGGTGAAGGAAGATCACTTCAGACTTTTATGAGATTACCACACGGAACTTGCATACTTGTCCAATACTCTGACAAATGTATGCATAGCATTGTATTGTATTCTATTGTATTGCGTCGTTCTCAATTGTATTATTGTTAATCTATTGTTATGTGGATATAATACAATACAATGCTATGCATAAATTTGTCGGAGTATTGGACAACCCTCCGGAACTTGTGGAAAAACTCGTGGCTTTGAATCAGGCATTCGAGAAATACTACAAAGAATATGGTTCAGACAGCGAATATCAAACTGGAGAAGAAGAAAATGAAACCGAAGAAACAAGGTCACCGCCAACAAAGGGTGAAGATACTCAAACCAACCGGTTACAAGGGAGATGCAGAAGAATGAAATCAAAGACAAGGACATTGAACATTGAACGTTGACACCGAATAATGACACGCACATTGCATCTTGTAAAATAAAAGTGTTTAAAAGTACTCGATCCTCGTCTGCATTTTTTCATTATCGGGTGGGTTTTCGAGCGAGACCATGTCAAAATCTAAATTTCAATCGCTATCGTCCGATCAGAAAAACGAGATCTTGAAAGAAGTATTCTTCGACGTAGAAAAACATCCTGTGGCTCTGAATTCTGCAAAAGCGGTACACGATTATCTCAAGACAGCATTCGGAAATGCCATCAGCCTTGCAGAAGTGAAAAAGTACGAAAAAGAATTCGTATTTCCCAACCAGTTGATTCGAAACAGATGGTTGAAAAGTCTTCGCGTTCCTTATTTCGCTCACGGGGGATTGAATAATCAGTGGCAGATCAATCTCGTGGATCTACACGCACGGGTACTTCTAAGAGGGGTAGGTTCGTTTTGACGAAGATTGACGTATTCTCTAGGCAAGCCGATGCGGAGGTCATATTCTCCAAATCGGCTTTCCATGTGTTGAAGGCTTTCAAAGAGATCGTGACACGAGCCGGCACTTCTCCCCATCTGTTACAATCGGACCAGGGAAAATAGTTTTTCAACGATCTGTTTGGTAGATATTGTAAAGAGAAAAACATCAAACATTTCTACATATCGACCGATCTAAAATCAAGGGTGATCGATCGAAAGATTCAATCGGACTTTTCAAAGTCTCCTTTATAAATACAGATCGGTTTTACCCAAGACGACAATTAGAGAACTGACACGACTGGTGGTGAAAAACTACAATGCAAAAAAACATAGCGCCATCGGAGTAGCGCCTAAAGACGTCACCGTCGATAACAACAGTCAGATCTTGTCCAATCTCATAGAACAGAGACGTGTCAGAGTGGCAGAGAGTTATCATGCGATAAAAAGATACCGTTTTAAAGTGGGAGACAAAGTGAAACTCAGTCGAAAAAAGGGCACCTTCTCCATAGATTACAGAGGTACGTTTACCGAAGAAGTCTTCGAAGTGAGCAAACAATACAGAAATTATCCCAATTACCACATCAATGTCTATAGAGTAAAAGATCTCAAAGGAGAAAAAATTGAGGGTAGTTTTGTAGAAGACGAACTGCAACAAGTGATCCTTCCCAAAAATCCGCGTTTGGGAAAAATCTTGAAACGTAAGAAGAAAGAAAAATTCATTTCTTGGGCAGATTACCCTTCTGGAACGGGGGTCTGGACAAAATGAGCAAGAGAAGTTACAATTGGATTAGTCAAGACGACGAATTTTTGCTGTGGCTCTTTTCTCATGATTCTAAGTCAAGAAAAATCGACCAAAATCATTCCGTGAGACGTCACTTCGGAGCTCAACTACCTTTACAGATAGAACTCCAAGAAGAAGCGTGGGAGATGGTCGTCCACAAAGTGAGTTTCCTGAACGTCGAAAAGAACAATTTGGACTATAAAGTGAAAGATAAGAATGGGACAGTGATCGTGAATGACGGAAAGATAAGAGACGGTCATTACGATAAGAGTCACGAACTCGTTCGAGCCGTCGTGGATTCTGAAGCTAATAAAAAAACAGAAAAAGAAGTGGAAGTGGATTGGAGTAAGGAGTGTTACAGAGTGTTTGCATTTACTCGCACAAATTTGGTTTTCCTAAAAAAACCCATCTGATAAAATCATGCGTGATGTTGAAAGCAAGATTACTGATTTACCATCTTTGAAAGTACTTTCTACGATTATATAAAGACCATCACCCTCGACGATAACAATGCGGAAAACAAAGGCGAACTCTGGGGTTGGGAAAATTGCGATTATTTAGACAAGACAAAAACAGCTTTTCCTCTTTCCATTTCAAGACGAATCGTTGCAGACGTTTCAAAATCAGTCAAAATGGAGCACTATTAACACCTGCCATGATGACCTATCCATGAAAGATGTGAAGAAAATTGTATTGTTCGAAGATTTGCCTACATCCATTCTAAAAAACGACGGGAATAATAGAAAGAACAGAGTGGGATTCTTTATAAGTCAAGATTTTGGAGAAGTGATGGGAATGACGGACACTGTCAATAACACACTACCTTTCACTTGGACAGGTTCTAAAACAAGAATCCAAAAAGTATTGACAACCGTAAATACTGAATATTTTGTTATCGACATGGGAGATCTGTACGACAAAGTGTCGATATCCTTTTCACCCGATCTGACGCCACCAAAGAGAACGGAACCTCTGATGAACATGGGAATGGATGACAAAAAATTAAAAATAATGAGTTACGACAAGTGCAGTTTCGAATTCTACGAAGACAGAAAAGTACAGGGTAGGATTCCCAGCGAAATCGTATTAGACGAAGACAATTACTTCAACCCGCTCGACGAAAAAGCCTTCAAAAAACTCTTGAAAAAAACCGATCACATCCCTCAGATTGCATCTTCCGAATGTCCATAGCCTAGAACCCACTTATCCCGACGGAAAAAAAGAATTCACGCTTTACAAAGAAGATATAGAAGTACCTGAAGACAAAAGAGTCATAGTTCGCAAAGGTTATAGAGAGCGTCATCTCAGACGTCTCAACACTTTCTCGAAAGACAAGATCGAAGTGGCATTGAGAGAATCTCATTCGGACAGATATCCTGATTTGTGGACGGGAGGTATGTTGTTGAATCTCTATTTTCGTAAAGCCTGTATCTTCAAAGGTAAAGTGGAAGATTGAAAAAAAAAATGGATTACTTAAGTTACATAACCCCCACGGAAATGATATTCGAAGGAATGACCGATGCAGACGAAAAACTCTACATCAATTTTCCTTACAGACCTTGTAGATTCACTACAGATTACGAGTTGGCCATGAGATCTGCGGCCTTTGACACCAAGACTTTTCACAACATCCAATCAAAGGATCAAGGAGATGACGTGATCTATTCGGTAAAGACGGGTAACACTAATACGGCTCGAGAATACCTATACGATAAACATATTGCAACTTGGGGGGAATTGGTAGATGTGATAAACGAAAAAGAAGACATCTTTAGACTGGAAGTGGGAGAAGTTTCGACAAAATTGATCTTTAATAAAGATGACTACAAGGTGATCGTTGTAAAAGAAATGGCGTATGCCTAGAGAATATTAAGAGAAAAAGACTGGACCAAACATTCAATGGAGTGCCTTACGTACAGGCAGCAAATGCAAACGTGAGATTCCTCGATTCGAGTGACAAATGCTGCATTCAAATGTACCACACGAACAGAAAAAAAGACGACATCATCATCATACCGAGAGGGAGACAGGACGACATGTGGAGAAAAATCTCTAAACATTCGTTCACGTACATTCTCGTAGACTCCAATATGGTCGTGCCAGAATATGTGGGGAGTCAACTAATGCAAAACATCTTCGTCCACGCTTTCAATCCCTACAAGTAAGATCCGTCGTGGACCGTCTGCTAAGATTATCTTGGCAACGTTTAAATTCAAATATACTTAATTCTTGTTTCATTAGAGTGGCAGACACGACCAGGGTAGCATTCGGTAAACATAAGAATACGGAGACGTGACATCATGTGACATGGGAAAGACCACGTTACTTGCCAAACGATTTGACGAACAAGAAGGCACTGCAACAGATAATGCGACTCCCTTGAAACTCGTGATCGGTTGGTACGAACAAGCCGAACTCGTTTTGGAAAATCCCATCGACAACGGTTGAGCCGTCAAAAGATACAAAGAACGACCGAG
>BLFK01000901.1:279723-282223 GCA_014634185.1 Astreopora myriophthalma
AAATAAAATTTCAGGTTTGTCTATAATTTCGGAAGGTCAAAAGTGACAAATGCATTTACCGTGACATTTTCTAAAGAAATAGATGCAAATACACTGACGTTCTCCACAGCTTGGAGCTTATCTCCTCCATAACATCCAAGAAACGTTTGGCAACGCATGTAATTTTCGCTTGTATAGTGAAGACGGCCTCAGAGTAAGGAGAGCATAACCCAGGCAAACTGAAATCATCAAAAAAGAATTATGCAACATCTTTGGCAAGTTTGGCCTGAAAATTACAATCGAGGCCAACAAAAAAATCGTCACTTTCCTCGACACTGAAACCAGTGCGAGTCAAAGCGCACCCGAAGCGCGGGATTCGATCCAACTGTCACCGCACTTTCAAGGAGCCGAAGAAGAAGCAATTCAAGCGTCCATCGCATTTGAATCGTCTTCAAACGGTAACACAAATACCTTTTATATTGTTTGTTATGTCCCTTCTCGACCTTGTTACTACTTCTAATTTTGAAATTAGCGAATACAATAGCAGACTCTAAATGGCTCTTAGCCGCCATTGGCATGCAAATCGTTATTCGATATGTTGAAAATAATCGCACAGCGTGAAATAATAAAACGGATCCTTTTGATCCTTACAATTTCCAAGACACAAAACGGCATGCGAGATCGTAGTGGCAGATCTCATATAAGTTCCAATAAGGAATATTCACAGAAACTCAAAACCTGGTGAGGGCCTCAACTTGTCAACTGATTTTACGCCATTACAAGTAGATTGCATGATCCATGGCGTGAAGCATCGTAGTATGATTTTCCGACTGCAAAAAGTTACAATTTACGTTGTTATGCATCATCCATCTTTCTAAAGAAGTAACTGGGGATCAGTAAAATGTCTAAAATATTTTGACGGGAAGAATGCGGTTGCTAAAGAATAATACTCGGTCTTCATCTCGTCATTTCTTCTGAAAGAAACGTCTTTGGTCTCCACAGCAGAAGATGGAAGTGGACCAGATGATCCCGATAGTATGTGTGTATACTGTCGCCAAACTCCTTGTGTGACAACTGACAGTCGCCAGTATCTAGGTTTTCGTGCAGCCCACGTACAAAACCACGTCCGACGAAGAAAAGACTACAAAACCTATTGGAAAGGCTTGAAGAGGTGCTGTCTCTGGAAAGACCCAGTTTATCTTGCCAGAAAAGTGGAACTGGGTGACCGGATCGACGCTGTGAGGGAACGAATGCCTAAATGTGTAGTGAAAGATGTAAGGTCGAGATTTCCCAATCCTCCTGGCATCCCTACATGGGGCATAAACGGGAGTAATTGCACACAAAAAAACCCTACTGAAGATACATTCACCTGTTTGGCCTTTTTCGTCTCTAATAATAGTACTAGTGTCAACTCGACCTCACATCTTTCCCTGAACTAAGAATGTGAACTCTATGGTGACACTACAATGCTAAGAGGCAGATTCAAGTCCGGAAAGAGGAAGACTGATACAAGGGGGACAGGGGGTATAACATGTGCGACCAATTTATAAATTGCCATTATTTTGATTAAAAAATTGACACCAGATGGTCTCTCTAAACTTGAATGTCTTCTGCACAAGCACTCTAATTTCAGCCAGCCGATTGGGGTGTCGTGCATGCTAGTACATTTGAAGAGATGATGCCTCACGATTCACATTTTCATTCTGCAAGAGAATGTAAATATACAAACAAAGGAATTTAGTAAATCAAGAGGCCCACCAAGCCACAGATGTGGAATACTTCAGCAGCAGGGCAGTTCATATATTTATTGTTGGACTTTATTTCTACAAACAGGATAGCTAACTAAAATACTTTCATACCCAATCAAGCACAGCCAAATCCACACGCATGTTGTAAGTGTCGTCCCCAAAATGGATCCTCTTGGAGACATAAATTAGCATGACCGTGTGAAGTGTTTCGATCCAGTAGGTCTCTCTGCACTACAGGGTTTGAAATAAAACAATTATAGTTATAGGGCATAAATCTTGCGAAGGTTCAATTGGCATAGATTTTCACACAAAAAAAATAAAATAAAGCGAAAAAATAAGATGAGATAAACACTACAGTTTAGAAGTGATCAATGATATGCTTTTACAAGAAGTATAGTAAAGCAATTATGTTTCTTTACGGTAAAGAAATGGTTACCCGCATGTAGTCACCTACATGTCGATAAATGCTGGTGCCACTTATAGCCTTCTTGTATGCTGCAATGGCCCTAGTGTTAGTGAGCAGCTTCTTTGTTGTTACATATCCCTCCCCTTTGCATCTAGAGTCTGCATGACATTTGTCATGGTCTCCCTGTGTAATAACAGCCAAAAAAAATCAAGCACCTGGCAATAACTCTATTATAAATACATCAATAAATATAAGAAATGCAAGTAATTGAAATTGATTCCACCAATAAATAAGAAGGTTTAATAATGTTCAGTGAATTATACCTGGTAGTGATCAACGACATTTAATAAGGTTCCATGGAAGTCAT
>BLFK01000901.1:287223-291223 GCA_014634185.1 Astreopora myriophthalma
TCACACAATACGAACCTCCTCCCAGATCGATTACTTTGTGATGAGACAGAATTAATTCTGATTCGTGCCAAATTTGATTCAAAAATCCCGCGGCTACGCTGCTCACCCCACATTCTTCGACTGAAATGGACAGTCTCGTCGTAGGTTGGATTTGATTGGAAGATGAACACAACGGGACCTTAAGGACTTTCTGTACATGTTAAAGGGGTAACGGAATAGGCTTGAAATTCTGGGGCCAACCTGTATTCCCCCATGCCGTAAATAGCTTTGATGTATTCCTGCTCTTGTTGTTGTATTACTTCGGCTTCTAGAATTTCGTGAATGGTAGCCTGATCAGTTACCTGATTCTCCGCAGCTTCTTTGATGACGTTGTTGAGCGATTCTGTCCTTTGATTATCCCACTTGTTTGGGGGGTTACCAAGGCCGGCTGCAATTCTTATTGGTTTTAACATACAAAACTTTAAAGTCGCCTTCATGGATCTGTGCCTCTCTTTGTTGGTTACCATCCGTTCTTTAAACTGTTCAGGCCAATAAGCCTCTTTGTTCACGTACAGTTCTTCAAATTCTGTTTCACTCTCGCAATCGACCAGACCTTTCACTCGCTTTCTTTGAACTCGCTTCCCAGTATCTCTTGCTGAATGTTCTTTGTTTCACTTTCGGACACATTTAGATCTTTCAGTTTCACAATAATGTCACCTTTTGCGTGGTCGAAGCAGCGTAGGTGAATGTTTGTGCAAGCAGGACCTTCAGTGGGGTAAACACTCTCAAAGCCTCTCTCTAGCGCACACTCTCCATCCGTTCCGTACGTCAATGACTCTATCCCTTCCGACTTTAATGACCTTGCGAGGTACTCATAGTCGCGTGTTTCCTTGGACACTGAGGTCATTACCGCTGCCAGGGTTGTAGGATGTTTACTTTCGTTGTTTTTGTACACGAACATTGGATTAGGGAAAGTTACTGTTGTGAGGTAGAAGGGCCCTAATTTGTACGTCATATCCACTCCAGCCACTGAAGCTGGACTTGAACGCGGGTGACAAAATCTTTTTATCCAACCGAAACTGTAATTGGTGGCTGCAAACGTGCTCACTGCTGCTCGAATCTGGCCTTTATTGTCTGATCTTGCACCCATACTCACATCACGACGGGATAAATCTTCCGGCTTGCTGGAGAGACAACAACTTGGTAATGTCCGGTGACTTAGCTGGGCCAGTGCTTCGGGATTTCTTCCTGCCCTCAACTTGTCGAAGTTGATTGTAGACTTGTTGTCTATCTCTTGGAAAGTCGGATGGAGACGATATCGACACTACGCCCCCTGCTTCCTTTTGAATGTGATTGATAATCTTCTTAGCGCTGTACGTATCGCCCAATTGTCTCACTCTCTCAAGAACACTTGGTTTAGTTCTCACCTGAGTTCCCGAATGGCGTTTTGTCTGACTGAAAAGCAGCTTTGCTTCATCAGGGGTCATATTGACAGTATACTGTACAATGGCAAACCGCAAAAATTTCCCTCCGTGTTCAACCTTCGCTATCATACGACGGAAGTTCTTGTCACTTCTTGGCCAACTGTACTGTCTTCTGATAACAAAGTGGTCATAGGCGGTAAAGACCGCACTCTCGCTTTCTGGGTCAGGCTTGGAAATTCTGCACATGGCACTGACCTTTCCTCGACCATCAATGAAAACCTGAAAGTGCTCAGTTGGACTGGAATGAGCTCCATAGAATCCGTTGTCATCCACTGTCAGGTCTTTATGATGAACTGCCTCCAGATCCACGATAAAAGTGGCACTTTCTGTTACACCGACAGGAACTCTTTTGCACACGTTTTTGTCTGGAAGGTCACCATCAATGCACAATTCTAAGATTTGTTTTGCCGTGATTCCAGCTTTTGATCTTCTGTAAACGGGAAAGCCATTTATGGCACCTGAAAATAACATTAGATTAGACGTTAATCCGCGTTTGTTAAAATTTCCACTGATTCAAACTTTACGGTCTCGGTCCCGAGAAACCTGAAGTAACGTATTTTTTTGCATTTGAACACTTCTACTCTCAAGAAAACCTCCTTCCGCTCCCCAGAGAAAATACAAATACTTTACAAACGTTTTAAAGGCTTCTTGGACCGTCAACAGTTGATCTGTTTCGGGTTTTGCATGAGAAAATAGTTGCGCTGTTACCTTCGGGAGTGTTCATACTGAGTAGTTGGTTTGGGGAAAGGGGGTTGGTGCATGGGCGTTTTGTATTGCTTCCCTTTCAATATCTATGCGACCTCTTTCCCCCTCCTTGAGCAACTGTGAAACTCAAATTTCCCCTCTTTCCTAAGGAAAACTTATATATACATATAAATTCCATTTATATAAATAACATATATACCGACATTCATAAATAAAAGTAACATTACATAGCTAGTTTATGTAGTCCAAGACATTTATTCGCTACTGAGATGGATGAAGATTTTAATTTTCTATTTAGGTATATCGGAAATATTTAAACGACATAAAACATAGAGTCACAAGGGTTTTTCCCTTTCCGGTTGTTAAAAGGGGATATACAAAACTGCCGACTAGGCGGATTCCTTGTAAGTACGGAAAATGCTCGAAGCACCGTATAAGTTTGGCTAAGAAAAACCTAGGAGTGCAGTGGCCTGAGGTCAAACGATCCATAGATCTTCCAGTCACATGCACGACCGTCGTACGCGCTTGTTCAAATAACATTTTATCCCAACGACGCTGGTTACATTAACGTTAAAAGAAATAACTTACGGTTATCTTCAAATGGACTTATGTATAGTTGATGGTCATCGGAATCGCTGTCTTCAGCATGTTTTCTTTTGCGAGAGTAGCGGTTTTCTTCCTGTAAAGGAAAGAAGAAAACAAGCTTTGGCTTAAAGAACTCAATATTTATTATTATTATTTATTATTATTACATACCTCTTCTCTGTTCTTCTCTGATATGGATGTACCTTCAAAGTCTGAAATGACCTCTTCCGTTTCACTTGGATTGTGATCCGGGCTTTTCTCAACAGAAACTGTGGCTTGAAAAAATAAAGGTTGTTACAATATGTTGACAAGCAAGAAAAAGAAGTAACCAGTGGAAGAAAGCAAGGAAACTCCCCCCTCCCCTCCTTTTTTTTTAGTTAAGCTACCATGGCAACAGGAACACTTTGTACGACGAAGGCAGTGGACGAAAGGTAAGGTAGAAAATCTAGATCTTTCTGTCTGTAGGTCAAGTCACCATCTCCGCCGCTCCATAACTGAAAGAAATGAAGGCAAGAAGGGAAAGTGTTAAATAAAACGAACCACTAACCTTTACCATTTCTCTTGCCAGTACTGGAGATACTATCGTCTGATAGCACTTCAACGCCTGAAAGAAAGATGATTCCATTTTTATATTGCGGTAAAATACCGTTTCCTCCAACCTACGTGGGAAACAAAAATTGCTTCTAGAAGTGCGTAGGTTCGAGAAATCAGGGTTAAAATTGCAGAGAAGTAAGATCCAACGGCAAAGATATTTGGTTCAAGAAATGTGGAATTCCAAGAAAACGAGAGTTTGGGAAATTGAGTTTCTGTTATATTCACTTGAAGTATCTTTCATAGAACGAGTACAAACATAGCGCTCACTTGTATTCCAGCGGGTTAATAAACACCAAGTGCTGTTACCTTGATTTTCGGTAGAGGCATCCTGTGGAGTCGCCGATGCCTATTTCCCTTTCGTAAACAAGCGATGCCATTTATTACGGTCGATGCCAATTCTTGGTAACCGAGCCTTTTGTCATAAATTAGACCTACAGTAGTTGAAATTGTAACTAAATCAGCTAAAATTGCTCTCAGATTGAGAAATTAAGCCGAATAAATAATTGAGGTGTTTGGGCTTAGCATTTGGGTGAGGTTAGGGTTAGTTTTAGGTACTGAAAATAGCTATTATTTATCTTTTATAAGGAATGGTTAGATAGCCAAAATCTACGGTGCTTGGCCGAGCAACTCGGTAGGGTTGTGGTGAGTGATGT
>BLFK01000901.1:292474-313480 GCA_014634185.1 Astreopora myriophthalma
AGCTTGCGTTACGGAAAAAATTCTCAAAAATTCGAGATTTGATCGATCTTTGTGAAATTTTCGACACGTAAAGGTCATATGCTAAGGAAACTTTTTCCGAATTGATGAAAAATTCCCGGTGACCAACTTGATAGGCCGAAGTCGCTTTTAAAACGATTTTTGCGAAATTTTTCGCGGATCTCAGTTGTTTACGTTCATTTTCTAGTGTATGATTTTTCTCTGCCGATATATATATTTTTTCCCTTGAAGCTTATTGAATAACCTTTAAAATGAGGTATAATTTTCCACATAACTGTTAATACTTGTAAAAATAAAAGCTTTTATTTGGGAGCACTTTTTTTCGCGCGAATTAGCCTTACAAGAAAGAGTTTTAATAATTATGATAACGTTAACTTGTCCATCTGATTATTTTTTCTTTCATAAGAATATGATCAGGGTGTTACTTACTGCGTGCGAGGTGTAACGACTGCCAGTGACTGGCCCGTGCCAGGCTCAACACCTCCGTTGAACAATCGTTTCCACAACCAGCAGCAGAGTGACATCCAGACTTCTGGGGGACTTTTCTCCTCCTACAATCACAAGACCGGAACCGGTTCCAGGTCTCGCAGTAACAGGATGGGTGTCGATCAAGAATGGTCTGCCGTTAAAACATCCAACTGTCAATACCCAGGGCTCACTTGTGAAGATAGCAGCAAAGTTGCCACGTCCAAGTTCACAGAGCTTGGAATGTAACTTTTGTCTTCCTTCAACAGAAAACACACCATCTGAAAAGGGCAATTCTTCCGAGAAGTCGTAGGTGGACTGCATGATCTTTTTTGCCAGAAGAAGCTCATATGCCTCTACGGGATCGTACATTTTACTGATGTCGCGATAGTCATTTATTTTCTCAGGTAAGAGCCACATTGTTTCTTCGGCGGCACCAGCTATGTCAGCAAGTTCCTATTTCCGTCAGGATTTTGTCCACTATCTTAACCGCTAGAAAGGCGCATGCGTTGGTGCCATCGTTGCTGGGGACAGACTCCGGTTGAACGGGCTCCTCACAACCACTTTCTTCCAGACGGGCAACAAAATTCTGATCGAACTGTTGAACGGCAGTGGACTGGCTAACTTTCAAAGGAATTACCTCGTATCCATTTTCCTCTCTTCTCATGATGTCCACTGCCTTGTCTAGGGACAATCTACCCTGCCGGTTGAAATCGACACACCCTCTATAAACCTCCTCTAAAGCACACCACACGGTGCCACGCTCAACTTGATGGCTGGGGTTTAGCATTGAAAACAAAACCATCCCCAGCGCCCAAATATCCGCAAGCATTAAATCTGAAATAGATGCACCAGATAAAGAAAGCTCCTCAACAAGAAGTTCTGGAGCCAGGTACACCACCGTTCCACGATCTATGTTAGAGGTTTTTGACGCAAGAACGCTTTACGTTTGAGTGAATAGGGAGCGACTTTCTCCAAAGTCAGTCAGCTTGCATGCAATCGGCCTGGATTCATACTGCTGAGCAATTTCCTCTTGGTCAGACAACACGCTGTAGTGCCTATTATTTACTAAAACGTTAGCCGGTTTTACATCTCGATGGGCTATTCCTTTGGAGTGGAGATAGGCTAGACCCTGGATAATTTCGAGGGCTGCATGATTGACCAGGTCATGGAAGCCTTGGCACTTGCATTCATTAATTTGCAGCAAGAAACTAGAAAGCGAGGTGACACGCAATTCTTCACCAAACGGCTTAAAATCAAAATAACTATTCGAGCATAATCGCGAGCGGATTTTGGCACACAACTTTCATTTTCACTATATTGGAATGATTAAGTCCGTTGAGAAGAGCTACTTCTTTGTAGAAAAGTTTCTTCTCCTCTTGGTCCAGAGCCACCAACACTTTCTTCACAACCACAGTTTCAATAACCTTTCCTGGAGCTTTGTAATCCACGGTGTAAACATCTCCAAAAGAACCTTGTCCAAGCCGCTCTTTCACTGCCAGTGCATTACAATCAAAGCGCGGTATGTTAACAATACTATTCTCATGAGATTTTTGTTTTCTCAACAGCTGTGGCAGCTTGAAACGTCGAAAAACCGACATGATCTGCCAGGACCAACATGCAAGTGCTATGTAATTTCCCGGTCAAAATTAAATTCTGGCGGGAAATCGTTTAAATTTAGTTTCCAAGGCTGACGCTGGACTGGGATAGACCTAAGCTTTTCTGAAGGGGGAGGGGGTTACTGGCAATTATTTTAAGCGCGAGTATTTATAGTACTAGTATTTTTCTTTTGCGAAAACTAAGCAGAAATTCTTTTTGCAACCAGGGGTGTAGCCAGCACATATAACTGTAGGCCCGGGCCTACAAGGTTTTGGTTTGATGGGTTGTTGGGGCGAGATAAAAAGCTCAAAGTGTTGGTGAGGTCGGTTGCTGTCCGTCACTCAAAAACGCCTGAGCTAAATTTAAACTTGATACGTGAGAACGAAAACGTCACGCATTCTTTGGAGGGAATTTTCTGTTTTGAATATCCGAGTGGATGCAGCGAGAAAGGAAAGGTTCATTTCAGATTTTCATTTCGCAAGTTAGAGATTTCCCATTTCGCAAACTACAGATTTCCCATTTCGCAAACTACAGATTTCCATTTCGCAAACTACAGATTTCCATTTCGCAAACTACAGATTTCCATTTCGTTTCGTTCCATGTCGTTTCGTTCCATTTCGTTTCGTACAGTAAGCCAAATTTGGTTTGTTATGGAGCTCCCGTCACGGATAATTTTATTCACTGCGCATTTCGTTTATCTACAAACCGCTAGCTATACTGTAAGGAAACTGAAGGCTCGAAAAGTCGAGGAATACACGGGGATTGGAAGAGAAGACCGATATCGCGCGGCGCGGAATTTGAAAATCCAAGACATCGTGCGCCCCTTGGTCGATTGGCTGAACTCTTGCGGGCCAAGCTGCAATTTTATAGTTGATCAGTGATAGAAAAAACATAATTAGGTAATTAAAACTAGTAAGCTTTCACTTTTATTCATTTCTTCAAGACATAAACTACGTTTTCTATGACATGCTGTGAGCACACTCCATGCACTGCAGTGACCGTTGGCCGCCATTTTGGATAATTAGCTCAATCGGGCTGAATTTGGGGGCGGAGCTATCCCTTTTATAGCGCGTCTTCGTGTTTAATGCAGCAGCACCTCTTTACCAGAAAGCCCTTGATGCCAGCGGGTACAACCACTGCCTTACATTCTCTCCACCTACTGTACAGACCTCGAACTCTGCAAGAGAGAACCGCCGCAGAGAAATTATTTGGTTCAACTCCCCTTTTAGCAAGAACGTTGCTACTAACGTTGGACGGCCATTTCTCAAGATCTTGGACAAGGAATTCCCACCAAACCACCCGTTGCACAAGATTTTTAACCGGAGTACAGTGCAGATCAGTTACAGTTGCGTGCCCAACCTAAAGCAGAAAATTGATCGGCATAATGAATCCATCCTTCGAAACACGAACGTCCCATCTCGAGCATGAAACTGCCGGCATCCAGCTCACTGCCCTTTGGCCGGGAATTGCCTTAAACCATCCGTGGTTTATCAGGCAATAGTTACCACGGAAGACAGCAGACCAGCCCAAAGTTACGTAGGACTTACTGAGACCTCTAATGTCTAAGGAGGACATCAGGCAGATAAATTTTCCTAACCGGGTGACCAGGTCTTGACACCTTTGTGTGTTCAGCCAAAGAGAATTCCCAGGAATCGCTCTTGATGGAGACACAGCCCAGACCTAGTTTAATCAATTTATGTGCACGAGCTGAGGAAGTCAAGGCCAGTAATGCTGCTAATTTCAGGGACAGCATCTTTAGTGTAAGGCCAGCAGGTGGATCCAGGGTTGCAAGAAACTCGAGCAAGCGCTTAACATCCTAGGTTGAAGTTAATCGAGGAGTTGGTGGCCTCATGCGAAAAATTCCCTTCATAAAACGAGACACCACTAGAAGGTCTCCAAGCTTAGTCTGACCGACAGGCAGATGTCCCTGTGAAATAGCAGACTTGTAGACTGCCAGAGTTCTATATTCTAGGGACTGATTTGACAATGTGTTCGTCAAGAAGGTCAACCTATCTGTGACCGGCGCTGAGAAGGGGCACAGGCCTCTGGAAGAACACCAATTGGACAATGCCCGCCAAGGACCCTGATATCGTTTCTTGGTTGACTGGGACCAAGATGCTAGGAGGACATTAGTCACCTCTTCAGGGAAACCTGCCGCCCGGAAGGCTGACCCGATATCGGCATACAGTCAGGTTGAGAGACCGCCACAGCAGGTGAACTGCCTCTTGGTCGAAAGGCAGAAACAGCAATGACTTCTCCTTGGGAAGTGGGTATGGTGTACCTGTCAGCATCAGTTGAATCTGAGCATACCATGGTTGACCTGGCCAGTCTGGGGCTCCTAGCAGGGCAGTTGCTTTGTCGCCTCTCACTTTCTAAAGAATTCGAGGTAGTAGCACCACTGGTGGGTGGATGAAACTCTTCCACTGGCTCCAGTCCTGTTGAAAGGCATCCACTGCTGAAGCACCGGGGTCGGGAAGTCGCGACACATAAAGAGGCAGCTGATGGTTGAAACGCGACGCAAACAGGTCTACCTCCGGAACATAGAAGTGATGCGCTATGTCCTCAAAGACATCCTTCCGGAGCATCCACTCTGTGCGCATGTTGAATTCCCTCGAAGCTGCGTCTGCTTCCACATTCAACACTCCCGGTAAGTGACGGGCGGTCACCCATGAACCTCGGGTCAGCAGGAAGGACCACAGTTCCCAGGCCAGTAGGGACAGAGACGGTGACTGAGTGCCCCCCTCCTGTTCACATAGGCCACGGCAGTGGTATTGTCCATTTCCAGAAGGATATGACGTGGGGGGTGGTTGCCCAGACTCTGGGGTGGTGGCTGCATTCCGACTCTCAGGAATGCTTTCAAAGCTAGAATGGCTGCCTTGAGTTCCAAACAATTGATGTATTGTTCTGCCTCCTCCATGCTCCAGCGTCGCCCGGTCGACCTGCCATTGCAGGTTGCACCCCAGCCCAGTAAGGATGCATCGGTCCTGATGGAAAGGTTGTACGGTGGAGGAGTGATGTCCTGGCTGTTGCGATCGTGCGGAGCTGAGGACACCCGCCATCTCAGGTCCTCCAGGGAGGGTTGAGACAAGGATATCTGACACCTTGGTCTCCATCCGGCCTTTTGGAGAAGCAGAGCCTGCTGGCATTGCAGGGCTCTGTAATATAATGGTGCTACCCACAGTCCCGTCCGTGCGGCGTGGCTCATGCGGTCCAAGAGGCTCGACAGTATACCCAGAGATGTTGACTGGGACTCCAGCATTTCCTGGCATGCTCCCTGTATCCGATTGATCTGTTCCTCTGGCAGGGCAACTGACATGCAAGTTGAGTCTAGAACCGCACCCAGGAAGACTAAGCGACAAGCTGGTTCTAGAGAGCATTTCTCCAGTTTCACTATGAAACCCAGGCTGGACAAAATACTCTGCACATAAAGGAAAATCTTGCACAATTTGTCCTTCTGATGATGAATCAGGAGAAGATCGTCCAAGTAGATGACTGTTCGTATCCCTTCTGAACGCAGTTTGGCAACAAACAGACGGAGGATAATCGTGAAGACTCGGGGAGCCAGGGAGAGGCCGAATGGGAGGCAACAGAACTCGTAAATTGTTCCCTTGAACTGGAAACGAAGATATTTCCTCGACTCTGGATGTATCAGGACTGCATAGTAGGCGTCCTTGAGGTCGAGTTTCATCATATAGTCGCCCTTGCATAGAAGAGAGCGAGCAGTATGGAGCCCCTCCATTTTGAACTTCTCCTTTGGAAGAAATCTGCTTAGAGCCTTTAGGTTGATCACAGGGCAGAACTCTCCTGACCCTGGTCCTTTCTCCACTAGGAAGAGGGTTGAAATGAACTGTTGTGGGCAGGGATCCACCACTGAAATGGCACCCTTGGAAATTAGAGACTGAATTGCCTCCTTCATTAACTCCGTTGGCTGTCCTTCCTGGACGACGGTCGCACGAGCCCGCCACTGACGCGGGGGTCTGAGGAAAGGTATTTTGTACCCGGAAACAGCTTGAAGAATCCATTTGTCCGATGTGAGTAAGTTCCAATTTGTTAAGAAAGTTCCGAGTCTGTTTGCCGTTTGATTGTCCAAAAGTGAAAGGGGAGGAGCAGATGACGGATAGTCAGCTGCTGCTGTTGCTAGCCGACTGGGTAGAATCGGACACTCGTCTGGCACCCCCATTGCTTTTGCTGTACTTAGCACTGGCGCCTCCAGGCCTGTGGGCCCATTTCCTCTTCTTGTCTGCTCCGGACTGCTGTCCCCGTCTAAATGAGGCAGAGTCACGAAAGGACTGAGAACCAGACCATGGTTTAGGGCCTGCCTTAGGTTTGCAGATCAACTTGGAGGTGGACGTTTTGTGGTCATGCTCGCTCTTTAATTTTCTCATGGAACTGGTGTGGGAACAGATGCCTATCTGTTGGTATGCCCTCACGAAGAGTCCGTCTGCCCAGATCCGTCAGGTAATCTGAGAAACGACGCTGTCTCCAGACATTTAAACGGGCGTTTACATTACCCAGCAGAACTAGAGCATCCTCCAACATCTCCCGGACAACCTCGGGGTCAGGTCCCCCTTCCCCTTCGTCATTAGGGGGGAGTCAAGATTCATCAACGCTGCCAGAATTGGCCTAGCCACTGTGAGGAAAGGCCCCTGCTGCTCAGCTAGGCCATCATCAAAAGAAAATACCTCCTTGGTTTTCCGATGCCCATGAGATTTCCTGATCTCCTCCTTCATGCCAGCTTCCATGGCGGGAGCACGCATAAATGCCTCTGTCCCCTTGATTGGAGGGTAACTGGCTGACAGATCTTTCCATTTCTCTTTGGTCAGAGGCTTAGTAAAAGCCTTGGTTGTAAGATCGAGCAGCTCTAAAGGGATCTCAAAATCCTCCTCTGTTGAGAAGAAATGTTCACCCCGATTGGAAGGGCCCGGGGCCTCCTTGTCTGTCTGATTGCTCGGGGAACTAGAATCGACGTTCTTGTTTGTAGGCTCTTGCGAGGAAACAAGACCTCCAGAAGAAAAGAACTTGGCCAGAATAACTGGAACAGCCTTTGCGATAGACTCTTCTATGTGCTTATCCAACGCAGGTGATGCGACATCCGCCATTGCGGTCGGAGCCGGCGTATTGACATTGTCCTAAAGGACAAAAAGGCGGTCAATGACACATGCCTTTACTTAGTAATGGAGTCGATGCAAACGAGAGCCGAGGTAAACATCGCGCTCAATCCGCTGGAAAAGCGACCATCTTCTGTCGAAAAGATGATAAACATAACGAACTGAAATAGAACTTACATTATCCGATGAAGAATCCCCCTTAAGGAACGGGAATATATGAAAAACGCCGTATAAATAATTTATAAACGAAGCTGTGGTCGACCATAGCATGCCACGAACGAAAGAGGAAGCAAGGAACGCATTGAACTTTTAAATTGTGGTACCCAGACCGCGCGCAGCCGTGCTCTGCACAAGTATTGTGAGTATCAGCCGTAGAGGGGGTGAAGAAGAAAACGATATTTTTAAGTTTCACTGTTTTGCATTTTGTACGCTTGAAAATTTGCATTGTTTGACATTTGATTCAAGCAAGATTACGAGACTTGGTATCGGGGTCAGACAGCCCAACATTCATACGCATTTCAGTGATTTGAGAGATAAACAGGGGTATAAAGTTGATTGGGTTTTTTGGATGGTGTTAACTGACTTTATGACTTTATTTTTTACTTACTGTCCACCGCACGCACTTCATGCGGCACAAACAACCTCGAAATGAAAGTGCTGAATATTTTTGGGATTATGGTTTGATCAGCAAATTCTTATCGAATGCATCACTGGTAGCGAGGAGACTAGTTAACCATTGTGTGTTTGGCTACCCGCATAACCAGTCAGTTTGCGGCAAATTACGCGTGCCATGTTGATGTCTCCATGCATTCGCGTTTTTTTTGTTTTTTCATCGTGGTCTCATATGGCAATTAGCCACGTGCTTGTGCTTCTCACTGATGTTAAGCCCTGTTGGCTGGGGTTACTTCTTGGATGGGTGACCATGCGTAATATTCACGTTGTTCACTTGTTTTTCTTCTTGTTTGAGAAATAGTACAAGCAACACCGCCGGCAATACCGTTTGTTGATGCTGTACTGAATGTTGTCATAAACATTTCTATTCAAGTTTAATTTATTTGTTCGTATAAACACTGACTGTTGACAGCCATTCGTTGATCAACGCATCCCACGTGAACGCCTCCAGGCGTCTTGTTACTATTTAGTTTCGTACTGCACAACATGTGCGGCACTCAGATAAAATAGCCAAACTGTTAAAATACCATTACAATGTACGCTGATATATGCACGCGCGGGAGAATTTGGATTCGGTCAGATGCTATTGCGTGGCAACGGGTGATTTAAATTTGCTTAGGAGAAATTTGTTCGAATGTCTACACGAAGTTACCAGTTCATTGAGCTTGTTCAGCGTCACAAGGTCTTGTCTACAAATAATAAAATACTTCCCACAGGCACAAATTACACCGGTTTGAGACAGGGTTGAAAGGTGCAGCTTACTTTCAAATCTTCCAAGTTATTTTAAAATCTAACCCAGCGTCTTTCAAATTCCAAATGTGTTTACTTAGTTCTGTACTGAGCTTCTTGTTCGCGTCTCGGAATGATGACACCCACCTGTATGGTTTGCGAATCTCGTTTTAAAAAATTTTCTCGCCTCCTGATTTCATTTGTCAGACCATTTAAACCCATCTCGAGTAAGACTATGTCCAGATGGCTGAGGAAAACTATGCAGCTCGCAGGGATTGCTTGCCACTTTACCGGTCACTCTATTGGGAGTCCCTCTACGTGTGCGGCTGCACGAGCGGGTGTCCCTTTGGATACTATTCTGGAAGCAGCGGATTGGTCCTCGTCAGAGACATTCAAGCGCTTTTACCTGAGGTCACCAGACAGGGGGGAGTTTGCAAGGGCCGTACTTACGGGTTGTACCTGAGTAACTGGCATGGAACATATTTTACTTTATCTTAAGGACACAGATACGTTTTCAGTGGGTGACCCACGTTTTCTCCGTGGGCCCTTAGTTTAGTTATCAGTGTTGTTGTTGTTTATCGGGTGTCTGAGCACATCTTGACTGGTTTCTGTCCTATGTATTGAGGACTTTTCTTTCGTAGGACGTTTTCTGTTTTGTAACCTTATGTCCGTTTTCAGGCATGTAGAGTTTCGTGTATCAGTATATATATAGGGCTATTTAGCCTGGTTTCTGTTGAGGATTATGGTTTCTCATGTCAGTGACCCTTAAAGTCTGCACAAGTATTGTGAGTATCAGTCATAGAGGGGGTGAAGAAGAAATTATATTTCTTTTCGTTAGGACAAATACAAAGATTACGAAGCTTGTCACACTCGACTGGAATGTAAATTATTCACAGTTGAAAACACAAAACTAAAGCAATGAACGGAACAAATCAATCTCTTTTCAATCATTCAAATACTTCACTATGTCACGGCGCTGTGAGAATGAAATCTTTACTTAAAAGGTTTTCTCCGACAATTGAGCACGTTTAGAAAGAGGAACTGTGGCTGATCACCTAGCCGCACTGTTTGGCGATTCCAGCGTCACATGGTTCCTTAAAGTACAGGAATAAAACCGAAAAAAGCCAACAACACCGGTTTCAGAGAAGGTCACCCATCCGAGTAGTAACCCCGGCCAGCAGGGCTTAACTTCAGTGACAAGCAAAAGCACGTGGCTAATTGCCATATGAGACCACGATGAAAAAACAAAAAACGCGAATGCGTGGAGGCATCAACATGGCACGCGTAATTTGCCGCAAACTGACTGGTTATGTGGGTAGCCAAACACACAATGGTTAACTAGTCTCCTCGCTACCAGTGATGCATTCGATAAGAATTTGCTGATCAAACCATAATCCCAAAAATATTCAGCACTTTCATTTCGAGGTTGTTTGTGCCGCATGAAGTGCGTGCGGTGGACAGTAAGTAAGTCAGTTAACACAAGTCGAATCCAAGTTTGATAAGACCACCTCGATTAGTAACGCTCTAGTCCCGCTATTGAGCACTCTTGCCAACAGGCGTGCATTTCAACTGGTATATATATGTATATATATATTCATTGTTTCAATTTTACCATCCACTTGATAATGACCGAAGCACAGTCGAAACGTCGTCTTTAACCGTTGATTTTTGTTGTCAAAAGTTTTAAGAAATCCTTGCTTACAACATTAAATTGTAATTAAATTATAACAAAAACAGTCTTGATCTTGAGTCCAGAAACAAATAAATAACACATAAAAACCTGGAAATAAGACTTGCCGATATTTCGTCTCTATTTAGCAAAGACTTGATCAGGGCAACTGAATAAGCGGTAAAATTGTTACGATATAGGCTACACTAGTTGCATGACATGGTTTATGTAAGACGCAACAATATAAAAGCGCACGCCATTAAGCGCACGCGTTGCAATACAATCTTAAATTGATTACAAATGCACCCTAAAATAAGTTTCTTCTCGGATTACGGCTACAGAAAAAATCGTCACTATTAAGTCCCAGTGGCTTAATTGACCAAAGCCTGTAGGCCCACTGGGCCTCCCTATCCCTAAGCATTACCCCGTTACCACATTTATCTATTAATCGAACGCTAACATCAGTCAAACCCTGATGGTCTGGTTGATTAAAGTGCCTGAATATACAATCATCTCTAGCCTTATTCTTAGCAGTAAGCCTCCTGTGGGCATTGAGTCTGGATTTATGGTTGCTAAGCCTAGCCCTAAAATTAGTAATAGTTGATCCCACATACTGCATTGTACATCTGGCACATGATATAAGATGTGATCGAAATTGCAATCCACACTGAAGTTAACAACAAAGCGGTCCTTAAGTTTTTTAGGTCTTCTAAATGCCACCATCGGCACCTGTTCAATTGCTACCTGACAACGTCTTGAAGAGTTTAAAACAGGGTGTAGCCTGTGCAAAATCTTGCCAATATTGGACAGTGCCGGATGAAAGGTAACTACAAAAGGTATCCGATTGTCGTTAACTGGCTGTTTATCCCTGTCAACAGCATAACAAGTGTATGGTCGCCGAGAACTGTAGTAAGCTTCGAAATTTGGACATTCTTGTTACATGATGGTCCGCGTTCCCCCGCTAACACATCGCAAACAAGATCTTTCTCAATTTAGGGCCCGAAATGCTTTTGACAGGCGTCCTTGATGTTATGAACAGAAACCTCGTCCTGCTCAAAAGGAACTGTTGCGAAATTGCATAAATTAGGTTACTTTACATGTCAGCACATGACATTGCACGTGACATTGTTATGTAATGTTTTTTCCTCGTGGTCTTCAGTTTGTGGGCCGCCATTAAAGTTGAGTTGTCTACGCTCGGTGTCATACGTTGATCGTAACATGGTGTCAGAAGTGGGATTTAGACCAAATTATCAAGGATTACTTCCCAGCTTCGGAATTTTCAAGTCCAACGCGTCGTCCGTTATTGGTAGGCTCACTGAAGTCTATATTTTGCGTTCGAGTTTGTGTTTGGATTGTTGCACGTTGCATCAAAAGTATCATGGCTGCTGTTAGTACTACTGCGAAAATTCCCTCGCCGTTGATTCTTTCCGACCGTTTGCATCAAGGTGAAAACTGGAAATCGTTTAGTCGTGAATGGAAGTTTTACGAGCTAGCAGCTGGCATTCACAAGAAAGCACAGGAGGTTCGGGTGGCTTCGTTGTTAAATGTGATCGGCAAAGAAGGAATGGACATGTACGAAACTTTTCAATGGGAAAATTCGTCGGACGCCCTAAAAATTGACAAAGTTCTGGAAAAGTTCGAGGAGCGTTGTGTTCCCGTACGTAACGAAACCTACGAAAGATATGTTTTCTTCAAACGTGAGCAATTGTCAAATGAATCGCTTGATAATTACATAACTGCATTGATGAAGCTCTCAGAGTCATGTGGTTTTGGCACACTGCGTGAATCGCTCGTTCGTGACCGGTTAATTCTTGGTGTAAAGGATGACAGAGTTCGTCAAAAGCTTCTTGGAAAGCGAGACCTCGTCCTAGATAAAGCATTGAAACTATCAAGGCAAGTCAAGTTACTCACTCGCGAGCGACAGAGATCTCAGAAGAATTTTCAGCTAACGAAGATATTAATGCAGTGGGGCAAAGGTCGAAATCCAAGCGCGGGAAAAGGTCGCATCGCAAACCTCCCACCAAGGACTCTCCCAAGATTAAAGAGTGTCTGTTTTGTGGTGGTACACATGCATTTGAAAGGAAATTGTGTCCAGCTTCAGGTCAGAAATGTAAGAAGTGTGGCAAAGAAGGCCATTTTGCAGTCAAGTGTCGGAGCAAGCCTGAAGATGCAAAAGTTCATATGGTTGAACAGGAAGAAGTCTTTTACATCCACAGTATCAGTGGTAAAGATCAAGCTCTTGTTTCGCTCACTTTGAATGGTTCAGCATCAGTAACATTTCAAATTGATACTGGTTCTTCTGCAAATATCTTGCCACTGCAGGATTACATCAGGGCAACAAAAGATTTCAGTAAAACTAACATTGTTCCCAAGGAAATCACACTGGTTATGCACGATCACTCGAAGCGAAAGGCTCTTGGTTCTGCAAGGCTGAAAGTGGAACATAAAGGTAACAAGCATGAACTTAATTTTGTTATTGTTGATCAAGAAGTTACACCTTTGCTTGGTTTGAAGTCGTCGCAAGGCATGGGTCTTGTGAAGATTATGTTGCCTGGTGTTGATACCCCTGTCAATAATGTAGTTGCAGCTCCAAAGATAGAGTCTCACTCAGCAGTTTCTGAGAATGTCACAAAGGATCCTGTACTTAGTCCTTTTGCTGATGTGTTTCATGGTATCGGCTGTTTGCCTGGGGAATACAACATTCAGCTCAACAAGGATGTTCAACCTGTAGTTCATCCCCCACGAAGAGTGCCTGTTCCCAAGAAAGAAGCAATGAAGAAAGAGCTTGACCAGATGGTTGCTGACAAGATAATTACCCCTGTTACTGAGCCAACTGACTGGGTATCCAGTGTCCTGGCAGTTCCTAAGAAGGATGGATCAGTCCGTATTTGTTTGGATCCCAGAGATTTGAACACTGCCATTAAGCGCTCTCACTACCCCTTACCGACAGTAGAAGATGTCACTTCTCGTCTCACCAATGCCAAGGTTTTCAGTGTTCTGGATGCCAAAAGTGGTTTTTGGCAGGTGAAACTAACTGAGAACGCTAGCTACTTAACCACATTTAACACCCCCTTTGGCCGTTTTCGTTGGCTGAGGATGCCATTCGGCATAAGTTCTGCGCCTGAGGTATGGCAGCGGAAGATGCACGAAGCAATTGAGGGTCTCCTAGGAGTTGAAGTAATCGCTGATGATTTCCTAGTTTGTGGATTTGGAGACACAGTAGATGAAGCAGTGAAGGATCATGATCAGAATTTAACTGCCTTTCTACAAAGATGCCGTGAGTTGAATCTGACACTTAATCTCCAGAAGATTAAGCTTCGCCTATCACAAGTACCATTCATGGGCCATTTACTCACAGCAGATGGTGTTGTTACTGACCCAAACAAAGTTCGCGCCATACGTGACATGCCTACCCCGACAGTTGTCAAATCTTTGAAAAGATTCCTTGGTATGGTTACTTACCTAGCGAAGTTCTTACCAAACCTGTCTAGTGTCTGCGAACCGTTGAGGCGACTGGAGCTCAAAGATGCTGAATGGTGTTGGTTTCCTGTTCATGATGAAGCTGTTCAAAGTATCAAGGATCTTGTTTGTGATGCTCCAGTGTTGAAGTTTTATGATGTTAATCAGGAAGTCACAATTGAAAGTGATGCGTCTCTCAGTGGACTTGGCGCCTCCTTACTTCAGGAGGGTCAGCCAGTGGCATTCGCCTCAAGAGCTCTAACTCCAACAGAAAGTCGTTATGCTCAGATTGAGAAGGAACTTCTCTCCGTTGTTTTCGCTTGTGAGAGGTTCGATACGTACCTGTATGGTCGAGATGTGGTGCATGTGAAAACAGATCATCAGCCCCTTCAAGCTATCTTTAAGAAGGACCTTGGCTCTGCTCCCAAGCGTCTTCAGAGGATGTTGCTGCGCTTACAGCGTTACAACCTTGATGTAAAGTACCAAAAAGGAAGCTTGATGCTCATGTCTGATCCCCTGTCTCGAGCCTATCTCAATGAACCTCCCACAGAGACCGAGTATTGCAATGAGCTACAGGAGATAGTACTCGTGGAGGATCTCCCCATTTCTGAAGCACGATTGAAGGAATTTAAAGAGGGTACCGCCTCGGATGACAACCTTCAGATCCTTATGTCCACTGTCCTAGAAGGTTGGCCTAGCACTCTGGATGAAGCTCCAGTTCAGGTCAAGCCATACTTCCAGTTTCGAGATGAAATCACAGCCCAAAATGGTTTGCTGTTCAAGGGTGAGCGCCTCATTGTGCCTGCCAAGTTAAGAAAGGAAATGATGGAAAGGGTCCATTCGTCCCATCTTGGTATTGAGGGCTGCCTTAGACGAGCCAGAGAAGTGTTTTACTGGCCACGCATGAATGTTGAGTTTAAAGATTTCATTCTCAAGTGTGATATCTGCAATTTGTACAAGCCAGCACAGCCTCGAGAACCGCTAATGCCTCATGAAATCCCATCAAGGCCTTGGCAAAAGGTTGGCACAGATCTGTTCTTGTTTGACCAACGCCACTACCTTATTACGGTTGATTATTATTCTTCTTTCTTTGAGGTGGATAAGCTTGACATATCAGATTCCAGAACTGTTATTGAGAAATTGAAAATGCAGTTTAGTCGGCATGGAATTCCAGAAATAGTTATTTCTGACAATGGCCCACAATACGCTTCTACAGAGTTCGCAAAGTTTGCAAGTGACTGGCACTTTCAACACATCACTTCCTCCCCACGGAATCCCCAAAGTAACGGAAAGGTTGAGAGTGCTGTGAAAATCTGTGAAAACATCATGAGGAAAGCAGTGCATGGAAAGTTTGACCCGTATCTTGCCCTGCTAGACCATCGTAACACTCCTACAGAAATTGGTTCATCCCCAGTGCAAAGGCTCTTCGGCAGGAGAACACGCAATTTGTTACCACTGTCAAGTAGACAGCTACAGCCTAAGTCAGTTCCCCCACAGGATGTGCAAGAAAGGCTGATTAAATCTAAGCAAAAGCAGGCTTTCTACTACAACCTGAAAGGTACAGCACTACCTGAGTTACAACCTGGACAGACTGTCAGGATGAAGAGGCCACAAGAATCTACCTGGACGGAAGCTGTTTGCAAGAAAATGATTGGCCCGCGTTCCTACGTGGTTGTATCGGGTGGTCGAACCTACAGACGAAATCGTCGACAGCTGCGCATGGTGCCACAATCAGATTTGCACTCTGTTGCAAAACCAGCAGATGAGCCCCTACAATCAGTGCCGCAAACAGATTCCCCGCCTGCTGTTGTGGAACCTGTTTCTGAACATGTGGAAGTTGCATCTCCTCCTATTGTTACAAGGAGTGGCCGTATTGTCAAACCACCAGCCCGCTTTCAGGAGTTTGCGACTTAGACGTTATAGTCTTTAGAAACTTTATTTTGAACATTGTTGTTTATTTTGCTAAGGAACTCAGTTGCAATTTGCAAGAACTCAGTCAAGACATTTCTTTTATAAAGGGGAAGATGTTGCGAAATTGCATAAATTAGCTTACTTTACATGTCAGCACATGACATTGCACGTGACATTGTTATGTAATGTTTTTCCTCGTGGTCTTCAGTTTGTGGGCCGCCATTAAAGTTGAGTTGTCTACGCTCGGTGTCATACGTTGATCGTAACATGGTGTCAGATAGCGGGATTTAGACCAAATTATCAAGGATTACTTCCCAGCTTCGGAATTTTCAAGTCCAACGCGTCGTCCGTTATTGGTAGGCTCACTGAAGTCTATATTTTGCGTTCGAGTTTGTGTTTGGATCGTTGCACGTTGCATCAAAAGTATCATGGCTGCTGTTAGTACTACTGCGAAAATTCCCTCGCCGTTGATTCTTTCCGACCGTTTGCATCAAGGTGAAAACTGGAAATCGTTTCGTCGTGAATGGAAGTTTTACGAGCTAGCAGCTGGCATTCACAAGAAAGCACAGGAGGTTCGGGTGGCTTCGTTGTTAAATGTGATCGGCAAAGAAGGAATGGACATGTACGAAACCTTTCAATGGGAAAATTCGTCGGACGCCCTAAAAATTGACAAAGTTCTGGAAAAGTTCGAGGAGCGTTGTGTTCCCGTACGTAACGAAACCTACGAAAGATATGTTTTCTTCAAACGTGAGCAATTGTCAAATGAATCGCTTGATAATTACATAACTGCATTGATGAAGCTCTCAGAGTCATGTGGTTTTGGCACACTGCGTGAATCGCTCGTTCGTGACCGGTTAATTCTTGGTGTAAAGGATGACAGAGTTCGTCAAAAGCTTCTTGGAAAGCGAGACCTCGTCCTAGATAAAGCATTGAAACTATCAAGGCAAGTCAAGTTACTCACTCGCGAGCGACAGAGATCTCAGAAGAATTTTCAGCTAACGAAGATATTAATGCAGTGGGGCAAAGGTCGAAATCCAAGCGCGGGAAAAGGTCGCATCGCAAACCTCCCACCAAGGACTCTCCCAAGATTAAAGAGTGTCTGTTTTGTGGTGGTACACATGCATTTGAAAGGAAATTGTGTCCAGCTTCAGGTCAGAAATGTAAGAAGTGTGGCAAAGAAGGCCATTTTGCAGTCAAGTGTCGGAGCAAGCCTGAAGATGCAAAAGTTCATATGGTTGAACAGGAAGAAGTCTTTTACATCCACAGTATCAGTGGTAAAGATCAAGCTCTTGTTTCGCTCACTTTGAATGGTTCAGCATCAGTAACATTTCAAATTGATACTGGTTCTTCTGCAAATATCTTGCCACTGCAGGATTACATCAGGGCAACAAAAGATTTCAGTAAAACTAACATTGTTCCCAAGGAAATCACACTGGTTATGCACGATCACTCGAAGCGAAAGGCTCTTGGTTCTGCAAGGCTGAAAGTGGAACATAAAGGTGACAAGCATGAACTTAATTTTGTTATTGTTGATCAAGAAGTTACACCTTTGCTTGGTTTGAAGTCGTCGCAAGGCATGGGTCTTGTGAAGATTATGTTGCCTGGTGTTGATACCCCTGTCAATAATGTAGTTGCAGCTCCAAAGATAGAGTCTCACTCAGCAGTTTCTGAGAATGTCACAAAGGATCCTGTACTTAGTCCTTTTGCTGATGTGTTTCATGGTATCGGCTGTTTGCCTGGGGAATACAACATTCAGCTCAACAAGGATGTTCAACCTGTAGTTCATCCCCCACGAAGAGTGCCTGTTCCCAAGAAAGAAGCAATGAAGAAAGAGCTTGACCAGATGGTTGCTGACAAGATAATTACCCCTGTTACTGAGCCAACTGACTGGGTATCCAGTGTCCTGGCAGTTCCTAAGAAGGATGGATCAGTCCGTATTTGTTTGGATCCCAGAGATTTGAACACTGCCATTAAGCGCTCTCACTACCCCTTACCGACAGTAGAAGATGTCACTTCTCGTCTCACCAATGCCAAGGTTTTCAGTGTTCTGGATGCCAAAAGTGGTTTTTGGCAGGTGAAACTAACTGAGAACGCTAGCTACTTAACCACATTTAACACCCCCTTTGGCCGTTTTCGTTGGCTGAGGATGCCATTCGGCATAAGTTCTGCGCCTGAGGTATGGCAGCGGAAGATGCACGAAGCAATTGAGGGTCTCCTAGGAGTTGAAGTAATCGCTGATGATTTCCTAGTTTGTGGATTTGGAGACACAGTAGATGAAGCAGTGAAGGATCATGATCAGAATTTAACTGCCTTTCTACAAAGATGCCGTGAGTTGAATCTGACACTTAATCTCCAGAAGATTAAGCTTCGCCTATCACAAGTACCATTCATGGGCCATTTACTCACAGCAGATGGTGTTGTTACTGACCCAAACAAAGTTCGCGCCATACGTGACATGCCTACCCCGACAGATGTCAAATCTTTGAAAAGATTCCTTGGTATGGTTACTTACCTAGCGAAGTTCTTACCAAACCTGTCTAGTGTCTGCGAACCGTTGAGGCGACTGGATCTCAAAGATGCTGAATGGTGTTGGTTTCCTGTTCATGATGAAGCTGTTCAAAGTATCAAGGATCTTGTTTGTGATGCTCCAGTGTTGAAGTTTTATGATGTTAATCAGGAAGTCACAATTGAAAGTGATGCGTCTCTCAGTGGACTTGGCGCCTCCTTACTTCAGGAGGGTCAGCCAGTGACATTCGCCTCAAGAGCTCTAACTCCAACAGAAAGTCGTTATGCTCAGATTGAAAAGGAACTTCTCTCCGTTGTTTTCGCTTGTGAGAGGTTCGATACGTACCTGTATGGTCGAGATGTGGTGCATGTGAAAACAGATCATCAGCCCCTTCAAGCTATCTTTAAGAAGGACCTTGGCTCTGCTCCCAAGCGTCTTCAGAGGATGTTGCTGCGCTTACAGCGTTACAACCTTGATGTAAAGTACCAAAAAGGAAGCTTGATGCTCATGTCTGATCCCCTGTCTCGAGCCTATCTCAATGAACCTCCCACAGAGACCGAGTATTGAAATGAGCTACAGGAGATAGTACTCGTGGAGGATCTCCCCATTTCTGAAGCACGATTGAAGGAATTTAAAGAGGGTACCGCCTCGGATGACAACCTTCAGATCCTTATGTCCACTGCCCTAGAAGGTTGGCCTAGCACTCTGGATGAAGCTCCAGTTCAGGTCAAGCCATACTTCCAGTTTCGAGATGAAATCACAGCCCAAAATGGTTTGCTGTTCAAGGGTGAGCGCCTCATTGTGCCTGCCAAGTTAAGAAAGGAAATGATGGAAAGGGTCCATTCGTCCCATCTTGGTATTGAGGGCTGCCTTAGACGAGCCAGAGAAGTGTTTTACTGGCCACGCATGAATGTTGAGTTTAAAGATTTCATTCTCAAGTGTGATATCTGCAATTTGTACAAGCCAGCACAGCCTCGAGAACCGCTAATGCCTCATGAAATCCCATCAAGGCCTTAGCAAAAGGTTGGCACAGATCTGTTCTTGTTTGACCAACGCCACTACCTTATTACGGTTGATTATTATTCTTCTTTCTTTGAGGTGGATAAGCTTGACATATCAGATTCCAGAACTGTTATCGAGAAATTGAAAATGCAGTTTAGTCGGCATGGAATTCCAGAAATAGTTATTTCTGACAATGGCCCACAATACGCTTCTACAGAGTTCGCAAAGTGTGCAAGTGACTGGCACTTTCAACACATCACTTCCTCCCCACGGAATCCCCAAAGTAACGGAAAGGTTGAGAGTGCTGTGAAAATCTGTGAAAACATCATGAGGAAAGCAGTGCATGGAAAGTTTGACCCGTATCTTGCCCTGCTAGACCATCGTAACACTCCTACAGAAATTGGTTCATCCCCAGTGCAAAGGCTCTTCGGCAGGAGAACACGCAATTTGTTACCACTGTCAAGTAGACAGCTACAGCCTAAGTCAGTTCCCCCACAGGATGTGCAAGGAAGGCTGATTAAATCTAAGCAAAAGCAGGCTTTCTACTACAACCTGAAAGGTACAGCACTACCTGAGTTACAACCTGAACAGACTGTCAGGATGAAGAGGCCACAAGAATCTACCTGGACGGAAGCTGTTTGCAAGAAAATGATTGGCCCGCATTCCTACGTGGTTGTATCGGGTGGTCGAACCTACAGACGAAATCGTCGACAGCTGCGCATGGTGCCACAATCAGATTTGCACTCTGTTGCAAAACCAGCAGATGAGCCCCTACAATCAGTGCCGCAAACAGATTCCCCGCCTGCTGTTGTGGAACCTGTTTCTGAACATGTGGAAGTTGCATCTCCTCCTATTGTTACAAGGAGTGGCCGTATTGTCAAACCACCAGCCCGCTTTCAGGAGTTTGCGACTTAGACGTTATAGTCTTTAGAAACTTTATTTTGAACACTGTTGTTTATTTTGCTAAGGAACTCAGTTGCAATTTGCAAGAACTCAGTCAAGACATTTCTTTTATAAAGGGGAAGATGTTGCGAAATTGCATAAATTAGCTTACTTTACATGTCAGCACATGACATTGCACGTGACATTGTTATGTAATGTTTTTTCCTCGTGGTCTTCAGTTTGTGGGCCGCCATTAAAGTTGAGTTGTCTACGCTCGGTGTCATACGTTGATCGTAACAGGAACGTACTCCTGAGCTCCAATGCGAGAGTATTTTTGTTGTTCCCCACTTACATCCGCTTTCATGCGTTGCACCACGATCTCCTCCGCCACTTTACTCTCCTCTACAACTTGATTTTTGCCTCTCCTCTTCGCTTTCTACCTTGCTGCAAACTTCATCCACTCCGCCATCTTGGAACCAAGAGCAAAAAGACACTCAGGACTGGGAGTACCGCAAGGTACGCTGGTAGTGGCCGTACGAAAATTGATTTCACTTTGCGATTAAAAGTGAATGTAAATTTTGGTATGGCCGAGCGCTGCCACTAATATTGTTTATAATTCACTTTCACTTGCACTTTGAATTTCATTTGAAATTGATTTTATATTTCAATTTGAACTGCATTTCCATTTCAGTTTAACTTAAAAGTAAAGTCATTTTATTTTTCAAATTCAATGTACTTTTAAATTTCATGTCATTTTACTGTTAAATTTCATTTCATTTTACTTCGTGGTTTATATTAGTTTTGATGTTTCGCAGTGAAACTAACATTTATTACACAAAAATATGTGAATTTTTTGTTGGCAGTTCTCGGCCACCATAGATCACAATAAGCGACAAAAGTAGTTGAGACACTGAACTGGCAAGACCACAATTAGTAAAAAATCACCTTCACGTTACATTTTCCACTTGCACTCCCCCACCTTCCCC